>NW_006498507.1:1579000-1608713 GCF_000471905.2 Amborella trichopoda | reverse complement strand
GAGAGAGAAAGAGCTCACTGCATTTCGACTAAAGAGAGATCTCAAAATTTCTAGGGTGGGAATCCTCACCTCTCCTATTTAAATTCTTAAAACACTTATTATATTATTTTATTAAGTTACACCTCATACATGACGTGTAACAATTATGTTACTCCTGAAATGTTAAAACCCCACGTCAACTAAAGGACGTGTAAAGGTAAGGAAAAGCTTAAACCAAAAGCTTTTGAAAATAGTGATGGTCCCTAAGGACCATCATGCTCATGTAGACCATCACTTATTCAAAGTTTCTTTTCTCTCTTTTCTTTTTTTTTTTTCTTTTTTTTTTTTTGAAATTTTAGGATTATTACATTCTTCCCCCCTTAAAGTCTTCCATATTAGCTTCAGCTATTCTGGATCTTGACTTCGTCCCGGTCTGTACACGCAATAAAAGTGATTTTAAGTACATTCTTTTTAAATTTCCTAAGAATCTTAAACCTATTGCTCTGATACCATAATTGTCACACCCCAAGAATTTACAATACTGTTACATCTCAGGAGTAACAGTATTGTAAATTCTTGGGGTGTGACAATTTTGACTGTCACATCTCAGGAATATTAGTATTGTAAATTCTTGGGATGTGACAGAGAGAGAGAGAGAGAGAGAGAGGGAGGGAGAGGAAACCATACCCAAAATAGATGTGTTACAGAGAGAAAGGCCAAGAAGCTCAAAGAAGAAGATTCTAGAATAAAGATCCTAGGTGAAAAATGCACAAAACCCAAAAAGCAAGCACTAAATAATGCACACCCAAAGACTGTTTTGCACTGAGTTTTCGATTTTACAAGGGCGAAGTCAGATATATTGCAAAAAAGGGTAAAAGCTTGAAGAACAATCTGCTACGGGACACAGTCAGTGAATCTGTCCCTATATACACAAGATCCTTAAGTCCCAAATAAGAGTTAGTTGGAAGTCCTAGACAACTAATGCCCATATCAAGGTCAATGAATATAGAGAAAAGATTGGAATCCCAAAAGATAACTCTCTAGAGAAAGCAAGTTAAGATGTTGATCCTCAAAAGTGCAGGAGAACCATATCAAGGGAGAAAATCTTCCTCGATAAATGATCAATTTTATTAAAGAATAACAAGGCTAAGGAATCTAGAAAACTGATTTTGTATGCCATATTCAAACAGAGATTCTAAAGGATACATAATAGCATGGTGAAGAAATTGTGCATGTGCCTCATGCATAGGGCTCTAGATGCATGTCAAAACTCCTTATACATATGCATATCATGGCAAAAGACAATGAGATACTTTCACCTTCAAGATCCTAGTACTCCCATTTTCCACATCCTCCTCAGAGCAATAGTTTAGCACAAAGACCACAATATTTGCTCCCGCAAGGTGAAAGGCATGCTTGTTCACAAGCAAATGAAGCAACCAAACCATAGCAAAGAGGACCACGTTGTGATAACAACTTAAAAAGAAAGGGCCAAATCCTTTGAACAAAATGAAAAGCCATTAAAAGGGATCCACCACTTACTCTAACCCACCTACATTATGAAGAAATCTACGAATAAGCAACTATATGATTCAGATGATTCCCAATTGGAATGATGTAGTTAATTTCCAATGCCCAAACAAGAGGCACCACCTAAAAGAAGGATGAAAGACAACCCCACACACACCTGACAACCATCATGATAAATTGACAGGAGCATCCCATCCCTTAAGGGCCCATCACCATAATCCTTAAGTCCTTTCCTCCTTAAACAAGCCCAACCTAAACCGAGGGCACCAGACTACTTTGTCTCAATCCAATGGAAAGGAGAAGTAGTGTAAACTGTATGTGTATAGGGTGTATGCCTTAGCTTATGTCATCGTCGTTGTTCATTACGTAGGAGATGAACCATTAAAAGCTACCCTTTCACAGTTAGAAGTAATTTGCAACCAAAGTTACATGATTCTAGTGATAGAAACACTCAATCAGCTCCCTACCACACCAATTATTGTAGAAAACCACCATTTTCTATAACCAAATTTAAGCAGACCCCAAGTATCATTTCACCCAACAAAAAAGGACAACACTGGCATACCAAATGTAACATAATTGCAAGTAACTCTATCTCCCATAAAAGTTTTACATTGTATTTCCAAACATTCCCTGCCCCATAAAACAAAAATATCCTATCGAATTAAGAATTTCTCAGTACCATCACAACAAAATCTAGACAAAAAAGGAGAAACTATAAATCAAAAATAGAGGAAGAAAGTCAGCATGGTTATTAAAAGCCAAGAAACTGTGAAGACAAAAATGAACAAACATTTCCATAGGAAACTAAAAGCATAAATGAAGGAAATCTTTCATACAACTGCAATGCACATTCTAGATAAAATAAAAGAAAGCATAGGAGAATTCCAAGCATGTGGGAAACATAATTCAAACTTCCATAAAAAACAAAAATAAAATTGTTAAAAAAATAAACATAAATAGCAAATATTACCATCCTTCTAGGAATGAGCCACACCCTGTCTGGTCTTGCGTTGAGTAATAGTTGTTAGAAGGATATTGCGGAGGTGGGTATTGTGGTGGAGGGTAATTCGGGTTAAAATAACCCTGATAACCTTGTTGATAATTAGGTGGGCTGCCATGTTCACAACAATGCCCCTGCGATTGGGGTTGATGGTACCCTTGATAAGGGCCTTGGTACCCTTGTGGAGGCGGATAAACATTGGGTGGGTAAGGCGCTGCATACCCTACATATTAAAAAAACAAAACAATCAGAAAAAGAAAAACCAAATACTACTCCCAAAATGAAATTCCAGAGGAAAATGTCAAAAAATGGAATATCAAAGCATTGGGGTGTATACGAGGCAAAGCAACACATCAGAAACAATAAGCAACGACGTGGTTCAGACCCAACCAAATTCTGAATACAGAAATGAAATAAAAATAGAGGAGAAAGCAGAAAATGGGAAATCAAAGACCACAGTAATCACAAACCAAAATCCATGGTCTCTGTTCACAAACATAAAAAATAAATAAATAAAATTTCAGATTCCCATAATCAAATAAATAATGTGAGGCAGTTCGATTGGGTAACGTACAAACAAAACCACAATCCCAAACGCAAAATCCTTCATAGCAAATTCTCAAAAAGAAAGAAAGCAAGAAGCAAAGTAACAAGCATCAAAACTAAAAATGAGCCGTGTAGTAACCCATTCAATCAAACAAGGCAAAACCACAAATAACGATACCCAATTATCTCTGGTTCAAGCCTAAAAAGAAAGAAAAAACAGACAAATATGCAAATTAAAAAATACAGTGGTTTGGTAAGGAGGTCTATACCCGAAAAGATCAAACAAAACAATAATAACCAAAACCCACGATATCAACTTCAACCCAAAACTAAATCCTATATAAAAAAGGAAGTGAGAAAAAAAACAAGGATCTCTCGTTCAAACACATCCCAAAATATCAGACAAAAGAAAAGCAAAGAAAATAAGAAGAAGCATAAGCCATATATAGTGAAAATTTATTTCAATAAAACCCAATACTTCTGGTTCAAAGACAACCCAAAGGCTCAGGACAAGAAAAAGGGAGATAAACATGGAATATCATAGATTTTTTACTGATTAAAACCCAAAAAAGAAAAACACAACAGGGAAAGAGTATACCTGGCGGAGGGTAAGGGTCATTGCGACCTTTTTCCTGATAGCTCATGTCGATTTCACAAAGAAATTTGCGAAATTTACAGAGAACTTGCAAAATAATCTGAGGGCTTTCAACTTTATATGGTCCGTCTTTGTACGATCTTTTCCTTCTAATAATGAAAAAAAAAGGCGGAACGTTTGAACGGTTTTGGTTTTACGTTTTATCAAGTGCTGGTGTCCTTTCTAAGTTTACTAATTACGCGTCTCTCTCTCTGTCTGTTTCTCTCTATTTTAATCAAGTGCTCAAATCAACTATTTTATCAACAAAGTGATAAATCTTCGAAGAATATCATTTAACAAGAAAAACGTTTATATAAGGTGAGACCTAAACAATCAAAATTAAAATACATCTTAAAAAGTTGATTTGATGCCGAAAAACAAAAATCTCAAATCGATCATCTGAACGTCAAGGACAATGGTTAAGTCTATCCTACGTGTACTAGGATAGTACGCTCCAGGATTTTGGAATTCAAAAAAAATAATTAAAGCACCAAGTGAACTTCTCCTTTCTAATGTGCTTAGTATCAATGTGCTTAGCCCTATCATAAAAAGCAAGATTTCTTGTTAAAAAAAAGGCACCCTGGGTATCATAGTAAAGCGGCTTCTCTTATTCTACAACTCAGAACTTACTAAGTAATATGTTTAGCTAATTGCTTCTTTCGATGCATGAGTAAATGACAATATATTCAGGCTCTACAAAGAGAAAGCCATAAAGATTATACTTTTGATAGCCAACTAATTGCACCTCCTCGTGAAAAAAAACATTCCAGATGGTAAACATTCTTCTATCCAAGTCACTTGCAAATATAACCAATAACTTTCCAATCCATCCAACTATAACAAATACTAACATTACAAGCTCCTCTCAAATAATGAAAGGTCTACTTCACAACTGCTCAGTGATCATATCCAAAATTTACCATGTGTCTACTCACAACTCTCATTACTTGTGCTATGTCATATCAGGTGCTAACCATAGCAAACTTGAGAGTCCTACTATGATACTTGGAGACATATGTGATTTATAGTACATTGTTTTGAAGACAATTTTTTATGCATAAAAAATGGAAATGGGGTGCTAATAGATTTAGCAATTTGCATATGTAAGTGTAGCAAAGTATTCTCCACATCACTCTTCTAAGTTAACCAGATTTTCTTCTAAGTTAACCAGATTTTCTTGTTCTTCTTGATATTTATCCTCTTCCCGTGTGCCTGTATGTGCAAGCTTGTGTATTTCGACTCCAAAAGGCCATTCGAATAACATGATCTGCAGACAAACCTGAAGGAGGACTCAACACAGTCTTACATATGAAATTTAGCCCCATTTTGCTCGGTTTAATTAAGAAGAAACCACGAGCCTCAATGCCAATGTTAAACAATTCAATTGGCCGAGGTCAATCGGTTCCAAGGTGAATTTTTTAGAGTTTTGATGTTCTTCATTGCCTTAATCCCTTCCTTTGATTTTTTGGATATAAGGGTTTATTAAGGATAACCTAGGTAATTTGGATTTCAATGGATTTTTTTGATACTTCTGCTTTTTTATTTCCTAAGGATAGTTAGGGGATTTAGAATTTTCAGAGAAGATAGCTTGGGTTGGAGATTTGTTTTTCATCTAGGTGCATTAGGCTACTCAAATGCTAGTTCTAGAACCCTGCCCTGCTCCAACCAACTAGATGTAGGATATCTAAGCATCTTTCCCTTACCTTCCCTTCCCTTAAGTGCACAATCAATCAATAAGGATAGTCGTTCTCAAAGTTTAAGGAGAAATGATTCATCTTTGTTGTCAGATCCGGGCCTGGGCCTAAGGGCCGGCTTCCGGGTTCTTCTTTTCTTATTCTCTTATTTTCCTTTGTTATTTGATATGCTCTATTATTTTCTCTATTGGTATTTTTATTTTCTTCATTAGATCTATTATTCATGCTTTCTATTATTATTCTCCTTACTTCTCTTAGTTAGTTCTTATTTTCTTTCATCAATTTTTTTTGCCTTATTATTTTCCTTAGTGCTGTCATTATTTGTCTTTATTTGGTTCAGTAGATTTATTTGTTTTTTTTTTTTAAAATATGTTCTTTTATTTTTTGTGTTTATTTTAGATTTTACATTATCTAAGCCGGCTCAGCCATTGATCTGCAAAGAATAGGTCTTTTGGACTGATTTCTTTGTAGATATAAATTTGAAAGGACCCATCTCTATCGAGTCTTTTAAATAACTAAGTTTACACATGATCTTAGACATATCAGACTTTCACTAGTCTATTTGGTCTCGGATTGATGTGTGCACCCTTGCAGTACGACTTCCTTTTGATTACATGAGGATTAGTAAAGGGGGCAGCATTTTCTTGGAGCATACTAGTTAGAAAGCTAATGTCTTCAGTGGGAGTATATTGAAGGGTGAAGCCATATTCCTATTATTTAGGAAGTTTTCCTATTATTATGTGTACCAAATCCTTTTGCTATTAGAATTCACGTGGCTAGTTCCTTTTTTACTTGACTTTTGTGAGCTCTTAAATCCTAGAATGAAACGTAACAAAACTAGTAAAGAAAAAAAATCCTATTTTAGGGCTTATGAGTGAGAGCTTGAAAAACTTTGTATTTGCCATCTTTGAGTGGTATTTTTTTTATTAGTGGAAAAAAAGTTTGTTGCTATGTGCTTGTAGGCAAATGGAAAACCATGTAAATCTTGATATTTTATTATTTTAATTTTAGACACTTTTTTCTTCTTTATTGTTTTGCCCAAACCTTGATTCCTTTACAAGAGGGAATTTTGGGATCCATCTACGAATCAACCGATGATTATTTTAAAAAATAATCTTTAATTTTGAAATTTGATTCACTTAAAACGGTTTGTGTTTAATAGTTGGATGTTGATTTTCTTGAGCACATGCAGAGCCTAATTAAAATATATTTACTTATTTGGGCCATCATCTTCAAGAGATTACATCCCAAAACATGGGTTCCTAAAAATGCTTGTGGTTTGAGTTTTACTCGATGGAGCAAAATGATAAAAGGGAAGTCTATCAATTTAGCGATGAGAGATGAACAATTTAGCATCTTACCCATGTATTTTAACTTAATTTTAAAATACCCATAAAAATTACATGATCTTGAGTTGGAACAATTGTAATAAAATAAAATGTTAAATAGTTCACTTCTCATGACGATTTTCATAAATTTCCCATTATAAAATGCTCCACCGGAAATAAGAAATCTTGCATACAGTGATATTAAAAATTTGATATGTATCTTAATCCCACGGAAGCTGATATTTTTTTTAGTTTAAATATTAAAAATTTGACATGTCATTGTTTGGACTTTTGAATAAATAATCTAAAAAGCTCAAAACATTTGAATATTCTTAAAAGGAAATCAACATGTTGAACATAATTATTTAAGACACAAAGGCATTAGTTGGCGATGGTCCCACTCTTTTCCAATGCTGATTTGTTATTGTGAGTTCACGGTCTACCCTTCAATTCCTTAGTGTGGAAGCTTTAAAGGACCAAGGTACATGTTAGGATTCTTCCACAAGGCTTACCTTTCCACAATCCTATGTTCTTTTTCCTTTATTTTTTTAAGATAGATAATTCCAGTGTTAAGAATTTTGGGTTACCATTTATACCTCTCTCTTGTTGACCGAAGACAATAGAACTTTGAGAAAATATCATGAAAATTAGCAAGCAACCTTAGAAAATCAGTGAGCTGATTAAATCAACAATTTTATCAATTATGGAAAAGGTTTATATAAGTGCGAGGCTCTAAACTCTCAAATTAGGGCACACCTCAAAAATTTCACTAGAAGAGGTTGTTTTGATGCCCAAATATCCTCAAATTAATCATATCCACCTCAAGATGTATGGACAAGAGAAAAAAATTGATTTTGGACTGTCAGTTTTCAAGATTTTCAAGTTTTCATAGATCTGTTCGATCTACACTATTTTTTAAGCGCTAAATAATATAATTAGAGATGAAAATATATTTTAAGGCTATCACAAAGATTTCCAATATTGAAGCCACACTTATCGAGACTATTTGAATGTGCGCTTTACTTTGATGGTTTAGAGCCTTAGCTCTGTACAAACTGCACCCATTAAGTATTTGCTTTAAAAAATATTTACGTTTTAGAATCTCCTTAGTAATTTTGGTACTCAATTTCCCTTTGTTCTAGGTTGGAAACAGTAATCAAGTAAAGACAATTTCGTAATTTGGTCAACTTAAGTTATTTGAGTCAAATGACCTAATACTCTTTGTTCCACACCCCAAATTCAGAATATATTATCATTAAATACTTGTTCCAAATTTGAAAGCCGAAACAAGTATGGTATTTTGGTAATTGAAAAAACCAAAATCTTAGGATGAACATATACCCTAAGAAAATCAAAACCCAAGAAAAATATGCCCCAAGTACTTCATAAATTCAAGCAAATTACTTGGGTTGAGGATAAAGACATAGGATTGGCAATGGGCTAGGTAGCCTGGCCCACAAACTATGGCCTGAGGGCCGGGCTAGCACCAATGCCGGCCCTCTAGGGATAAGGACCAGGCCAGGGCCAAGCCCAGGTGTGCCCTTTATCACTCTTATAAAGACACTTCAACTGCTAGTCTAATTTGGGCCACAACTCCAAGTGCCGAGCCAGAGATATAGTTATAGTTTAATAGAAATAGTTCAGAATACATTATTATCTTGTTCTTAGTTTTGGTGGTGTTCTCACTCTCTCTCTCATAGGAACATATTTTCAACTCGGATGCAGGAAACATTATACCAGATTTTGTCTTCATAAAGTTTTAGCACTCTCCATGAAACCGTAATCTGAGTTCATTGCTCATCTAGAGGAAAAACCATGGTGATGTAGATGTTATATAGCACTACTCAAACATATCCAACTAAATTCTTATCAATATCCGAATGGATTTTACTTTATCTTAGGGTGTGGTATTATGGGGTCAACTAAGTAAACTTATATTTCACGCTCTGTAATGAAGTCAGAAATTATTGCTCTAGATTATGCTTGCGAAGAAACAATATTGCTTAAGAATGGTTTATATGACTTACAAATGTGGCTAAAAATGATAAGTCAATCACAATATACTGTGATAATCATGCTACTATTGTAAGAGTTTGTAATAATGTATATAATGGTAAATCTAGACATATTGTACCAAACATAACTCCGTACAAAAATTAATGACATATGAAGTGGTAAGTTTAGAATATGGGAAGTGAAAAGAAAATTTGACCAATCTTTGACAAAAGCCCTTTCAAGGATGACATGGTTAAATATCAAGGAGAATAGGGCTAGAGTTCATAAAGTAATTATCAATAGTGCGAACCCCAACCTAGCTTTCTATATCCTCAAAATTTTAGGTTTCAATGTAATAATAATAAGCTATATGTGTGATTAGTTCGGCTACTTAACGAAAAATTATTTTTAGCACATTTTCTAATGAAATCCATATGGTAGATAAGTCTAGTAATGACTTGCATGTTAGTTGAGTTAAACTCTTAATGACGTATGCGACTGTTTATAAGTTGGACGGCTTTAAATACAGGGGCACTCTTGATAGACATAACTACATAAGTATGGAAGTGATGCCACTTCCTATAACATGGGACTCGTCACGAAAGCACTTAAAAAATCAAAATTTAAGCACAAGGTCCGAAATGTGCTGACAACTAAAGATATCAGAGATGGATATTATTTGTGAGTTATACTACTAGTTTGTTGGATAAGAAACATGGTTCAAAGCTATGGGCCACCACAAAATTTGATGAACTTTGTAGTGCATACTCTATGTGAAGGTTCAAATCGAAAGAAACCTTCATATTATGTAGGTAATATACAGTTGCCTATGTTTTCTCACATTATTTTGAAATAGTGGATGAAATGTTAGCATTTTAAGTGTTTGAATAATACGATAAAGTATTTCAATAATGTACCTACTTATGTTATTTTCCTAAGCATATAATAATAAGGGAAAGAAGTTGGTGGGTTTTAATCCAACATTGAAGAATGTAGTGAAGAAAGACTAATATATATGTGGAAACACTCTTACACCTTATATTCATCGAACAAAAGTGAGAATGTGGGTGTAAGTGCGGAGCACATGAAACGTGCGATATGCACGGACATGAGCACATACGCATACGTGGGCATTTGATGGCGTACCTTACATTTCACATGCTCGTAGAAGTGCCCTTAGCCCTCGCATAGATCTGCCTCTCGACTTGCCCCATTTTTACGAGACGCGGCCCATTGTCTTCGAAGTGTTATACGGTTGTAGCAGTTACCATTGCTGGACTGGCAGATCCAATGGTTGATGACCATTGATGGTGACCATTTGGTTCCCAAATGATGGTGACTATTGGGTTCCCAAAAGTCACATAACAGTGAATAGTAGTGACTATTCAATTTAATGGTCACCTTTAAAAGTCACCTTTCACTCTATAAAGTATGAATAAAGGTTAAAACTCCTTATTTTTACATACTCTTTCTTGCTTGATTTTCTCTCTCTCACAATGATTTTTTATTTTTATTTTTAAAAAAAATTTAGAGAGAGAAAAACTCTTTGAGAAAATAATTTTGCCCCACACAAATCTGGTGGTGGTTGTTTTATTGTATATATAAGAGTAATCATGGTGTAATATACACTTTCTTATCTTGTCATATGTAATATACACTTTTCTATCTTGTCATAGGCAATATATAATTTCATATGTTGTTACTTTCCTATCTTGTTATAATTTATGAATTTTGTTTCTATTACTCCGCCTCAAACTCGTCTTGGGAGGCATTTGAAGTCTTTGTTTGAAACAAAGATCTCGAAAAGCATCTCATGGCAAAATCTTGGTGAAGATATCAGCTATTTGATTGCGAGAGGAAACAAAACAAGTGATAGGTAATCCAAGAACAACATTTTCGCTCACAAAATGATAGTCTAACTCAATGTGCTTTGTCTGAGCATGAAAAACAGGACTAACTGTCATGTAGATAGCATTGATATTGTCACAAAAACGCGTAGGTGGCTGAACAAGAGGCACCCCATTATCTCAAAGAATAAAAGAAAGCCATGTCAATTATGCAACAGTGGATGCTATAGATCGGTATTCCACTTCAGCACTTAAACGAGTCATAGTCGATTGTTTCTTAGCACTCCAAGATATGTAATTGGAACCAATATAAGTGCAGAAACCAGTGGTTGAACGGCAAGTGTTTGGACACCCAGCCCAGTCGGTATCAGAGAAAGCATATAACACAAGGGAACTATCAGATAAGATTTTTATACCACAGGACCGTGCACTACTGAGATAACGAATAATCCACATCATTGCTTGAAAATGTACAATTGTTGGGGTATGCGCAGATTGACACATTGTATTAACACCATGGGAAAAGTCAGATCATGTTATGGTAATGTATTGGAGTGTACTAATAATGCTCTGATAAAGGGACGGATCTAGAACTAGATCAGAATTCACATGAATATTATTCTTTATTGCTATTGGTGTTGAAATAGGTTTGGCACCGAGCATCTGAGCACGATTAAGGAGATCACGGGCATATTTTCTTTGCGATAGAAAAATTATATATGAAAAATAAGATATCTTGATGCCAAGAAAGTAGTGAAGAGGTTTAAGATCTTCCTTTGCAAATTCCCTTTCAAGTTGGGAAATGAATCATTTTAGAAGATATGAATTATCATCAATAACAATAGTATCATCAACATAAAGGAGAAGGATAATAGTGCCTTTACTAATGCGAGAAATAAATAGAGATAAATCAGATATGCTGCAATTAAAACCCAATGATAATAAATAGGCATTAAATTGATCAAACCAGACTCGTAGTACTTGCTTGGGACTATATAAAACTCTTTTTAATTTGCAGACATAATTTGGATATTTTGAGCTCACAAATCCAAGATGTTGTTACATAAAAACATGTTCATTAAGAAAGCAATGCAGGAAAGCATTTTTCACATCAAGTTGTTTGATAGACCAGTTACGCATAATAGCAATGATGAGCGCAATCCGAATACTAGCATGTTTAATTACAGGATTGAATATTTCAAATAAATCAATTCCAGCAACCTGATTGTATCTTTTAGTAACTAGTCTGGCTTTAAGCCTTTTTAAACTACCATCAGACTTTAATTTAGTCTTATAGACCCAATGAGAACCAACAATATTCATACTTGGAAGGTGTGGAACTAGCTCCCAAGTTGAGTTAATATGTAGAGCTTCAATTTTCTCTTCCATCACACGATTCCAACCTAGATACCCCAAGGTTGACTTATTAGTTTTATGTTCAAAGGGGATAACTTCAAAAGTAGGAGCACTTAAGATTGCTACCATGGATGGGAGAATCCGAGGTCTTCGAGTACCATCTTGAGATTTTCTGAATATGCGATGACAATAATACTCAGAGGCTGGTAAAAAATTAGATTGATTGGTTTCTTGAGTGGCAACATTATCATCACCATGATTGTATGTTGCATCATTCTGTACATCTTGGATTGGTGTTGCAGTGGTGAAATCTTCTTCTATATGAGAAGTTGGAGAGCTATCATTGGTGATGGGCGAAGCAGTACTTGATGGACCAGATACACCAAGGGTGTCCCATCTGGGTGGTTTATGTTAAGAAGAATGAGTATGTGTGTCAGACTCATAACACTCTGACCATTCGGCATAGGTGGATAGCTCCCCCTGAACTTTAGCACTATCAAATAGAGAATTGGGGTTAGCACAATGATATATATTTTCATCAAATACAACATGTCTATTGATATAGGCTCGCCCTGTTGGTGGATGCAAATATTTGTAACCCTTATGCTAAATACTGAAACTTAAAAATACATAGGGAAGAGAATGATGATAGAATTTATCTACAGCATAGTCTCAAAGGCATGAAAAAACACCAACAACCAAAAAAATGAAGTGAAGACTAGTCTGGTAGGCAACCAAACAACAAAGAATATGGTGAATGCAATTGCGGATTAGTCGAGGGAATCTTGTTTATTATAAAGACTGCAATATGGAAAGCTTCAACCCAAAACCGTTTAGGAATTCCTGCATGAAATATCATTGTAAGACCCAGCTCTACAATATTTCGATATTTCCTTTCAGTTACTCCATTTTATTCAGTTGTTCCTGGACATGACATTTGCTGCGCAATTCCATTCTCAATAAGATGATTAATGAATTCTTTCTTAGCAAACTCACCACCTCCATCACACTGAAAAATTCGAATTCATTTATCAAATCTCCCTTCAACCATACGATGAAATTTCACAAATACAGAAAAAATTCAGATTTTCTTTTCAAAGGATAAATCCAAGAAAAACGAGTGTAATCATTCACAAAGACCACAAAAAAGCGATAACTTCTAGTAGATAAAACTAGAGAAGAGCCCCTTAAATCTAAATGAATCTTAAAAATAGGCTCTATATAGGTATTATCAGTACTTCTAAACAGAAGTTTACAACCTTTTCCCATCTGACAGCTAGCACAAACATAATGAGATTTATTTCATGCATCAACATTAATCAATTGTTTAGATTCTAAGTAACGGACTACTTTAGTTTGAGGATGTCCGAGTCGTTGATGTCATATATCTTTTGATGTTCTCTTATTTCGATTAGAAATTAAAGCTTCAAAAATTTACCCTTTCTACCCCCACTGGCTAGAGTTCTCCATGTGCTCATTTCTTTAATCTGAAAATCATTTGATGAAAACTCAAAAATACAAGGAAAAAAAAAATGTAAGTGGTGAAAAAGAAATATGTCACTGGTGATATGAATATGTGCTGAGGTATGGATGATAATATGCGTTGAGGTATGGATGATATGACGTGAGAGAAGGAAAAGATATGTAAGTGGTGAGAGGTTTAAACATTGAGAGATGTAAAGACAAAGGAATGAAAGATGGACTAAGTTTTAATGATGAAGAAGAAAGAGGGAAGAAAAAAAAAGGTTATTGTTTTGCCTGACCTCCTCTTTCAATTTGCTCTATTAGATTGGCTTCACGAATTGCACTACATGCAGCAATGGGTCTTCAATAGAACAACAACCACGAAAGCTGAAATTGGGATCGATAATTGTTCGGTGCTAGTTTCTTTGTAAAAGTCGAACTCAGACCAAAATGCAGGTACTATCTTACCTCTCTTGACTCTTTATTGTAGCCCAAGGTAGGCCGAGCTTGGACCACACTTTAAGGCTAATGGGTCAGATCTGAGTGAGCCATATTAGGCCCTAACAATTTCTGGGATGGATTTGGGTCAGTTTTGTCTTGGCTAACCCAAAACTTCACACAATATTTATCTACATAATATTTAAATTTATGTAGGGTGTGGTTTCTAAAATGTTGCAAACTTAAACAATCCAATTAAGGCCCGCCTCCAAATTTTATCATAATGTAATTTTGGTATACAAAATTCTTAGGATTATCAGAAAATCTCTTTTCATATCTAATTATAAAATCTTAAACTCGAAATATAGTTAAAATCAAGTAGATCTAGAAACATATGAAAATCTTGAAAATTGACGGTCTAAATAATGTGTTGCAAGAAGTACTATTTTTAGGACTGAAAATACTTTTTTTTTCATATTCATACATCTAGATGTCGAGACAATCAATTAGAGGGTTTTTTTACATTAAAACAACCTTTTCCGATGGATTTTTTAGGTGCATCTTTAACTCTACATTTTAAGGTTACAACCTTACATAAACCTTTTTAGAAAATGGACTGGTGGGTCAAACACTCATCTACGTATTCGAGTTGAACTGTTTGAGTTGTTGAGTTAGCCGACTGCCGCAGTTGATAAAAAATAGAGAAAAATAGAAAAATGACAAACATAAAGTCAAGAATTTCATATGATAGGAGGTATAAATCAAAGTCAAATAAAAGAATAAAATAGCAAAAATAGTTTAATAAGAAAATAGGCAAAAAATAGCCAAAATAAAAAACGTATACAAGAGATTTTGGTTTTGATTAAAAAAAAAATTGGTCAGCACTTCTATAGATCAATGTGTTAAGAACATTTTCTGGCATATTTAAATAAATTTGGTGAAAAATGAGAGAAATTGATTTCGACTTCAAACAACGATCTAAAAAACAGATTGCTGACCAGGATCAGTTGTCGCAAAAACCGGTCCAAATCGATGAATTGGTGGTCTGGATCATTGTTTTATTGTACGAAAAAAATCGTTAATTGGCAAAAAATACGTGCAAAACCAATGAATCAATCAAAAATCAGTCCAGATCAGTGAATAAGCATTTTTACTATAGCAAAACAGTGTTTTACTACAGCAAATCATTGGTTCTCTTTTAGACCATATTAACAAAATCATTACGGGGTGACCGATTCCCAGGTCGGACTGGGTGATTCCGTTTAAATCGCTGGCTTCAAATGACCATTGAAAATTTGGACTCTCTATTTCTTCTCTTAGGAAACCGTACCCGACTAAGTATATGTATAAACTCGTAAGATACTGAGGGTAGGGATAATTGTCCTGGTCATATTGTGAAACAAAAAAGTCGCTCTGCTGCTATATGCAAGATGGTTCCTTTATCGTTGTCGAGGAGTTCTTGGCAAGGAGACCATATGGTGAGTCGCTAAAACAAAGGGGCCGGGTGGGCCCTGGTTCGATCTTGTGTTTTCAACTAAACATGGCTTAATAGAAGGGTACAGTCTTCTGGAAAACTAGGGCCAACAAAGGGCCAAGCTTGGGCTAAGCCAGACTTAGCCCGGCCCTGGTGCCTAAAGGGCTAGTCCAAGCTTAGCTTGGACATGACCATGCCAAAGAAGCCCTATTTCTATCCCTATCAGGGCTAGGCTGCTAGATAAAAAGAAAAATTAATCAAGGAAAAGTAAGGAAAAAAAGAGAGTCGGGCTGGGCTGGTCATGTCGTAGCCCTAGCTCGACTTTCGGGCCACATTTTGTGGCCCAAGCCCTAGTATTTTAAGGCTAGGCAAGGCCACTTGGCCTATTGCCACCCCTGCTTAAAACATAACTAAGCCCATTCTATCAATTTATCTGTCCCTCTAATTAGGTGGGCGCCTTTTGGTTTTACAGCCAAATTCCTCTAAAATCATATATGTGGTTCTCACTGGATGCAGCTCACGTCATTCAAGGTGGTATAGGGTTCTCGAGTATCCCTAGCTTGCGGAACCGGGAATCCCAAATACCAGGATCCCACCCAAAATTGTGTACATGATTGGCTAAATGCAAAGTAGATGAACACAATTATAAATCGAGTGAAAGAAATAAAGCAAATATAAAAGTTACACCACAATAACACACGATTTATGTGGTTCACTCCGTAGGGCCTCGACAAGTAGAAATCCATTATCACACTTAAGATTACAGTTTTGGGTTACAAGAGATATAACTCTCTCTAAACAACAGTAAACGGCGATCACCGATTCTCCCTTCTAAACTCGCTCTCGCGACCGAGCAACACCGTCGATCAATACCTTCTTTCCTACTGCAATACCGCTATCAGGAAGATAACCTCGAGAGCAACTGAGAGATTTTCTCTCTTTAAAAGTGGAAGCCTTACCAACCCAAACTCATGGGAATACCGTCTTTCTCTCAAAGGCCATATCTCTCTCTCTTGGAGACCCATCTCCATATTTAAGATCCATTCTCAAAACTCCCAAAGGGGTGGCCCTCAAAAGGATAGTATTATGTCTTTCTTGATTCTCTTATATAGATATCACTTTCTTGCTTTCCATAAAGTCTATTTTCTTTTTACCATAATATCCATAATCTTTTAGAAGAAAATATGGCTATGGCGATTTGACTATCACCAAACCAAACAATGTCCACCTTGATCGCAAAGTAGATGAATAAAATTATAAATCAAGTGAAAAAAACAAAGCAAATATAAAAATCACACCACAACAACACACGATTTCTGTGGTTCATCCCGTAGGGCTACATCCACGGCCTCGACAAGTAGAAAGCCACTCACAATAACTATTATAATTTTGAGTTACAAGAGATATACTTCTCTCTAAATATCGGTAAACAACTATCGGTGATTATTTCTTCTAACCTCGTTCTCCTGACCGAGCAACACCGTCGATCAATACCTTCTTTCCCACCGTAATACCGCTACCGGAAAGATAATCTCTAGAGCAATCAACATATTTTCTCTCTCTAAAAGTAGAAGCCTTACCAACTCAAAACTCATGGGAATACCACTTCTCTCTCAGAAGACATGTCTCTCTCTTGGAGACCCATCTCCATATTGGAAATCCATTCCCGTAACCCCCAAAGCGGTAACCCTCAAAAGGACGGGTATTATGTACTCTTAAAGTGCGACTTGAGCATAAGATATAAAACATGCATGACTATTTTTAAAATTTGATAATAAAATAGGAATTTTTTTTAAAAAAATTCTTATAGACTTTTATTTGGGGCCAAGAGGGGTGGATTTGTATCCAGTTTGATATATTAGAAAATGATTATTAGATGAAAATTAAAACAGGTAATAAAATTTAAAAATTATTTATAAAAAATTGTTTCGTGGCGCATTTCTACATTTGCATCTCCATGAGGTATAAAGCATCCATCTTAAAGATGGATGCAAATTGTGGTCCATCTAAAACCAATTAAACTAATCGTCCAAATGTTTTTTTTATAAAATTATTATTTTTAATTTTAAAAATTAATTAACTTTTTTATATTCATAATCTCAAAAAATCCATCTCAAAAATAGACTTTTAAGGGGAGAGTCATTTCTACACAGGAGGTATTAGACAACGATTTTAAACCAGGTCTTAGATGTATTTGAGATATATCCACTATAGCATTCTTTTTAGCCAAATGTAGCTAACGGGATATTTTTTGGGCAAATTAATAAGATTCAAAAAAAAATAAGAAAATTATTGCAAATATACCTTAATTTAAGCTTAATTGGAAAAAAAAACCTCAAACTTTCGTTGATCTCGTCTATACCTTTTTTCCTCATTTTTGGTTTTTTGTTTTTACCAAAATGACTTTCACAGTAGTCGTATTACTGTAATAGTTTGTGCATATTATATGATACTTTAAGTACCGTAATACTTAGGTAATTCTATATGATACTCTAAGTACCGTAGTGCTGAGGGCATTTTATACGGTACTTTAAGTACCGTAAACTTACACTAACCCTTATACAGTATTTTAAGTACCGTAAACACTAACCCATGTTATATGGCACTTAAAATGCCGTAAACCATTTTCTCATTCTGTTTATCTCTTTCATCTATTCTTTCTCTCTCTAATTCTTTTTAATTTTTTTTTTTTTCTCTCTCTAATTCTTTTTAATATTTATCTTTTCTTTCTCTCTCTAATTCTTTTTTTTCTCTTCTTTCTCTCTCTACAATCTCATCATTGTTTCCTTAGAGAGAGTAATCAAACACTAACTTCGGCTATGCAAAACAATGGACATGATCTATATAAGGAAACGATGAAATTGTAGAGAGAAATAATAGATAAAAAAGAATTAGAGAGAGAAAGAAGTGATAAATATTAAAAAGAATTAGAGAGAGAAAGAAAAGATAAGCATCTCTTTCATCTTTAATTCTTTTTATGTTTATTTATTCTTTCTCTCTCTAATTCATTTTAATATTCATCTCTTCTTTCTCTCTCTACAATCTCATCATCGTTTCCTTAGAGAGAGTAATCAAACATTGACTTCGGCTATGCAAAACAGAGGACATGATATAAGGAAACGATGATGAGATTGTAGAGAAATAAGAAATAAAGAATTAGAGAGATAACGAAGAGATAAATATTAAAAAGAATTAGAAAAAAAAAGAAGAGAAAATTGCAAAATGGATTTTTTTTATGCACCTTATCCACTCAACTTTTCCTAGTACATAACCCCATACAAAAGTTCATTTTTGTTTGGACGAAAATACCTTTCTCTCACCTAACAAATTATTTTCATTGGAGAGGGCGGTCAGGCATTTTGAACTGGCGGTCCGACCGGTCCTGTGTTTCATGGTGGCAGTCTAGCATTTCATGGTGGCGGTCTGGCGATTATTGTTTGCTGGAATGGGCGGTCTAGTGTTTTGAAGTTGCGGTCTGGAATTTTGAAGAGGCAGTCCAGTGTTTTGATATAGCGGTTCGGCATTTTGGAGGGGCAGTCCGGCATTTTGAAGTGAGCAGTTCGACGTTGTACAAGTTCGGTTTGGCTTTTCTTTTTATTGAGATCTGAAAATGATTTGTTATATAAGAGAATGGTACTTTCGTCAAAAACAATAATTAATTTTTTGTATAGGGTTATTTGCTAGGAAACATTATTTTTTTGTGGAAGGTTGTTAGGAAAAGTTGGGTGGGCTAAAATGCGTAAAAAGTCTATTTTGAGGTTTTTTTGAAATTTCCCATAAAAGAATTAAAGATAAAAGAGATAAACTGAATGAGAAAAGAGTTTAGGGCATTTTAAGTGCCATATAACATGGGTTAGTGTTTACGGTACTTAAAATGTCGTATAATGGGTTTTAGTTTTACGGTACTTAAAGTGCCGCAATATTACTTGAAGTTACTACAGTATTTAAAATATTGTATAAAATGATATGTATTCCGGTAGAAAGACTGTGTTGAAGATCATTTTGGACCAAAAAAACTAAAAAAAAAAAAATTGTGCTGACGAGGTAAATGAAAGTTTAGGTTTTTTTTTTTTCCAATTAAACATAAATTAAAGTATATTTACGATAATTTCTCGAATAAATATTACCCAAATTAATCATTCGCTTAAGCGGGAGCTTATCTTAGACAAACTCCCTCATGTGACTACCCTTTTACGACCTTTGTACGTAATTGGAACGTCCAATCTTTTGGTAGTTAAATTTAAGTATGAGTGCAGTTTTGGCAGCTAAATTTAAGTACGAGTGTAGTTTTTATAAAGCCTAGGTTTTATATGAAAACAAAGTAAAAGGCTCATATTAAATTTTCATCAAAAATTTGGGCATGGGAAATCTACGTGATAGCTGCACAATCAATTTCTAACATTGATCATGAAATTTAAAGCTCAAAAGTGGTGAAGATCCTATGGATCAATAAACACTTGTTTTAAAGGCGAAGGGAAGAGTGTAAATTATGCGGTACAATATGCATTATTTTTAAAATTTAAAATTATAATTTTTTTTTTATTACTATAATAGTGAAGGCCAAGATGATCGTCAAAACTATAATTTTTAGTGAATTTTAAGATGAAGGTTGATTTTATTTTTTTATAGAGCAGCAGCCCTGTTAAACCATTTCTATTTAAATATTTAAAAACTCATTACTTATCTTTTCTAAATAATGATCTCAAAGCCAATTCCGATCGTAATAATCCTCTTAAGCTCGATTTATGGCCAAGTGAGAGTATATGTACATGTACTCCAGCAGGAACACAATAACTATTTTGCCCAAAGCGTACGACGAAATTGCTTGCATATCTCATGAACCATCGAGCGCCAAGAGGAAGCCTCCAGTTTCCTTACGCGTGTCATCTTCTTAATTTTTTAAAACATGCTTTTCTCGCTTACGCGTCCAATGACCAAGACATTTCCACCTCAATCCTTACCCACTAAGCAAATATTCCACTCGATAAAATCATCCTCTCCTGTAATCACCCTAAAATAAATTCCATTTTTTCAGGTCATAGAAACAACTTTCTCAGCTGTTGCTCTCTAGAGAATCACTTTCTCTCTCTGTCTCTCTCTCTCTAGGAGCTTGGGTGGGCATTTTCTCTTACAAAGGGATTTATTGTTTGGAAGAAAAGAGTGGTTTGTTTTGTGATGGATAGTGAGAAGAAAGGGTCTGATCAGAACAGAGGTGGGTCTTCTTCACAGGTAGAGGGAGAGAAATGGGGAACCCATGTTATGGGTGCACCAGCGGCACCCTCTGCGCACCCACTTAACCAGGAGGCGGCCAAGTGGGCTCGAGCGGACTATGAGCCGCAGGTTAAGCAGCCTGAGCAGTCCCCCTACGTGCAACATACGCCTGTACAGCATCACGGAAGTCCTATAGAAGCCGCCCGTGTTAAGTTCAATAAGTGGAGTAAGAAGGCTGAGACCACGGCTGCCAATATTTGGCAAAACCGTATGTCGCCTCTCTCTCTCTCTCTCTCTAATTTTTTTTGTGAGAATAATTAATATTTGATTAGATTGTATACAATGAGATAATAAGCAGCTCACAATTGTTTATAACCATTAGATGTGAAATTTAGGAGTTAACAATCAGATGTGGAAAATCTGAGTATGCCGCAAAAGTTCAAGAAATATTTTTTTGAATTTTTAGCTTGTTAATGGAATGACTTTTAGTCACCCAATTTCAGATCAAGGCCTAGATGGATATGATTTATTATTTATTAATATGAAATATGCACTTACTAGTATTAAATAGAACTTAGATTTTTATTTTTTCTTTTAAGAACTTTTCCCATGAAGTTAGCAGGGTATGTTATTTTACCATTAATGTGCGACAATTCAAGCACCCAGAGTGCTTTCGTCCATTCTTTATCCACTTTTTTAGCCTGTATACTCCCGAGGGATGCATACTATACACTTATTCCCTAACTATTGGGGAGATCCTGGATCTGAAAAGTTTGGCATCGACCTGAGAAATAATAGATCATTATTTTCTTAAAGAATTGATGTTTGAACTTGTTTATTTTGGGCCCATGGAATGCGAATTCATTCATTTTTTTAGGATTTGGGTCAAGGGTTTTCTTGAGGGAGTAAAAACACAGTATACTATCTTTGCGGAAGCAGAGTATTTTTTTGACATTTTTGAACTGGTAGCAAGGTATGCACTAAAATTAATGGTTGGATTAAATCATGGTATTAAAAAAATGCTATTAATCTAATTGTAAGCTGTTTTTTTTGTTTTTCACCCATACAGTTAAAACTGGACCCTCAGTTTCAGAGGTAGCATGGGGGAAGTTGAGCCTAACGGCCAAGGCAATTTCAGAAGGTGGGTTTGAGGCAATGTATAAGCAAACCTTTCCAACTGACCCATCAGAGAAGTTGAAGAAGACGTTTGCTTGTTATCTCTCTACAACCACTGGTCCTGTTGCTGGAACACTCTATCTCTCCAATGTTAATGTCGCATTTTGCAGCGATCGCCCCCTCGCTTTTACGGCTCCTTCTGGTCAGCAATCTTGGAGCTACTACAAGGTAAAACCTCTCTCTATTGCTTTCTGTTGCACCTTTCAAATTGTATGGTTGAACTTGAATTTAACATTCGGGATGAATATTATTGAAATGGGTATCTTCTTTTACTTGCGAAACAAGTTGATCTTTCCTATATAATGTGGATTAGGAACTTAGCACAAAATATTGGTGCGTGTGTGTGAGAAAGAGGGTCCACATACTTGAGTGAAGGTGAACTTGGTTGCCTATTAGATTGTGCCCGTTGCGCATTTAGCGATCTACTGTTTCCTATTACATCTCAGGAGCCATTGGTGATGAGAGGGAGAGGGTGAGGGAGACGGAGAGGGAGAGGGAGAGGGGGAGAGAGAGAAGGGGATCACACAATCGAGTGAAGGCAGGCTTCATTGCATGTGGAATTCTTGTGTCCTTTCCAATTGTGTACATATTATGTTTGTTACCATAATCAGTTAGGCCATTGAACGATGGTCCAATCAAAACTAGTATGACCATTGGTTGAATTTGATTTGTTGATAATACTGTTTCGAGACTCGTCGACTTGGCCTTATACCAGGGCGAGTTGTACCAAATTCCTCGTAAAACTCTCCAACTCGATAAAAGGAGGGTCCCCTTATTTTGTATCCCCCCTCTCTATAGAACAGGGAGATTGGGTACCCCCTCTCTTCGTTTAATCTATCTCACTCCCATTATTCATCTTTCTTTTGGAACAGGTTTTAATCCCTCTGGCGAAGATTAAGGCGGTTGACTCAGTGACCATGAAGGAGAAGGAGAAGTATGTGCAGATTGTGACAGTGGATGGGCATGAGTTTTGGTTTATGGGGTTTGTGAACCATGAGAAGGCCTTCAAGCATTTATTCGACTCTGTTTCCACGGTTGCTGCTATGTCACACCAACCACCACCCTCTGGACCTCAAAACAACCCGCCACCATCCTCTGGACCTCAAAACAATCTCTATCCCACTGTTGATGCATAACTTTAACTCTCTCTCTAGATTTTGTGGACATATGCCTCACCTTTTGTTTTTTCTTTGTTGTATTTATAAAGTCATGTGAGATGCCTTATGAGTTGAGATCATTTTCAGTTTAATGCAATTCCTTAGAGATAGGATCCTTTCTTTCTCCCTTCCAAATTATGTGGATGTGTATTACTTCTGTTATCTCCTTTGTTGGTAGTGTAATATGAAGAGTTGCAGAGTTGATCATGAGAGGTGGAATTTTGAGTATGTATATCTTGAGCAGATCATCATTTAGCATCTTAAAAGGGTATTTCTCGTGGGAGTTTGTTGGGATGCCATGACGATATCTCGGGGTTTGTTTATTAACGTTAAAAGTATAGAAATTTATTCCCAAAAAAATATAAGTAAATTTATGTGCGACAGGGCTTGAAGGCGCCTATCACGGTAACGATCGTTCTCAAACTTTCTTTTTTTTTTTTTTGAGGAGGCTATGGTTTTATATATTTGTAAAGGGCGTGGTTTTATATAAAGATGAGGCTTAAACAATCAAAGGTGGACTTTCGTTGAAAAATGTTTTTGTATCAGAAGTCTTTATAATAGCGTGAAAATTTATTTTGATCTTTAATTATAAAATTTAAAGTTTGAAAAATAGTCTAGATTAACTAGAAAATATTGAAAATTGATGGTCTAAGTAATGCATTGTAAGGTGCAGACTTTCAAATCTTTTTTGTTCTTTGTTTTCCAAAACTGTATGTCATTTTGGTATGTCTAGCATTTCTAACATCTATGTCTGGTATTTCTAACATTGGGTAGGGG
The DNA here is from genome assembly GCF_000471905.2 of Amborella trichopoda. Next base: position 1,585,104 of record NW_006498507.1, on the reverse strand, counting down.
GGAGTTTTTGGTAATTTCTAAAAATTGTATATGCATTGTTTTTCGATGTTTCACAACTCAAATATTTGAAAATTATATGGAATTAGAAAAGCTGGACTTATTACAAACAATTATTATTAGATTAAGTACTTGTTAATTGGTATAATAGAATGTGCAATGTAACTAATGTTATTTATTTTCTTTTATCAATTGTTATTTGTGGTTGTATATATTTTATTGTTCAATAGATTTTTTTATTTTTTATCGGATCTTTTTGAATTTTATTTTTATAGTAGTTTTAATCTATTTTAAATATTGATTCTACCATTCTATCATTGTATTTGCTAGTTTTAAAATTATAAACATAAAAATAAAATAAAATAGAATAAAAAATCTAATTAAAGGATTGTATAAAAAGAGATCATTTATCTTTGTTACAAGAAGGTCGTAATTATTTCTAGATGATAAATTGAATGGTCGGGGTATTTAGTCATGAAGTTAAAGAAATTTTTTTGAATTTTGAATCTTTTCAACATCACTTTTACAACTGCTTAATTTGAAAATTAAAAGACAAGATGTGACCTCATAATATAAAAGATAAAGGGTGCAGTTTGTATAGAGTCGAGGCTCTAAACAATGTGACCTCATAGTATAAAAGATAAAGGGTGCAGTTTGTATAGAGTCGAGACTTTAAACAATCAAAGTAAAATTCACTTTCAAATAGTATCGGGAAATATGGTTCCAATATTAAATATTTATGTGATAGCTTTAAAATATAGAGAAAATCACGTATTAAAGTATAGCAAAAAGTGTCAAGAAATATGGTTTTAATATTAAACATTTATGTGAAAGCTTTAAAATATAGAGAAAATCACGTATTAAAATATAGAAAAAATCATGTATATATTCATTATATTTGCTGTTATTATAAAAATATCTTTTAGTTTTTTATATTACAAATACACTAACATTTTGTTTTTTATAAAAAAACCAAACTTCTCTTTTTGTCTTTTTTTTTTTCAAAAATAGAGGTGTTTAAAATTTTGGGTTTTTGAAAAACTGAAAAATAATAATTTTCGAATTTTAAATACCCAAATTTATATATTTTTCTATTTTTAGCGGACCTTAGAAACCAGAAAAGCATAGGGAAGACTTCCTCTCACCCTCTTCACTATTGGTCTTGGACCAAAAAGAAGAAGATTAAACCTGGTCGCTCAACCCTCTCTCTTCATTGGCAATCCGTCTTCTTCCCATCATTACCCGCAGAGAAAAAGGTCAAAAAAAATTTTAATAATAATAGAAAAACCCTTGAACCAAAAGCAGTCAGCACATGCTCCACCCTTTACAAAAGCGCCCCTTCCTCTCTGTCACGCCACCCCTTCTTCTTCTCCGCCTCTGCTAGCCCCACCCTTTCTCAAGTACTTTTTGGTCATGGAACTTGCAGAAAAAGCATTAGAAATGGTGAACCCTTTTCTTCTTTTTTTGGTGATAGAAAACTCTGGTTCTCTAGCCATGAAAATTGAAAGTATAAAAAAGTACATGAAATTAGGGAGCTTATGCATTTGCTAGGTCTCTGATTCTCTGATCATGAAAATTTTAGAAAGAATGCATCAAAGAGGAAGCTTCTAAAGTTGTAGAGATCTCTTGTTGGTTGATCATTGAAACTGCACAAATAATAGATGAAGAGGAGAACTTTCAAAAATACTTAAATTTCTAGTTCTCTGACTTGATCCACGGGCATAATTTGGGAAAAGTTTAAAAAGCCCTAGATCAAAATCATGGAAATGATGGGAAAAAATGGAAATCAAACTTTCAAAGTTACTGAAATCTCTGGTTATTTGATCATGGAAATTAAAGAATCCATTACATTTTTTTTTACCGGTTTTTGAAAGGAGAAAATGGGTCTTTTAGGGAATGAATTTTTTTTTTCTTAAAAGCATTCTTCTTTCAACTCTAATGGCCCGACGCGACTGTTGTATTGAGGGTGCATCCGTAGTTCTACAATATAAGGTAGTTATATAAACTTGGAAAAATTACACATGTTATAGTTTGCGTTATTACGGATGTACCGAATAGTTTTCGTTATCACATGTCTATCCGTTTTTTACCTTTTATAAATTAAATTTAAAAAAAAGACGACTTTACCTTTTTTCGGGTGTTGAACAACCAAATTGAAGGTTTTTTCGGATGTTCAATATCCGAAATCAATGTATTTTCAGTTGTTGAACAATATCAGTCACATTTAAGAAAGCTTGCATTGCCAACATCCGAAAATATGACATTTTCGGATGTCCAACATCCGAAACTATTTTCGGATATTCAACATTCGAAAATATAGCTACGAAATTTCAAAAACCTTAAGGAGGGTAAAATTGTCTTTTTTAAAAGTTGCTTTATAAAAAGTAAAAAACAGACAGACATGTTATAACAAAAACTGGGACATCCATAATAACGTAAAGTATAACGGATATGTATATGATTTTCCCTATAAACGTTTTCCTACAAAGTATTGCTTGTTCTAATCAAAGAGATGAGAAAGCACGAATTTGGCTCTTCAAAAACCGAACTTAGTTGATTTTCGGTTTTTGAAAAATTGAAAAAGGTAGTTTCATCTTTTAAAAAAAAAGTGCCGTCAAGTTGAAAAAACAGATATAAATGTAATAATGGAAACTAAAAGGTATTTTGTAATAACAATAAATATAACAAATATATACATAATTTTCCCTAAAAGATATTTGCAATCTTTAATTATAAAATTTAAAGCTTCAAAAATAGTGTAGATCGAGTAGATTTATTAAAACTTGAAAATCTTGAAAATTGATGGTCCAAAAATACATTACTAGATGTACTATTTCCAAAACTTGAAATTCAATTTTTTTACATGTACATGCATGTTGATGTCAAGATGATCAATTTGAAGATATTAGGGCATCAAAACAACCTTTTTTTAGTGAAATTTTTAAGTTGTGTTCTAATTTGATCGTTTAAAACCTCGGTTCTATATAAACTTTTCCCAAAGATAAATGGTCTCTTGGTATATTTTTTTTAAATTAAAATATTTATATCTATTAGATTTTTAAAATAAAAAAAAATATTCCATTGCAAAATTCTATTTCTAGAAATTTTATTAGAGAAAAATCATTCAACTATAAATAATAATAAATAAAATTAGTTACATTATAAATTCTATAGTACTAATTAACTAATAACAATTCAAATGGTAATAATTACTTATAATAGGTCTGGTATTTTTAATGCTGGAAAGTTTAGGAAGTTAAGTTGTCCGAACAACATAGTTGCTTGGTGTAACAAATGTCGGCAGACTATGAGTAAGCTCTATTTTCTCACCTGTTTAGTGCCACACAAATGAACGGTTCTAGATGAAAAGGGCACATGGGTAAGGGTTGGCCGCCGTGTAATTTTTGTATAAATATGACCCATACCGTGATAAATATACTGAAATTCTGTTCGTACATAATTTTTCTTTAAAAAACAAAAAGATATGAGTTATAAAAAAGCAGTACTTTGGGGAGATATAATTCCGTACAACCACTCCCTTACGCATGCAGGAAAAAATGCAGTCCCACTCAAATTTCAGATTGATGTAGGAAATATAGGAAATTTGCTTTTTTATTTTGGAAAATTGTTTCATACGGTCGGAATCGCATGATTACATGGTGCAAAAAGTGTAAATGGTCCAAATGTTTTTTTCTTTAGCTTTAAAAATTTATTTATTTTTTTATATTCATGTTCTCCATCTTAGAGATTACATGTCTTTAAAAATTAAATCCAAAATATGGCAAATTAGGTAGATGCATTCATTTCATCGACAAAGCACGAAGTTCAAAAAAAATTTGTGACACATTCAAGCTACCAAATTTCATATGGTTATAAGCATTTGTGACCATCCCCTATATTTTAGGATTTAAAATCTTTGTAGAAGATGGATTTTGGAAGGACGGCTCCTAGAAGAGTTGGGGGAGTCTAGGGTAGGGGTGGCAAGGGGTCGGGTCCAATTGGAAGGTACCGTATCCGATCGGTAATCTCGGACCCGGGACCGGTACCCGAAATTTCTTCTTCAATTTTGGAAGAATTGCAGCATTATAGTTGTTCCCATTTTCCAAACTACAATAGAATACAACCATTAGCCCTAATTCATGAAGCTTATGAATCAAGCAGGCAGTATTTATTTTCTCTTTAACCATCAAATTGAGCTATGAAGGCCCACTTACTAGCACAATCCAGAAAATTTCAAAACAAAATTATTTTCTTAAAATTACCCGAAATGCAATTGAAGCTTGCTTTCTGGGTCAAATATATCTGGATCTTCAGTCATTCTTTGCCTCTTTTCTCCCATGAAAACATCTTCTTTAGAATCCACCGCATTGATGAAGCTTGACATTCTTGGTAGCACAAGAATATAAACCCTAATCCTCAAACCCTCAGTAACTACGATCCTAAAGCTTCAAACCCTAACGTATGATATCTGGTGCTTAATATCTCGAAAAAGAAAACAAATTTTGAAAGTTTCAGGAACCAATTCCTAAGAGTGTGATATCGCAACACTTTGGAGCCTCGAAAATTTGAACAGGATAATGCCAGACGATGAAGAGAATGGAGGCACAGAGGCAGTTGCAGAGCAGAGGGGTAATGGCGATATGGGCAGAGAGAGCTCAACTTCGACACTTTGTATAGAGAGGGGGAGAGAGCTCACACTCAGTCGAATATAGAGAGGTAAAGACCTAGAGAGGAGCAGAGAGCTCAAAGATTGAGAGAGGCGAAGCAGTTGAAGAGGCAGAGCAGAGGCCAAAGGGTGCGATTTGGGGATTTAGGAGTTCAGGGTTTGTGTAGGAGTATTTTCAGGATTCCAAATTTTAGTAATGAATTCCATGCACCTAATTTAAAACTTTTAATGATGTAACTCATTCAACCCAACGACTGATCGTGGAGAAGAAAAAGCATATTAATGTGTGTGGAAAGCATAATTAGGTTTTAAGATTGAACAAAGATCATCTAATTTATGGATCTTTTAAAAAAATTTAAGATTTGAGTGCTGACTCATCTATTAATTTGCATCCTCCATATATAATCAATCTTGAATTTTGAATCTAAATTGTTGGGGTCCATGATCTTTATCATGAAGATCATCAATCTGAAAAAATAGATAAACTTCAAACATTTCAAAGTAGTATCTTTATGAAGAAATTTCTGGGCAGTATACTTCAAGTTTTATACTGGAACCCGTTTGTGATGCCTAGGGGTCCCTTAAGGCATCAAATAGTTTCACTTTGAATTATGTAGCGGTGATAGCTCTATGGTTTCTCAAAAAAAAATTTCAGAAGATATGGTATATATACTATATAATGCGCACCTCAAAGACCACCTATCCATCATCCATTGAATTTGGATCAGGCAGATTCACCTGGCATTCAAGGCAAGAAAGAGAGAATGATTTGTAATATTCAATTTCAATTGTTTAAGAAATATAGATCCAGATCAAAATCGCCCAATCCAAATAGTTTTCAATAGACTAATCCAATTCCTTCAATATATCAAGAACTGGGTGGAACCGGATGGTTCCCTTTAAGAATTGACCAGTCATGTCTAGCAACCGGCCAATTTAGGCCCGCCATTTCTAATTTTTATTTTTCTCAAATTTAAAAGTATTTTTAGGTACCCAAGTTTCAAGAATTTAAGTCCTCCACTCAAGCCTCTAATCTAAATAATGAAAATTTTTATATGCCACTCTCAACATTGAACAAACACTCTGTCCAATTATTGACGGGTGACGAGTGTTGAAAAACTCTAAATCCAAATATTTTTCAGAAAATAACCATTTTCTTTTTAAATAGATCTAAATATTTTAAATAAAAATAAAATAATCATCTCAAGTGCTTTTTGCCCTAGGGAGTTTACCTTCTCGCTCTTTGAGGTCTTCTAGAATGAAGAGATGCTATCGGGATGAATCAATGACTAGTATGCACTTAGATGATGACCTTTATTATGGTAATATCCCCAGAAAAGATAGCATGAAATTGGATGTGATGCTTGTGATAGAAACATTTTTCCTAAGTAACTCGGCATCACAACCCTGACAAGGCAAGTTCTGTGTTACAAAATGGATA
>NW_006498507.1:1566758-1578652 GCF_000471905.2 Amborella trichopoda | reverse complement strand
AAGAGGTTGTTTTGATGCTCAAGTATCTTCAAATTGATCATCTCAACATCAAGATGCATAAACATGAGAAAAAAACATATTTCAAGTTTTAGATATAGTGTATTGTATAATGCATTTTTGGACCGTCAATTTTCAAGATTTCTAAGTTTTCATAGATCTATCGATATACACTATTTTTGAACCTTTAAACTTTATAAATAAAAATGAAAATATATTTTAAAGCTATCACAAAGATTTTCAGTATTGAAATCACATTTCTTGACACTATTTGAAGGTAGGCTCTAATTTGATTGTTTAGAGCCTAGGCTCTATACAAACGGTACCCTTTTCTATATACTCTTTTGCATCGTACATATATGGAAAAAGTTTATATAAGGATGCAGCCTTATAGTGTAGAACTACGGATGCACATCAAAAATCCATCGGAAAAAGTATTTTTAATGTTGAAAAACCGTTTGATTGATCATCTCGATATCGAGATGTATGACCATAAAAAATAAAAGGATTTTAAGTCTCAGAAATAGTGCATTTTACAACATATTATCTACACCGTCCATTTTCAAGATTTTCATATGTTTATAGATCTACTTGATTTTAACCATTTTTTAAATTTAAAATTTTATAATTAGATATACAAATAGATTTTGAGATAACCCTAAGAATATTTTACACCATAATTATATACCATGATAAAATTTGAATGTGCACCTTATCTCTACAGCTACAAAGGCATCCGTATGCCAACTGCACCCTACATATAATACTTGATGCATAAATATAATTAATTATGTTTACTAACCTAAAATTAATTTTAACAATAATTTGCATTTTGTTTTTGCATTGAGCCCCTTCTAGCTCGCGCAAGACTCAAGCGACGTCACTCAGAGTTACCCAATTACTTAACTTGGGCAGGGGCCAAGTCCTGATCCTTAGCAATGTCTTTGCCGCTGATACAGGAGCAATTACCAAAGAATTCAAACAATGTACAGTGAATTCAATTGGCTAAAACAAAGATGCACCTGTCGATTTGATAATTGACTATCAGGTCGATCCAAGTAACACGATTCCCCAAAATACTCGGATCTTAGATAAGACGAGTTACTCGGGCGAGTATAACTCTCCCGACTCTAATCTTCAACACGAACCTAATTGCCAACACCAGAGATATATTGTGTTTTAACCTCTTAACCGCTCCATAAGCCTAAAATTGATCTTTTAACTCAGTGATCGGATTTCTAACACACGGAAATATATTATCTTAGCTTCCCAATCCATTATAAGCCTGCTTTTGGGATATGAGTAAGCAGAGTTCACCAATATCGCCAATTCGATTGACGAGACCAAACCAATGCTTAGCAAAGTTCTTTATTAATCGCTTTGAGAGAGAGAAAGGGGGAGAGAACATTCTCTATTAATAATGTAATTTTAGAATAGTGAAACTGAAGCTCATTTCTTACTAAGTCACTCTTGAAGGAAAATTATGCAACGAAACAATTTACTTTTGGCAAAAGGTGGCTTCTATTTGGATGTTGTAAAATAAGTGGCTACATTTAATTCATTAACCAAGTTCGAAGTTTAAAAAAAAATTCTCGAAGTTTGTGACACTGAAGGTATCAGATCTCACAACGGAAGGTAAATCAATAATTGTAACCTCTTTATACCAAAAGTAAATAGTTTTATTGTATGCAGTAAATAGTTTTATTGTATGCAGTAAATAGTTTTATTGTATGCCATTAAAGGTTGAATGCTTGTAACTTAACTTTTATATAAGGGAATATGAATTCAGTGGGAGTGTGGTCATGTGTAGACCATACTGAGCAAACAATGTTTGCTGATACCAGATTGAGCTTGACTTGCTAGGTCAGTTTGTTGGAAAAAATCCATATTACCTAGACATAGAGATTAAATCAATAAGGATTATAATGTGTCATCCATTGATGAGATCGGAGTACGTCCGGATGGGTGAGCCAAGGAACTGTGTGGCCCTTGTGTGTAATGGGGGCCTTCAGAGATGGGAGCCAAAGCCTCATCCTTGCACCATCACACAACATACACATATAATAGCAGTTTCGGGAAATCGAACCACCTTTCAAGATGAAGCTTGTGCATGTGCGAGAGATTACCCATATGCACTATAGAATTGTGGTTGCATCATGTCTAGGTGACAATGGTACGTCTCTAGGTGATAACCTGAAATTGATATACTGATGTTACGACCCCTTGCCCATTGGCTAGACTTTGGTGACCCACTAATGAATCTTTACGATAGACAGTAGGGTATAGGCAACACTGGGTCAATTTGAGAAAGCAAGTGTGGATTGTAATCTACAGTAGAAGGTGGAGTACCTTAGTATTAATTTATTTATTCCTAGACCATATGGTGATCTATTGGCTAGACTTTAGTGACCCACTAATGAATCTTTGCGATAGAATGTGGGTCATGGGCAACACTGGGTCGGTTTGAGAAAGCAAGTGTGGACCGTAATCCGCAGTAGAAGGTGGAGTGCCTCAGTGTTTATTTATTTATTCCTAGACCAAATAGATCATTTTTCCATCAAAAGTATTTAATTATGTCTATTTTAATGCTATAAGATTTTTAAAATTATTATTTGAATTTTTCTGAATCTCTGTATATTTTATTTATAAAATTTGGAGTTATAAAAAAAAGATATTGATTTTGTATAGATTTAATTATTCAAATTGGATTTTATGAATTTCTAAAAATCATAAATTATTTAAAATAATTTTAATATTGCATGGGAGGTATGGGCCTATAATGACAAGTTGATGGCGCCTATGATGTGCCACCTAGGGTGGCACGCCCCACCTTGTGGACATTCCTTTCCTTTCCTTTTATTTAATTCAAGCTTATGGCTCGATGGTGAAGAAAGCTTATGTTTTAGAAAAATTGTGTTTGAATGAACCTTTGAAATTGAATAAAGAAAGTGTAAGAAGGCTTGCACATGAAAATAAAAAAGCATAATATTATTATAGATTTTTTATTTAAAATAGTTTAGAAAATGGAGAATAAAAGTTTTAGCACCTTTTATATGATCTGGATGGCCTATCTATAAAATGGAAAGTTCATATCACTCACCTCACAAGTCATTCAAGATCAATGGTATATGTTCAATCTCACTAGAAGATGCAAACCAAGGAAAACCCTAAACCTATTCAAGCACTATATAAAAGGGTGCCTTTTCCCATATCTCCTACACCAAAATCTCTTCTCTCTCTTTCCCATAAGATTATAGAGGGGCACGCCCTAGCGATAGAAAGTTTCTCTCTCTCTTCTTCCATAAGGGGCACACCCCAACTTTGGTTACCTCTCTCATCTCCTATCTCTCATCTCCCATCTCTCACCATTGATCCCGCAACATTGGAAGATGGTAACTCGGTGTGGGGGGTAATAAGTTCGATTGAGATAATCTCCGGCATTCACTTTCTTGTTTATTCCCATATTTATTTCTTATGCTATTTTTTATTATTCCCAAACATATTATTTTGGTTTTATTTGATTGATAAAATAGTGGTTTTAGTAGCATCAATTTTAGATTCTAGATTTATTGTTCTTTATTTCTTTTCAAGTTAATTTATTGTAATGGACTACTTGTGAGTGTTCTTGTAGACACCCCATCTTGAAAACTGACAAATTCAATGGTTTTCTAAACCATAGACAGCCTTAAGACTACACTATCCTAGTAAACCCACAGACCATAGATTATCATAGTTCATACTGTCTGCCATGTGATCTAGAATCCTGCAGAACACCATGTTTTAGTAAAAATAATAATTAAAAATAGCAAAACATATTATTTTGACCCAAATTTTGGCAGACACCATCACAAGAGCCCATAGATCCCCCCAAACTCAAAATCTACCAATTCTGAGCACATTTGATTTGGGCAACACCAGCTCAAACTGATCCAAATTGGTTTATTTTTTGCAAGCAACATATCAACAACTCCAAAATCAGCCCAGACAAGAATTTGCCAATTCCGAGCATATTTGGTCTCGGGGACCCCACTGATGTCGCCCTGCCTAGACTGACCCAAATTGTCTTATTTTTGGCAAACAGCATCCTAGGACGAAGGGAGAGAGATACGCATTGGAGACGGATCCAAGGTTCAGCCTTGAACTGCAAGCTCGTGTTTGGGCCATAGTGCTTGCATAGCTACTGAATCGGATGGGATCGTCGTTATGATTGATGCCCCTTCACCTTCCCCGCCATTGCGGATTACCCTTGATAAGCATAAGCACTACTCTCCCGAGGAGAGAGAGCTAACCCTTAGCTAATTGGAACCCCTACGAGAGGTCCCTACCCCCCTAGGAGACAAGTACAACCACTAGGGCCCCAAATCAAAAATCACCCTAGACTGGTGTCACCCAGCTCCGACTACTCCAAATTGACAATTTTTGCATATCAACCCCTCTCGAATTATTTTTGGCCAGGTTCATTGAACTCAGACCATTTTGGTCAGGGCGACACTACCAGTGTCGCTCAAGCCTTGGACCACCAAAACAACAGTCCATGCAGTGAAATCTTCTAGTTGTGGTTTGTTACCTGTTCCATACGATTTTTAGCTTGTAAAAAGATCATTTCATGATCATTTTAGGTTAGACCTTATTAGCTTATGTGCCCAGAGAAAACTTTGAGATTGTGAGACCTAATAAAAACCTAGACCTAAGAAAACCTTAGCTTTAGGCCACCTGCAACCCATAGATTAAGAGATTCATCCAAGCAAGCAAAAGCCTGGTCAAAATGTGAAGAGAAACAAGGAAAACGCACGACATAAACTCAGCCGGTCCTGGTACGAGCAAGGCCTCGAAGCCTCGGTAGCCCCAGTCCAACTGGCCCAGTCAGTTACATTTTTACTCTTTCTTATGTTCTTTATCCATTTTTGTTTATTTTAATATAATTAAATTAGTTTTATTGCATTTACGTAGTATTTCACATTTTGGATCGATGTTGGTACTGTCATTGATCTAAAAGCAGATCTACTCATTTTTTAGTAGATCTGGCCTCATATTAGAATTCGATTGACGCCCACTCTCCATCACTCAATTTTAAAGTCAGTTTGTGGTTCGCATCTAGTCGAATCGTATCCTGATATCGTCCTTATCTGCATCGTAAACAGTTCTCAGCCAGAAAAGAAGAAGAAAAAAATAAAGAATGTATACACCGGCTAGATCAAATAAGTCCAACTTTCATTTTTTATATACAATCCCATAAATAAATACCTGTTCTAAATTTTGTTTTTGTACATTCATACCCTTTTTTTCTCCATTTTATTGATTTTTCCTAAAATGCACCCAAAGTCCAAAATCGAAAACATTTTCGGAACGAAGTCGACAAGAAATTTTTTATTGTGACGTCGTAAACCTCACTTTTAACCTTGAAAGTCCAAATGCACCATAAGGAATTCATTTAGGACAAGCATTATTATATTATGTGAGGGGAATCACATGAGAAAGTTGGTAAAAGCTTGGCGGCATGCAAGAGGGAAAATGTGAGCTTCCAAATGAGAGATTCGACGTCCACCACAAGGCTAACACATGCCACTTCCCAGGTGTCATCCTAATGTGACAAAATATAGGGAGGTTCAAGGTTTGAAGTCCGGTTACGTTAGACGTTAAAGTTTCCAGCCCTAAATTTATTTTGTTTAGAAGCCTTTACAAAATGGCCCGGCAATACAAGGTGAAGAACTAAGCGATTGAAAAGCAAATCACGCATTTTAAAACCTCTTATTTCAAGCAAGAAAATCTCTAAGAAATGAGAAACCTTGTTCTACTTTTCTTTCTTTGGTCTAAAACGCTATAAAAATAGGGAAAGTATACAAACAGACCATTTATTTTTTTTATACAAAGAGGTCGCAATCATTTTAGTCCTTTAGATTTCAAATTGAATGATTGTAAGAGTGATATTAAAAAGGCACAAAATTCAAAAAAAAATAATCTCGGACTTCGTGACTAGCCCCAGCCTTCCAATTTGACATTTAATGAGTAACAGTGATTGTGATCTTGTAATAAAGATAATGGTCTCAATGTATACAATCCCATAAAAATATGGGTATTAATTCTTTTGCTAGGAATTATGGATATGGATTTAATCACCTCAGATAGATATTTCCTCAATATAAACTTCGGATCTTGAATGTCTAAAGTAAATGGATTTCAAACTTTGAAGTTCAAGACTACTCTCGAGTTTCAAAGAGCAATTCTAAGTCTACCCAATCTCTAAAAATAAAATTAAAAACAAAACTAAAATTTTCAACAAGTAAATCTTGATCTGTATTTTGATCTGCATCATTTTTCCTTGGTTAGAAAGAACTTGTCATCGAGTTTTAAATTACGCTAAGATGAAAGTTGTCTTATTCCCGCCACCTTCTTCGATCCGAATGTTGTAAACACGATCCTGGAACCTGTGGATTACAATGCTATTCAAAAGACAACGATATTGCACTGAATCTGATAAACCCTCGAAAAATGGGTCATCGTATAGCCATAACATCCTCGAGCTGAGAATGTTCGATGATTGATTTAACCTCACTCATAAATTTTCCTTTGAGTTCTTCCTTTTTTTCTTCATCAAATAATTCGATAGGCTCACCCTCTTCTGGAATAATCTAACATCTAAAAGCTACGCCTTTTCTCTCTAAAGACTACTAGACCCTAAACTTCTCCTACCAACAAATATGATCTATGTTTTGATTTGCATCAAATTCGTACCTTTAAGGTTCGAAGTCACAAATTTCAAAATAGAGGAAGTTTGGAGAATAAAAAATAAGAATGGGTATAAAAGTAAATTACAAAAAATTGGAGATATTTCTTATAATAATAGATATTTAAGGGGACATGAGTTTGAATTTCCCTTTCGAGCATGACAATCCAGCATGTGTTTCTAGGGAAGTTACAGAAGACAAGTCTTATGTCCTAACCTTATCGTGGACCATCATGTTAGCCCACCTCATTTTGCACATTTTCCTCATTCCGATTCATGTCTATCTTTTTTTCTTGAATGGCAACTCATTACTTTTCCAATAATGAAATATGCTGCAACTAATCAATGTCCTTCTGAAAAAGGTAAGCGGTTGATTGGTTTGAATTTCAGAGTGAACACATTGACCTACAAAACCAATTCCAACTCGCTTTAGAAGTTTTGCCTTCTTTAATTCTCTCTTTTGATATGTTCAAAAAAAGAACAAAAAGGAAAATGTCAATGGTTTCCTCTTTTCCATGCTTCAAAGTCCAAACTCATTTACTTTGGGTTGGGAATTATTGCACGTTTTTTATGCTCACTACCTTGGGCAACATAAATACTTAGGTGGGTTCTTTTTCCATTGAAATTTTGGGATCAACTTTTGAATTACCAAAGAGTATTTTTCATAAAAAAAAAAAAAAAAAATTGAATTTCTAAAACTTGATTTGATCGCTACAAAAATTAGATCTTGGATCAATACTAGGATGTGCTTTTTAACATAGAGATATATAGTGCGATTCTTCTTCTTCTTTTTTTCCCTTTTTCTTATTAGATTGATCATTAGGTTGAGGATTATCGTATAATCTAAAATTGGGATGCTTAAAATACAACGAGCAAAGGTTTCAAGATGTTACCTGAGGGAGTAAATGTAAATTAGGCTCCCATGGGAGCATTCAATGATTTGGTCTAAATATTTTATTTATACAACATTATTAAGCCGTAGTTAATGGAGAGACACGTGTCAAAATAATAAAACAGAACCTTATAGTGAGGATTAGGGTATGGTACTGAAAAAATAAGACAATATCATTTCACTCTTCTACACGTTTACTGATGGCTTATACAGATCATTGGCTTATTGTTTTGCATATGCTCAATGCATTTTTGAATTGTTCCAACATAGTTTGTGTTTCTAAGGTGCACAGCTTCGCCTCCAATTCAATATTTACTATGTACTTTCATATTTTTTGACGCGCAAGGCACATGCTTTTTACTAGTGGATTTAATTTAGAAGAAAATTTACAAAGGATGAAAAATCATTCCACTTAGGACCCCACTAAGAACTTGAATCCAGATCATTCGGCCCAAGCTCGAAAATGGACCAATATAGATGTGAAGTTTTCAAATCAAATCCAACTGGATATTCTACTTTGACATTTGTTAACATTGTACAAAGAATAATGAATGATGGGTGCGGTTTGTATAGAGCCGAGGTTCTAAATAATCAAAGTAAAGTGTATCTTCAAATAGTATCGAGAAATGTAGTTTCAATACATAAAATCTTTGTGATAATCTTAAAACATATTTCATATTTAATTATAAAATTCAAAGCTTCAAAAATAGTGTAGATCAAGTATATTAATGAAAACTTGAAAATCTGGAATATTGACAGTCCAAAAACTCGTTACAAGATGTACTATTTCCAAAACTTTTAAATTAATTTTTTTCTCATGCATTTTGATATCGAGATGATCAATTTAAAGATATTTGGACAACAAAACTACCTCTTCTAATGAAATTTTTGAGGTGGACTCCAATTTGAATGTTTATAGGTAGAATTTTGGGTATTATCGCAGTGTTTATTTGGCTGGTCTCATTGATGGGAAATGAGTTGTTGGTTTCTTTGTTGTGTATTTAATATCATGGAAAAAGGGAAAAAACAAGGCCAAATCCCACTGTTCAAAGTACTTCATTAAATTTTCATTCACACTCAAAACAAAATTCTTAAAAATCACTAACATAAATAAACTGAAATTTTCAATAAGGGATTCTATATTATGGTACAATTTACTATTAATACAAGAAAGTCACAATCATTTGTAGGTATTAGATGCCAAATTGTATGATTTGGGATGTATCACGAAGTTCGACAATTTTTTTGAACTTTAAGTCCAGTAAAGTACACATTTATAACTACCTAATTTAAAATATGATAGGCAATAGTGATTGTAATCTCCTTGTACTAAAGTAAGTGGTCGCTTCTTATAAAAAAATTCTATAAGGTTGCAATCTTATATACTCTTGAAATAAAGTGCACCTCAAATATCTTAAAGAATATATTCCAGTGTTGGAGAACCCTCCAATTGATCATCCCGACTATGTAATACATGGACATAAAGAAAAAGAAAAAAGAATTCCAAGTCTAAAATAGTCCATCTTGTTATAAGTTATCTGGATCATTTATATTCAAGATTT
Source organism: Amborella trichopoda (assembly GCF_000471905.2). Next base: position 1,569,477 of record NW_006498507.1, on the reverse strand, counting down.
TCAAGTTTTCATTTATATGTTTGATCTATACCATTTTTGAAATTTTAAATTTTATAACTAGAGATCAAAATAGACGTTGAAGCTATGATAAGATTAGGTGGTATCTATCCATAACTGTTTGTATCTATCATTAACTGTTACTAGTCGTATATTTATATATATTCTTTGAAACAACCAATTTACAAAGAGTTCTCTTCATATGATGAGATTCTATCAACACCAAAATGTCACTCCTTTATATACTTTTCCTTTTCGTGATTATTCTTTAGGAATAAGAACGACTTTTCCTTTTGTGATCATTCTTTAGTGATTATTGTTGAGGAATAAGAACGGTGACATTAAAGCACTTAATTGTTTGGGTAACTTCTATCCCACTAAAAATAGATCAACACAAATGCCAAATTCCAACAGGGCTAGGATTGGCCCTAGAACAATAGGTATTTTCAATAAAAAAAAGATAAATCTTTCAACTACTATACAATAAGATAACTAATTAAGGGGATGTGTATGGTGTTTCCATGGAATCAAACTGTACAACTAGTTCGGCATGCAAAACACCTAATGACTCGAAAGTTCTTGTCACCTAATTTTTCTAAAGCATCATTGATCGATGTTGTGGTCAGTTTCAAGAAAGAAAAAGGACAAAAAAGAGTTGTGCTCTTAAAGCCTTCTATCGGCTCGTACATCAAAGGAGCAAAAACTGCTTTGGGGCATTTTTCAGACCCAATGAATGGACATTTCAAGAGTCAATATTGGAGGAGGAACTAATTTGAGCCGTTTTTAGATTTGAAAACAATTTTTAGAAAATCCTTCCCAAATAACCAAATGTACTATTTGGTTCCACAAGACCAGCCAATTTTTTTTCCCTTTTTTGGGATCTCTATAGGAATGGAATTAGACCTTTATTTTTTTCTTTTCTTTTTTTTCATTTTCTTTTTTCCCCTTAGTACCACCATAGAAATAGAACTCTAGATGTCATGATGTGCTACCCTGTCATCCTCACAGGCCAATTATAGAGGCAATTCCTTTTTTATCCAACAATTAACTTTAAAAAATTACATGTCTTTTCAGAAATGGGTAAATTTTCCAAGATACTTCCATGAGGTCCATGTATTCTACAAAAAGTTGTGGTTTTATATAAAAGTGTCAACCTTAAATATTCAAAGGCACACCTTCAAACCTTACACAAAGATGCCATTTTAGTGCAAAACACCCCTACAATAGTCTAAAAAGCTATTTCAACCCCTAATTACAAAATTAAAGCTCCAGAAAATAGTACAGGTCGACAAACTCATAAATACATGAAAATCTTAAAAAATGGATAGTCCAAATAATTTTTCCACTATTTTTAAAATTTAAAATCCTTTTTATTTCATATCTTTGCATCTTGAGGTCCAAATGAGTTTTCCAGCATCAAAAGAATTATGGTTTTTTTCATGAGTATACAAGTCTTGGCCTTCCTCATCGTTATACTATTGCATGTAAAAGTCTCTCTCTCCCTTGTCTTTTAAATAAATTAATAAAATGTTGCCAACCAATAAAGAAAAATATACAATGAGACCATTCACCTTTAGTACAAGGTGGTCATAATTAATCTTAATCATTGGATGTAAACTTGGGTGGTTGAATCAATTATATTAACCAAGTTCAAAGCTTAAAAGAAATCTTTTTGAACTTTGTTACTTGCCCAAGCAGTCAAATTTAACATCATGTAGTTATAAGTAATTGGGTCCTCTTTGTACACGAGATAAAATGGCCTCATTGTATACAATCCCAACCTATTAATCGCCATATATATATATATAAAAGGTTGCAACCTTAAAATATAGAATAAGGTTGTTTTAATATTGAAAACCTATCTAATTGATCATCACAACATCGAGATGTATGAATATATATAAAAAAAGATTTTGAGTCCCAAAAATAGTGCATCTTGCAACACATTATCTAAACCGTCCGTTTTCAAGATTTTCATAAGTTTATAGATCTACTTGATTTTAACCATTTTTTAAATTTAATATTCTATAATTATGTATGAAAATAGATTTCCAGATAATCTTAATAATGTTTAACACCAAAATTACATATTATGATGAGATTTGGAAGTTTTCCTTGATTGGATTGTTTAAGGTTGCAACCTTATAAAAACTACATCCATATGTATGGGTAGTGATTTCATGCAATGATTGTATCATAGTTTAATGCAACGATTGTTTGAATCAAAATTTGAAATATACACTCTTTTCATTCTAAAGAACAATCACAAAAAAATAAAAAATTGAAAACGAAACCTAGAACGTATTTTTTTAGCCCAAGTAGCGTAGGCCGTCCATTTTGATAAAATGTTTAGATCTAAACCTTAAAAGGATCTTTTTTATTTTCCAATTCGTTTAGATGATTTTATCATTATTAGATGAGCAATGTTAGAAAAGAAAAAAATGATTTTGAGTTTGTAGAGGTTATGATCTTGAAATTTACCAAATAAATGGTCTAGATTTGTTGTAGGAGGGGACTCATTTTGACCATATATAGGGTTCAAATTGAACTTTATTTTGGGGGGGATTGATTATTGAGATGAAAAGAGTATGCGTGAAAAATTTTGGGTTATACACAAACATGGTTTTCTAGAAGTGTAGTTGCATTATACTATGATACAACCGTTGCATGAAATCACTGACATATATATATATATATATATATATATATATATATATATATA
>NW_006498507.1:1546025-1566391 GCF_000471905.2 Amborella trichopoda | reverse complement strand
ACATATATATATATATATATATATATATATATATATATGTATGCAACCGTTGTATAGTAGTATAATGCAATATATATGTAATGCAACTGTTGTATAGTAGTATAATGCAACCACATATCTAGAAAAGCTTATTTTATGCATTTGTATGATCTCAAAGTTTGCACACACATTCTCTTCATCCTCATAATCAATCCAATGAAAATCAAAATTCAATTTGCAACCTAGATATGGTCAAAATTAGTACCCATCCAACAATGAATCTCAACCATCTATTTGGTGAATTTCAAGATCTAAGCCTTAACAAATTCAAAATTACTTTTTTATTTTTTAGTATTATTAATCTAAATATGATAATGCTATATAAAAATTTTGGGAATAAAAAAATCCTTGTGAGGCCTATATCTAACCATCTCAATAAAATGGACGGCTTATATTAATTTGGATAGAATGAAAACTTTTTATAGTATTTTTTCAAAATTTTATTTTTTATGATTGTTCTTCAGACTGAAAAGAGTGTACATTTAAAAATTTGTGCCAAATAAATATCTCTAACATGGTTTTTGAAGATATTTGCCTCATAAGAAGCATCTACAACACGTCTATAGGTAAAGTTCTACAGTACGTCACCTACACCTCATCACCGTCCAAAGTTCATCACATGGTTACAGTTGTCAGGTAGTATTTGAATACTTATAATTATTGTACTAATCAAATTTATCTAAAATATGGCACAGGTATACATAATACCACATCGTACGAAAATAAAATACTTAAAAAATAAATGAAATTACTTGTTCCGTCATTAAATTTTTTTTCCCATTGATTATCTTGAGCTCAATATATATGGATATGAAAGAACAAATGAATTTCAAATCCTAAAAATAATATATCTGATAGCACATTATCTAGACCCTCGATTGAGAAGATTTTCAAGTGCTCGCATACCTACTAAACCCTCCATTTTGGAGCTTTGAATTTCATTATAAAGATGAAAAATTGACTTTTAGGCGACGGTCAGAGTTTTGACACCCAAAAATATTTTTTAACGAAATTGATTGTTTAAGGTGGACACCTTATAGAAACGTCACGCTAATGGAAATATCAATCGGTGGAACTGACGGGTCATTTACGCGTTTGCGGTTTGGTTTTAAGAATCTTAGGGTTTGGTCAGTTTCTTGATATTGTATACAATAATAACTCTGTAGAGTATACAATTGAATTTCCACATTTCGGACAAAATTATTTGGAAGTAGCCCCGTCGTTTCCCTTGTTAAGGGAACATACACTATCCTTGGTTTTATCATTCCTAGAGAGAGAAACTCAAAGTGAGTTAGAAAGAGAAACTCCAAAATCGTTAGAGAGAGAAACAGGAGAATATCGTGAATTTGTGGTGAAACTTAGCCGCACGCACTGTGTTTTCGGAAATTATCACCCACTAATTAAGGTCGACGTTTCTGTAAATATAAAAATAAGATAAAATAAAACTATTTAGAAGGGTTTTATCTTGAAAACTAGACAAATAACCAGAGAAAAACACAGGTCGTCGGTGGGGGATGTTAGAGAGAGAAAGGGTGAGGAAGTAAAAAAAGATTCTCGTTTTAACACTAGAAAGCGAAAAGACATGATGAGTTAGAGAGAGAAATAAAAAGATTCTTATTGAAAACCAAAGCATAGAGAAAGTGGGGTGGATATGTGTTAGAGAGAGATGAAAGAGATTCTTATTCCCTACTACGCTAAAAAGCTGACGCTTTGCGCTGCCATTGCCGTATCCAAGATTTGTCACGTAAAGAGAGAAAGTTGTGATGGAGAGAGGGTTTTTAGAGAGAGAAAAAACATAGAAAAGACAAGCCTGCTCTGCTCTGCTTTGCTTTGCAACGAAATACATGGGAGTGCTAGAAAGAACGGTAAACATACCAAATGCAAAGCAGCGGAAAGTAACACGAGACACGACCCCACTTTCTCTCTCTAAAAAAAACAAACCACCCTACTTTCTCTCTCTAAAGCACCCGGCACGACCCCTATTTTCTCTCTCTTAAGCACAAAGCACGAGGCATTCGCGGCCAACCCTTTCTCTCTCCACAACATCTCTACCGGTTCTCCACCCCTTTTGCTCCCCCCACTAGACTGCTCCTCTCTCTAGATATGATACATGAGCAAGCCCTACGTCCCACATGAGTCTCTTTCTCTCTCTAAGCCCCAACTTACCGTCACGTCTCTCTCTAAACCCTTGTCCCCGAGCTCCCACAGAGCCCCCTTTCTCTTTCCTCAACAACCATGTTTCTCTCTCCAAAACACCACCTCCTTCTCTCTCTAAACCAACGCTCCACCTCTTTCCCTCTCTCTACTGCTAAATACTACCGCATCAAATTCCCTCTAACTTAGGTACAAATACCTAAAAATTCTAAACGACTACTATCTTCCAACTTTCTCTCTCTAAACATCGCTCTTTCTCCCTAGACACCAAGCCATCACCTAGTTGGTTTCTCTCTCTAAAATTCGAAATTCTCTTTCTCTCTCTACCCACCTAGCTAAGGAACTTTCAACGCCCACATCTCTCTCCCACCCCACCAAACAAACTGTCCACAAGATCGATACATCCCCTCTCTTTCTCTCTCTGAACTGAACAGATTCCCTCTCCTGCCATGCTTGACTGGTCCCGATGAGCCGGTGGACCACCTCCGTCCGTACAAGACAAGCCCCTAGAGTGAGAGTGCCCCTCACTGCCTCTGCCAGATTCGAATTCTCGCAGGCCCTCGTCTCAGCTCGCTTTGTACACCAACAACACCACCCCCAACCCCCTCTTTCTCTCTCCTCCCTCTGCCACTTATATTCTTCCACTGTTATCGATAATAGAGAGAGAAAGCCTCTTTCTCTCTCCTCTCCTGCCCCCTTTTATTCTTCTGCTGTTTTAGATAAATATCTAGAGAGAGAAAGAGCACTTAGCCACTGCAACCCCTTCACTGTCTTGCGTGCCTGTACTGTTATAGAGAGAGAATTCACCACCCCACCTCCCATTACATACATAAACCATGTTTTTTGAAATATTATGTTTAGTGTAAGATTTCAAATTTCAAAATCTTAAGAAAATTAATGTGAAGAAATCTGTTTTCTAAGTAATTGTAAATTCCCCTAAATCTCGGAAGCCATTTCTCTCTCTAAAATAACCCTTAGATATGTTGAGAGAGAGAAAACGCTGCGTGTTTTTCTTTAGCACGAGTAGTGAGAGAAACATTACTGGCTGTTTTAGTACTAATATTTATTTATTTACAGAAATAAATGTTCAGGCATTCCAAAATATCAATGGTGCAGAATAATGGTGAGTTGACATTAATATTATTTAGTTTGGATACGAGGATAATAAAAGAGTTTAATGATAAAAAAATGAGGAACAATAAAAGCAAGAGAGAGAAACAGAGGAAATACCTGCACGTCGTAATCATTACCGTATATTATTCTTTTCAACTCCATTGACCCGCTCAAGCTGGTACTTTTTTCTGCAACTCTAATGGCGTCCTCATCATAAAAAACCAGTGTACATAGAGAGAGAAACACACGAAATAAAGGCCAAAGTTTTAGAGCGAGAGAGAGGAGAATGAGAGACCAGATTAACTATGAAAGAGAGATACAATCGAGGAGAGAGAAAGACCAGATCAAATGGGCATAGAGAGAATGAAAGTGAAGGGAAATAACCACCTCAGAGAACCAAATTAAAATCAAACAGGGAGAGAGGAGAAACCCACCATAGAAAACAAGCTTAGAGAGACAAACAAATACAGAAAGAGAGAGAAACTAATTAACTGGAGAGTGAGGTGAGATAGAGAGCTAAATTAATAAGGCAATTACTCAAACTTGAGAGAGAAAGAGAGAGAAAGAGGAGAGAGAGAAAGCTGTTTTTTAATGAATCTAGAGAGAGCTGTTTCCTTTCAATGAATCTACCATCCAAAAACCCCCAAAAGGGAGAGATCAACCAAAAAGAGAAAGAAAACAAACAAGAAACCTCCGATAATAGAAACCCAAATTCTCAAAATCCCTTACAGCAAAGCTTTCCCCGAGCCATTAAAACGAAGGAGCAAACTCCTGCACTTTGGACACTCCATCGCCATTTTAGGGAGCATAAAATACATCAGACACCTCTTGCACCCCGCAACTACAAGGATTTGATCCTGGTTTGTGTCTGAATCTACCAAGTAATCTTCATAGAAATATGTCGACGAAGACGAAGAATCTTCGCTCTCATTTCCACTCTCTTCATCTGAACTGTTGTATCCCAATCTAGTTTTGTTCTTTACAAGTCTTGGATCGTCTTTCTCTTTCTTCCCATTGTTCCAGTCGATGAAGTAAACCTCCCCAGTCTACAAACCCACAACGCGCAAATTTATAAAACGACCAGAAATGAAAAGAGAGAGTTATTTAACTTTACAAACCCACAGAGCACAAATTTATAAAACAACCAGAAATGAAAGGAGAGAAAGTTATTTAACTTTTGGGAGAAGAACCCACGAAACACCATGTGAGAAAGCAAATAGGAGTGTAAAAGTTAGGGAGAGAGAGAGAGAGAGAGGAAGTTTTCTGCTTTATTTTCTGCTGAGTTTTTTTGTTTCTCTCTCTCAAACGGAAGATGAGCTTTTTTGCTTTATGCACGTTATAGGGTTATCCGTCTCTCTCTGAAACAGACGATTTTTTCTTACTTTTTGCTCTCTCTCTGTGAAGAGAATAGTTCTTTGCTTTTTGCATGTTATTGGGTAATCTCTATCACTCTTACAAATTCTTGTCTCTCACCCTTCATTCTGTGAAAAAGGCCCCTTTCTCTCTCTCTCTCTCACTTTCTCAGTTGAAAAGAAAGGTTCTTCTAACATTTGCTCTCTCTCTATGATTAATGGGGTGATAGTTTCTCTCTCTACGATTAATGGCTCTCTCACGCTACGATTAATGGGGTGATAGTCTTTCTCTTTCTACTATTAACGGAATGATAGTTTTGTGTTCATACCTTCAAGTCGAGGCACTGTTCCCATTGGTATGGAAGAGACATTTCAGAATTGAGTTCCAAATTGGCATGACGCAGGTTCTGGCTTTCAGGAGGAGAAGCGGAAGAGGAGGTGGCGCCATGGCCATGGTTGATGGAGCAAGCCTGAAAGGAACGCTCCAGAGAAGATGTCATCGCCATTTTTGGGGTGGTCATCGCTCAAAGCTGTCCAAATGAAACCCCACTGGATAAGAGAAACAGGTGCTTTTAGAGAGAGATGGGAAAAACAATGAATAGTGTTAGAGACGAAATGAAAAGGAGAAGGATTCGTGATTGGAATGGTTTAGAGAGAGAGAAAGGGGGTTGTGCAGAGATAGAGGAGAAGGCTGGAAGAGAGAGAAAGAGAGGAAGAAGAAGAAGAGATTGGTGTTCAGCTTCTAGAGAGAGAAGAGAAGGGGGGAGAAGAGAGAAGGGCGGATAACGATGAAAAGTGTTTTAGAGAGAGATTGATGAGAGTTATTCCTGGATCTTATTTGAAGAGGCCCTCACTTTCTCTCTCTTGGTTTGTTATTTTGTTGGGTTTGAAAGGTTCTTTAATCCCACTCTTTCCATAATTCTAAAGATTTCATTTCCCTTTGCCACTGGATTTAACAACCGGCGTGTTTGGGGGGCCGGGACGCTGCCCACCCTGTGTTACTCAAATGCCCCGGAAATTACCTTAATTTCACCCTACCCTTGTGCTAAAAGCAACGACGCTCTCGCGGCTTCCTCACCGAGGGACTTACTTCAAGGGTAAAGTTTATATAGAGCCTAGGCTCTACACAATCAAATTAAAGCCTATATCAAAATTTTCATTAGAAGAGGTTGTTTTGATGCTCAAATGTCATCAAATTGATCATCTCGATATCAATATGCATGAACATAAAAAAAAAATAGATTTTAATTTTTGAAAATAATACATCTTGTAACACATGTTTGAACGGTCAATTTTCAAAATTTTCAAGCTTTCATATATCTTCTCGACTTACACTATTTTTGAAGCTTGAAATTTTTTAATTAAAGATGAAAATGTATTTTAAGGCTTTCATAAGACGTTTTACTGTTGAAACCATATTTCTTGATACTATTTGAAGGTGGGCTCGAATTTGATTGTTTAGAGCCTCGCCTCAATACAAACTGCACCTTTAATTCAATATAGGTTTGTAGTATTTAAAATAGGAAAATATATAGGTCTGTAGTATTTAAAATAGGAAAATATATAGTTTTTTAGTATTTAAAATAGGAAATATATGGAAATAGGAAAATATATAGGTTTTTAGTATTTAAACTAGGGAATATATGGGAAATGTACTATTTATCAAGGGAACAAGTAGTTTATTTGTCCGTTGGATACGAAAACGAAATTAGATGGTTAGGGGTGCTTCATTGACCAATTCCAAATTCTAGAATAATTGTGAGTCAAGCCCAGTAAGGTTCCTGATCCAGATTAATGGGGTTCCTTGTACGAACTGGTAGTTGGTTTGGTTCCTGCAAAATTATTAGATTCTATTATGGAATTGGACAAGACTCTTAGGGAGAACCAAGTGATTCATAGTGGTTAGATAGGTTAATTCCCACATATTGTATTTGTTTTTTTTTTTTTTTATGAATTGATTCTTACACCAGAGGATCGATTCGGTTCGCAAGAGATTTCACATCGACCACTATAGCAAATTATAATCTCCTTGTACTTAAGAAAATTGATTTATAGTGTATAATCCTTTTAGAAATTGCTAAGTGGGATCATAATCGCCCTAGGTAGGATAGAAGGTGATCCAATTATAAGAAACCTTGAATATCTCAATTTTTTTTTTAAAAAAAAATACATCCTCAAATTAACTACTATTTTCAAGTGTTTAAAAATACCTCAATCTAGATTGTTTTTAAAATTTTAAATTTCATAATTAAGATATAATAATAATGATAATAATAAATGTTTTGATTTGAAAACCAGCTGAGCTTATACGAGGCGAGTAGGGAAATTTACTCTTGGCAACCTCGAGGTAAAACCATATATTTTTTTTTTTTGGTTTCTTATTTGAGATCACGGGGCTTGTATGAATTGGAGGTATCCTATCCGTGTAATATTCTCTCTTTCTTTTGCAGAGAAGAGTGGGTCGGCTCCACTTTGTTTCGTGGCTCCGTCTTTACGCGCTCCAAACATTCCTTTTTGGGATTTCCTACGAACCCATGACCCCTGGTTCTCTTCGTGTCCCCATCCAAACTCCATTATCGTTAATTAACTATTGTATTTTATTTTATTTTTCTCTCTCTTCCCTTTCTCTCTCTTAAATTTAATTTCATCCATTAATTATGGCCAAATTGTTCCTCCTTGTCACTCTCGTCTTTATTTCCAATTAGGAAAATCTTCTATAACCACAATTATTTAAGAAATTCGCTGCATTCCCATCATCCCATCCCACCTCATCGGGTGAGAAGTTGCAACTCCCTTCAACTTTTACCTATTTTTATTTGGAAAAAATTTATATATGCGTGTCAAATTAAAGGGGACCTCAAAAATTCACTAGGAGAGGTTCTTTGATGCTGAAAAAGCCTCAATTCCATCGTCTCGACCTTTAGATGTAACCTCGATGCTGAAAAACCCTCAATTCAATCATGTTGATCTCTAGATGTATGGAAATGAGAACAAATAAATTTCAAGTTTTAAAAATAGTGCATTTTTAAGGTTTTCAAGTATTTATAGCTATACTCGTTCTATACTATTTTTTTATCTTTAAATTTTACAATTCAAGATGAAAATAAATTTTAAGGCCATTTTTTATTCTGATCTCCTTGTGATCAAAGAAAAGTTATTTAAAAATAGTAATAATAATAATCTTATTTAGATTATTTAAATCTGATTTATTATAAACTGATTTTGATAAACAGCAAACAAAAATAATTTCATGAAGATAAAACAATTTTTGTTTGTTTAAATCAAAAAATGAATTTTAAATGCTGGATCGTTTCAAGCTTTGAATTGTTTTTTTAATTTATTTATTTATGTTTATCCAACTTTAAATCATTATTTCTCTCTAACTTGTGAACCTGCAAGCATTTTATAAATTTGAGAATGATCATTAAAAGTTCATATTATAATGAAACACATGATTCATTTAAAGTTTAAATCATAATAAAACATATGATTTAGACTACTTAAAAAATACTAAAATTCAAATTTATACAATTTCAAATTTGATTTAAACAATAAATTTTGACTTCATAACAATCAAATATCATTTCAAATTTAATTCAAAACAATTTCAATTTTAGTTTAAGCATCATATCTTTATCCCATATCTTCAATGAGATGATAAGTCTTCTTATCTTTTTTCACTACTTTCATCTATGTCCTTTCATGTTTTTCTTTTATTTTTTTAGAGCTTTCCACTTGAACCAAATCACGCCTCCCAAAACAAAACCGATGTTAAAAGAAATCAATTCCCATCTATGCCTTTTCATGTTTTACGCTAATAATTATTCTCATGTGCTCAATCGACCTTCATTTATTCCATTCCTTTTTATGTTTACTAGTAAAAAAATTTAGTAGTGTGTGAGGGGACACCAAGGGGGCATAACACAAAAAGTTAATTTTTTTAAAAAAAATTTCTTTGAAAGTAGGTATGTCCAATCCTCTAGGGTTACATGCTATTTATTTTTTAATGAATTGGTTCATCGAATTCAGCAGTAGCATTAGGTATGTACAATTCTCTAGAGTTACATGCCATTTATTTTTAATGAATTGGTTTATCGAATTCAGAAGTTGCATTGAAGAGTATAAAATGTGTGAAATCATTTTTAAAATTTAGTTGCGTTCCATCATTCCTCCACTTCCCTAAAAAGGCATCATGTAAAGGCGCACTAAGGGAACATCCCTTAGTGGGGGGTGGCGCCTTCTCATTGTCTTGCACAAAATTTCGGACCTTAGTTGCTAAATTGCACCTTAATTTATTCAAATTTTATAGGAATTAAAATCATCATGCCCCCCTAACCCATTGATCCCCCTACTCCATTGACTTTCTCCTTTTTAGGTTTGCCCCTCTCTATGTGTCCCCTTGTCTCTCTCCTCTTTCTCTCTCTAAGATTTCCTTTTTAGATTCTCTCTCTTAAGTTTGCCCAGGAAATATACTATTCTAAGGCTTCATGAAAAATCTATAGATGCTTATTACATATAGAAAAAGGTAAGTTCCATTTTTACTTTAAGCACAACGTTATGTATTGAGTTTTATTCTTACTATAGTACAACGTCATGTCTTGAGTTTCATTCTTACTACTAGGTACAACGTCATGTCTTAGTTTCACTCTTACTACCGACAGACTCTTTTCTTGTTGAACTACCCAAAAAATAAAAAAGATTTATAAAGTTGGATTGGTGGGTTGCATTGGTCACCCATTGGTTCCAAGTTGGATAAATTTAGGCGATTTATGGAACTGAATAAATAGAAAAAGGATAAATTTTGGAGATGAGAAAATGACCAATCAAAAAAGAAACAAACTTAAAATCAAAATATATTTTTTGATTTCATCTAATGGGAGCTAAAATCAAAGTAAATTGAAAATTTTAAACCAAAATAAAAATTTTACTTCAAAATGAAGAAAACCCAATTTCTTATCTTTTGATGTCATCTAATAGCTATGGGTCCAGAAAAATGAGCTAGATATTATAAATTAGTTGAAAAAAGATCAAAAGTTTTCTTTGATTTCAAGCTGTGAGAGTGGTCATGATTGTGCTTCAGAAAATCAATTTTATGATTTCAATTGCCATGAACAACATAAAATCACAGTTTACAATTCATAACTAAAATCAAGATTAACTATGAATTCCAATATCAAATGTGGTTAGGGAACTAGCTCTAGGGTATTTATTATGAACTAGTTTATTTATTTACAAACTACCCCGTTTTGGAGGGATAAGTACTTTTAGATTGGCACTCCAAAGTGCAACCACTTATTTATGATTAAATTAGAGGTTTTGCTATGTTTTAAATATTGAGGGACAAGTTAGTTACGTGTTTAAGTGGAAATATAGACAAATCGCTCTTAAAGATTAGGGTTTAACTTCCATTTTAGTTTTCCCCCATTTTTGTGGCCAAATGATTATGGTATTCGATCAAATTTGTTCTACAGATTGATAGGGAATTTGATTGAGAATCCTATAGCTCAAATCTCATCCAAAAATTATTCATACCCAAGATCAATCAGTGGTCAAAGGTCATGTATTTACACTAAAGTTAGGCTTTTCACCGTTCTCACATCTGGAAGCAAATGGTGTTAAAGACGTATGGGCTGCTAAGGTATAGAGTAATAATGGTATTTGATAGGGGTAGCAATGGACCAGACCCAACCCGGACCTACCAGATATACTCGACACAGATCCAGGAATGGGTCTAACATTTGGACCCATAGGGGCAGGTCCGGGTCCAAAACCTAGACCCGAATACTATTCTGGTCTGGGTGTGGTTGGACCCGATCCTTACCTAATCTATACCCATAAATTTTTTATTTTTGTAAGTAAAAGAGTTAAAGTTGGTGGGGATTTGAGCCCCAACCATTTGGTGAGAACGGAGTCAAAGACCGCATCATAGGGCTCGGCAATACTACCGCCAAGTCTGTAAATTATTGGAGATAAAATACTCCAATCTCTATTCGTTTGGGTGTATTAAAGATCGTATACAATAAGAAACTGTAGTCATCTTTAGTTACTAAAAAACAAACCACATGGCTTGAAATTTAATGGCGGGTGATTGTGCCCTTATTGCCAATAATATAGAAATATAATAGTAAAAATTGGGCCAAAATAAAAGAAGAAGAAGGAAGCTCACAGTAAACGTGGCAATGGAACATGACCCGGGACCCTATGAGTACGGGTGTGGGTCCAACTTTTGGAACCGATGGGTCCAGGTCCAAAACTAGACCAGAATACTATTTGGATCTGGTTATGGATCCAGCCGGACCTAACCCATACCCGACTCATTGCCACCCCCAGTATTTGCCCAATTTCAGCTAAAAATACCTGGCAGTGTCTGAAAAATCGAACCGGCCTCGGAAAGTGACAAAGGACTGCATCCGAGTAACCGGTAAGGCCTAACCAGACAAGTCTAGAAAGTGTTTAAAATAAAAATAAAAATAAAATACAACAAAATCCAAAAAAATATGAATTTTTTTCAAAAGCATGATTAAGCAAAGCACATCCAAATGAAGTCGAAAATTAGTGAAAAAATGGATAGTAAAAAATCAATTTGTGCCCAAAGGTATTCTTGAAATTTTAAAAAGATAGAAAAATATAAAAATAAGTATTCATGGCCAAAGTACATTTCAATATTTGTCAAAATAAAAATAATATTTAAAAACACATTACAAACAAATCTCTTTTTTTATGGTATTTTATAAGTTTTTTTATTTTTTTAAATATCCGACCAGACCACGAAAACCGGCCAAAACCATATTGGCTAGTACCCGATGCTGATTTGACAAGCCAATTCCGATATTTGCCAAAAATAAAAATAAAAAAAATATTTAAAAACACGTTACAAACAAATCTCTTATTTTTAGTATTTTTTTATTTTTTTAAATATCCTACCGTAACACAAAAATCGGCCAAAACCATATCGGCTCATACCCGTTGCTGATTTGACAAGCCGGTTCCGAGTTGAGCCGGCTGAGTTTGCAAATCTGGTTTGAGAGAAATGGATAAGGAGACCATGATGTCCACTGCCAGCAGCAATCGTTTTATGGCTTTTGATTTACCCTTTAGTCTTGATATAAACCCAGTCAATACTCACTTATAGGTGGATGAGAAAGGAATACTCCTCCCAAATTTAAGCTCAATCAACCATGGCGCCTATGACAAATCGATGAAACAAGTCTCAGGGTGGCTGCTAACGTGTGGTTTAAACACCGACTGACGTCATGAGCAGTGCATCATCGTAGGGGTCGCAAACGGGTCGCGTGGGATCCGGATTCGGATCCAAAAAATGATATGGGACCTAGATCCAACTGGACCTGAAATCATGAAACCTCGACCCAGACCAAAAAATATAGTGTGGGTCCGGACCCGGACCCGGACCCGACCTAAAAATTGAAGAACACGGTTTCTATGCGGCCAGCCCGCAAATTGTAGAAATACGGGCTTGGCAATAAATATATAATTTAAATATAATTTGATCTTAATATTTAGAAAATATATAATTTTTAACATAGAGATCATGAATATGAAAAAAAAAAAAAAACTAAAAATAATAATTATGTTTAGAAAACATTTGAACCATTTGTGACAATTGTTTTTAAATGGACCACCTATTTGCATCCATTTTTAAGATGGATGCTTTATTCCGCTAGATCGTATATTGTAGAAATGTGGTCTAGCTCATATGAAACAATTTTTCAAAATTAAGATATCTATGTATTTAACTATATTTAAATATATTCTATATATTGGCATAAAATATTATCGAACCCGAACTCAGACCCAGATCTGAATAGTATTTGTTCGGATCCAAGATTTAGACTCGGATCCAAGCCGCCGAGTCCAATTTTTGGACCCATACCTATATCCACATCGGGTCTACGCCTTGGGTCCCAGGTCCGTTGCCACCCCACTCTGACTAGCGACCTTGATCTTGATCTCTTTTAAGGTGGGTTAAATGATGTCTAAATGATCTGAAATTTTGAGAGCAATCTTGAGAAAATTAGACTAAAAGCCTGCCAAGTTTTTGTCTCAATATGAAGCAATTGGTTATGAAAAAGTGTAGAATGAGACCGTTTACTTTTGGTACAAGATGGTCACAATTAATCTTAAGAAAATTGTTTCATATGGGCTGGACTGTATTCTATATATGCGGTCAAGAAAGTGTTAAGCATCCATCTTAAAGATGGATGCAAGTAGGTGTTCCATTTAAAAACAATGGAAATTAACGATCCAAATATTTTCTTACTAGAATTGTTATTCCTAGTTTTTAAAATTTATTTATTTATTCATATTCATGATCTCCATGTTAGATATTACAAGTCCTTAAAAATTAAGTCCTAAAAACAATCTCAAAAATGGATTTATTAAGAGGCCCGCATTTCTACATATGTAGGCTTGGCCGCATAGAAACTAGGTCCTTAGTCTTAACCATTGGATATAAACTTGAGTGGTTGCGTTTATTCCATTGACCAAACTCAAACTTCAAAATTTTTTTTTATAACAATACATCAAGGCTATTAAATTAAATTTAACATTAGATGGTTGAAAATAATTGTGACCACTTTATGTAAAGGGTCTTATTGCATACAACCTCATCGGTTAGCAGTTGCTTTGTTAATCAAACCCTTTTGGATGCACCGACTATACAATACGAATAATATCATGTCAGTGGGAACAGCGATTCTTTATTTGAAGCCTTGTAAATGTGATGAAATGATGTCCAAATACCCCGAAATTTTGAGGATAGATTAGAGTTCCACGCAAATTGCCTTTCTTCAAGCCGTTTAGACCGGGTCCTGGCCCACTCCTATTCCACCATCGGCTTGACCATTTATTGCCATATGAACTTTCAAAACACCAGAATTTTTGGCGAGGAAGTCTCTCTATGTATATTTCGAGGACCTTCCCCATTCTATCCCCTCCTGAGACCATTCAATGGGTTTATAGTAGGAACCAATGTTTCCAAACTCGGCCGGTCCAACTTGGGATTGGCGAGTTAAAACGGTCACCCGGAACTCTTGATACGATTTTGGCTGGTTTTGGTGGTCTCGTCGGGAATTTAAATAATTTTTTTTAAAATATATATATAAATCCCTAAAAATAAGAGATTTGTTTGTGATGAGTTTTTTAATGTTTTTTTATCATTTTGACAAAGATTGAAAAGTGTTTTCATGAATACTTATTGTTACATTTTTTTTCCATATTTTAAAAAAAATTCAAAAATACCCCCGGCCACCAATCGAATTTTTAAAATCTATGTTTCACTATTTTTCAACTTCATTTGGACGGGCTTTGTTTATGATACTTTCAATATAGTTTCCGCATTTTTTTTGCTTTTTATTTATTTTTAACACTTCTTGGACAAACCAAGACCTCCCCAGCTCTGCCGGTTGAATCGGCCGATTTACCGGTTACTCAGATCCAGCCCTTGGAAGATTCGATTTTTCGAACACTGGTTGGAACTTGCATGTGGAGGGCAGTCCAGCACATATTACATATCAGCTGCTTGCTTACTAGGCAATCTGCGCTTTTGCAGTTGGTGGGCCACGAACGTTTCATTCCCCTTGTAGTCCATGCCTTTTAAAGGCTTGTTGGGCAATAGAAGTATATCAATATCTATCTCATATATCTGCACTCGATTGAAGCCAAGTTGGGATGTTTTGACTCAAATTACATGCAAATGTTGTTAATAGAAAATGGATAAAAAAGAATAGGAGAAAATGATAGCAAATGGCAGAAAAATAAAAAAATTGATGGATAAAAAAGAATAGGATAAAAGGATAGCAAATGACAGAAAAATAAAAAATTGAGCTAAGAGCCTTTTTATTTTGATTTGAATTATTTTTTTTTTGTTTTTGTTCAATGTGATAAGAGAATTTTTGGACAATTCGAAGGAATTTGGAAAAACAACGATAGAAAAGTTAAAGATGTTCAATTACAAGAACTTCCCAAATTTGGACACTTGACTACTCCTATTTTGGTTATTTTGGTTTTTAGTCAGAAAAATAATTTGTACAGGCAGGAAAGAGTGCTCAAAGACTAACATTTCACACTAATTTCATGATTTTTATCAAGGATATAGTTATGGTGAGTCCGCCGACTCACCACAACTAAACGTTAATATAGCCTTAAACTATATTTTCATCTTTAATTATAACATTTAAAACATATAAAATAGTGTACATTGAGTAGATCTATGAAAACTTGAAAAATTGTCAAAAATAAGTTACCGTATGCACTATTTTCAAAACTTGGAATCCATTTTTTTCTCATGTCCATGCATCTTGATGTCGAGATGATCATTTTGAGGATATATGAGATTCCAAAAAACATCTTTTAGTACAATTTTTGAGGTGGACTCTAATTTGACTATTTAAATCCTCGACTCTATATAAACATTTTCCTTTATTGATAGAGGATTGTATTATAGAAGAGGAAAAGTATAAAATGTGATGCAGATAAAAAATATGAAAAATTTTAAAATTATACTTTTATCATTTTTTTGAATTTATCTTTTTAGAAATGAGGATTTTAGAGAGTTAGTTTTACTAGGGCTTGAGTTTTCACCCAATAAGGCCTACCTTTTGGTAAGAAATAGATCTTTTAAGATAAATAGAGATTATCTTTTGGTGACATTTAAGGAGATCTAGATAGGGTAAAAGGGTTTTAGGTAGGATAAACGTGAAAGAGAGATAAATAGAAGTTGAAATGTTGTTACGAGATTAGAGAGATAAGTGATGAAAGAAATAAATTAGGCAGATGATAAAATAGAAAATAGGGAGCTTGAGAAAAAAATGTGGGAGTTAGAGAGAGAATTTTATGAGTTTTTTTATTTTAAATGGAAGAGTTTGTCAGTGTAGAGATCATAAAATGATAATTGAGTAAATTTGATATTATGAAAATATTGTTTTGGGGTGGATGCTTTTGTAGACCTTGAGAGATGATAGGTATATATTCTCTCAAACCTTTCTTTTTTTATTTATTTATTATTTATGTTATTTTTTAGTAGATGGTGATTGACTTCAAGCTCAAGGTGGAGGTTCTCCTAGGAGAATGATGTAAATAAAAATTAGAAAAAAAATTTAAAATTATATTTTTATTAATTTTTTATTTTATCTTTTTAGAAATGATGATTTTGGTTGGTGAGTTTTAATAGGATCTGAGTTTTCACCTACGAAGGCCTATCTTTTAAGATAAGTAGAGATTAACTTTTATTATCTTTTAAAAAGAAAATATATCATGACATTTAAGGAGATTTAGATATGATAAAAGAGTTTTATGCAGGATAAACGTGAAAGAGAGATAAATAAGGGGAAGTTGAAAAGTTGTTAGTAGATTAAAGAAAAAAGTGAGAAAAGAGATAAAATAGAGATGAAGAAAGAGCAAATAGGGAACTTAGAGGAGTTGAAAAGTTGTTAGGAGATTAAAGAGAGACATGAGGAAAGAGAAAAAATAGGGAGATGAAGACAGAGAAAATAAAAAACTTGAAAAAAAACGTGTAAACTAGAGAGAGTTTTATGGGTTTTTTATTTCTTATTTTGTATTTAAAGGGAATAGTTATCTTTATAAAATCAGATAATGAAAATTGAGTAAATTTAATCTTATCAAAAGATAGTTTTGGGGTGGATTCCCTTCCAGGCATTGAGAGAGGTATATTCTTTCAAAGCTTTCTTATTTTTATTTTCTATTATTTTTGTTACTTTTTTTCTTGCATCAAAATGAGATCATTTATCGTTGGTACAAGATAGTTATAATTAATCTTGACCATTACATATGAAATTGGGTGGTTGTATCCATTCCATTGACCAAGCTCAAAGTTTAAAAGAATTTTTTTTCAAATTTTATGACATACCCAAGCTATTAGATTTCACATCAGATGATTATAAGTGATTCAGATGATTATAAGTGATTGTGACCTCTTTATACTCATTAAATACAAATTAAATACAAATGGGTTTTCTCACACAAATTGTATCACATACATGTGGACAAAGTAAACTTAAGATGCTCCTAGAGGGACATATTATATAATTGATCCCCATAAAAAATAAAACCTACTTAGAAATTTGTTATCTAAAAAGATTTAAATATTGTCATTGAATTACATGCGTATTTAAAAGAAGAAAAAGGAGTGGATTTGAATTTCTAAAAGCCCATGGAGTTAGACACGAAAGAACATACTGTCAATGCACTTTTACATGTTATATTGTGACACTAAAACTATATATATAGCCTCATACTATTTTAAATATCTTTCTTAAAATTGCGATAACCAATGAAGTGTGAAGGGAGGCAGAAGATCTTCCAAAGAAGCTCAAGGTGTAATGGGGTTGTGGGGCCAATCCAAGAAGTTCAAGGTGTAATGGTTGTGGCGCCAACGAAGTTCAAGGGGTAATAATTGTGGGACCAATGCCTTCTACAATGCCTTTGTATCATTATTGTAATAGCCTTTTTTTATCAATAAAATATAGTAATTTTGAAAAGGAAATTATAGATTGATATTAGAAGCACTTGTGAGTTTTCTTCTTACTATTCCCTGGTTTAACTTGTGTACAAAGTACACCCTAAAATGAAAGGTGACTTGGTTTTTTTTGGTACAAAAGATACAAAAAAATTAATATTGACGTTTGTCTAAGCACCCACTCAGCCCATTATTGTTCCTCATCGGCCCAACTGTTTCTCAATTAGTCAATTGGGGAAGAGGGTCCCTACCCTTGGTTACAAAAAAATTGATATTGAGGTTTGTCTAAGCACCCTCTCAGCCCATTACTGTTCCTCATTCGCCCAACTGTTTCTCAATTCAAATGAGTGAGTCAATGGATTGAGGTTTGTCTAAGCACCCTCTCAGCCCATTATTGTTCCTCATAGGCCCAACTGTTTCTCAATTCAAATAGGTGAGTCAATGTTTCTCAATTCAAATGGGTGAGTCAATGGGGAGAGAGCCCCTTCAAATGGGTGAGTCAATGGGGAGAGGGTCCGTAACCTTGATAGGAATTGAGCCTAGAAAATAGCATTGCAAATAGTCAAAAGCTAAACAATTAAGCCCCGGCTCTTTTTAGCATAGCAAATAGTCAAGAGCTAAACAATTAAGCCCAGGCTCCTTTTAGCATTGCAAATAGTCAAGAGCTAACCAATTAAGCCCCGGCTCTTTTCTTACTTGAGGAAAACATATACCCACTTTTGTCGAAGAAAATAACTTCAAAAAAATACACTTGAGAACGAGAAAATACGATTTCTTAAAAAAAAATTAACCGTTTAAAAAACTAAATTATGCATATCCACAAAATATAGGGATCAAGATCCCTGAAACAGGGGATTGATTTCCCTACATGGTAGATATGGAGATCCACAAATAGAGGGATCAAGTTCCCTAACTAGGTGATCCAGATCCCTCCAAAATAGGGATTGAGATGCCTATACAAGAGATTGAGATTGCCCAAAAAAAATAGCATGATAGGGATGACTCATTCGGAACACAAGTTGGATTCGGGAGCTGGAACTTTGTCCTTAAGGGGAGATCTTGACAGGAGCACCTCAACGAAATGGTGTTGCCGAGAAGATTAATCATACTATTAAGGAGCGTACCAGGTGCATATTAGTATTGTAGGATTAGAGCAATGTTTATGGGTAGAACAATTGGTTATGAAATGTTATGCTCACAAATCAGGCATTGATTTTGATGAGATTTTTTCTCATGTTGTGCCCATAACCACTATTAGAGTTGTTTTAGTTATGGTTGTTGTTCTTGATATAGAGTTGAAACAATTAGAAGAAAAAGATTTAAAAGAAGAAATTTATATGATCCAACCTGAGGATTTTTATGAGAGGAAAGTAAAGAGAATTTGGTTTATAGGCTCAAGAAATCATTGTATAAGTTGAAACAGGGACCTAGGTGTTGGTACAAATGATTTTGACTATTTCACGTTGATCTTTGTAGACACTCCATTTTGAAATTTGCAAATTCTATTATATTCATGAACCCTTAGGACCACACTATTCCAAAAATCCCCTGAACCATAGACCACTATAGTCCGTGATCCCTATCATGTGATTCAAAATCTTGCAGAACCACTGTTTTAGTAATAAATCAAATAAAAATAGCAAAACAACTTATTTTTACTTGATTTTTGGTAGACAATATCACAAAAACGTGTGAATCACCCAAAAATCGAAAACTGCTAATTTTGGTCTGATTTGGGCTGGACGCCTAACCCCTTTGACCCCAAAATTGAATTTCATCTAGCAGATTTAGTTGTTTTTAAAAGGTTATCATTTCACCCTTTTTTTGGCCTTTAAAAGCATATTCTTGATATCATTTTAAGGGCTAGACTCTTTAGACGTGGTTAGAGAGAGAGAGAGATAGCTGAAAAAAAGAGAGACTCTAGAAACCAGAGAGAAAACTAGTGAGAAACCCTAGATCTAGGAAAAACCTAGCAAACCCTAAGCCTAGATAAGATCTAATAAAACCATTCAATCAAGCCAAAGTTTGGTCAACATTGAAGAGAGACAAAGAGGACGCATAGTATAAACTCAACCGGTTTTAATAACTCAACCAGTTTTAATACGGGTGAAGCCTCGAAGTCTCAGGAGTCCCTAGCCAGTTGGTCAAGTCTGGTTTTTTTACTCTTTCTAATTTTTTTTTATTTTTTTTATTTATTTTTATTATAATTAAATCAGTTTTATTGCATTTTATGTTGTATTTCGTATTTCGGATCAATGATGGCTCTACTACTGATTTGAGAGCAGATCTGCTCATTTCTGAGTAGATCTAGCCTTATATCAAAATTCGTCCCCACTCTATATTACTCTTTTAAAAAAATCAGTTTGTGGTTCAGATCTGATCGATTCTCAATATCGTCATGATTTGCATCGTGAACAGTTTGGTGCCCACTGTGGGGCATTTTGAGCTAATTCCATGTACGAAAAAAAACAAAACCAAAAAAAAAAAAGTCCTAGATGACACTTTTTTAAAAAATAAAAAAAGAAAGAAATAAATAAAATAATAAGAAAGTAAAAAAACAAAAATTGACGCCCGAAGTTCCCTGAACAAAAGGTTCTGTAGCTTATTTTTTTCGCTTTATTCGGATTCTCTCTCTTTACTGTCATTCTAACTTCTCTATTTTCACTCTCTTAGCATCTTACATACCTATCTCTATACCATCAAATTTTTTTTTACGAGCTTAGGTCTTTGGTTCCTAATAGTTTTCTAGTGTTATTTTATTTTATTTTTTGCTGGAAATCCTCATAACTCAATGTTTTTTTTTATTTTCATCTCCTTTGAACTTTTGTGATTATTATTATTTTTATAGAGAAGAGAAATATACACAGAGAGACGGGAGCGTATTCTGGCATTCTTACTTTAGGTTCCTGGTTTTTTTTTGTTAGCTTGTTGTTATCTTCTTTTCTTTTTTAATAATAATAAAAAAAAGTTAATAATTTATAGAATTATCTTCTAAACGTTTCGCACTCGGGTCTCCTTGTTGTTTGTTAGTTTTTCTTTATCGTGTTAAGAGATGGAGCTTTTGGTTAAGAGATAAAGTTTTCTTTTAGAACTTTTTTTTGAAATCAAGAGCTTTCATTTGGATTTACTTCGTACATAACGCTTTGACTTAATTCTTAGTGTTAGAATTCAAACTAGAAAGAGAATAAGAGATAACACAACAGCTACATGATTTG
>NW_006498507.1:1504289-1518856 GCF_000471905.2 Amborella trichopoda | reverse complement strand
ACATTGTGATTGGGGCAATCTTAGCCTACCATTCAGAATAGCCAGTTGTATAAGGGAGATGATATAACTTCTATGCTATAAGGGAAGCTCAGAAAGCTTGCCCTATTTTCCTAAAGGGAAAAATTTATTTATGGATGCTACCTTATAGTATAGAACTACGGATGCCCCTCAAAAATCCATTGGAAAAGATAGTTTTAATGTTGAAAAACCTTTTGATTGATCATCTCGACATTAATATGTATGACTATGAAAAATATAAAGATTTTAAGTCTAAAAAATAATACATTTTACAACTTAATATCTACACTGTCCATTTTCAAAATTTTCATATATTTATAGATTTATTTATTTTTAATCATTTTTCCAATTTAAAATTTTATAATTAGAATAAAAGCATATTTTGGTATAATCTTAAAAACATTTTACATCAAAATTACATACTACGATAAAATTTGAAGATTTAAAAATGCTGGTGCACCTGACCTCTGCACATACGGATGCACCGTATGCCAACTACACCCTTTGATAAATTTCCCTTAATTTTAGCCATGCCGGTTTCAAAGGGTAATAATGAAATTAGAAACCCATCGGGGTTTTGGTCATTTTATCTGCAGAGAACGTTCTACGCACGCTTCAGTTTATTTATGGCGACGCGTTTTCCTTCCATTGTTGTTCTTGTTTTATGAATTTGAAACATTTTGTTTACTTATTCAAAACCCTGATAAACAATTCTCAAATCACAAGGCTTCTTTGGGCAGTTTCAGAAGAAGATTTCTAGGGGTTTTTTTGGTCGTGTTTGTTCTAGGTTTCTTTGCGCATACAAGAAGATTTGTAGGGTTATTTTTCTGAAGAAGAATTTTAGGCTTCGAGGTGAATTTGAAGAAGATCTTTAGGGTTCGTTTGCTATAGTTTCAGAGGAAATTTATAGGGTTTTGTTGAGGAAGTTGCAGAAGAGGGAGATGGGTAAAGAAGAAGAAGCAGTTGTTGGGATTCCTTATGGTTATGGTAATGCGCAGCCCATGGTGCCTCCTCAAACGTACTACACAGCTCCAAACCCTTATCAGGCTGGTATGATCCCTTCAAATGTTATCTATGGTGATCCAAAGGGGGTTCCGTTGCAGCAAACCATATACAGAGATACCCCTGCCCCTTTCAACTGTGTTTATTGTGGGAGTTCCGGATTAACGAACGTTAGGTGCGCACAATTGATATCGTTTGCTCTTTCTCTCTCTTCTTCTATGCTTTATCTCTATCTCTTTCTCGGCTTTAGGTTTTGATTTGGGAATATATGTTGTGTTTCATTTGTTTTGTATGTTATTAACATTTTTGCATCGGGTTGGATTTGGAAAACTGTTGGACCCTGTGGCTACCCTGGTTTTTGGGCGATTTATGTATGTGTTATGTTCTCTTGGATTTTGATAACAGGAACTAGAATTCCGATCTTATATTACAAAGTAAATCGGATGGATTTGATTTGGTTTGTGATCGATTATAAAGAATTGAGATGCACTCGATTTACTTCACAATTGTGAAGAATTTGATCTACATTATGGAAAACTAATTAGGTACTTGTTGGCAAACAGCTGTTCGATAATGTGTTTATCAGACACTATTACAGAATGAGGTGATCGGTAAGGGGACTTCCTGGATTTTATTGTTACTTCTCAGGGTGTTTACACTGAAAAACCCATTCAAGTTGTTTGTGATTCGCTTTCTAAATTCCCTACTATTATGGTTTATTGGATTACTCATATTATGAATAACAGGATTCCGCAACACAGCTATAATATATATAATATAGAGACAAACAATCCAAAATTGTGCACTAAACTTCCATTTAATTAAGAGTAGTTAAAAAGAAAATATAAATTATGCTATTTTTCAAACAAAAAAAGAATTATGCTTTAGTTGACCGAATCTTTAAATAATTTTGAAGTACATATGTCAAAACAAAAAAACGATCAAGTTTCCAAAATGATTTATTTATTAAAAAAAAAGTCTCTAAAATGATTTATTCAAAGGCAACGTTTTTTAAGTTGGCTCTGGTGGGTACGTCGGCTACTGGCCTGGACAGTTTACTCTGGCTAGTCGGAGTTGACTCGCCCAAGTTTGTTCCAAGACAACAAAAGAGTAAGAAACCCAGAAAATCTTGAAAAAGTATACAAAATATGAATAAAGTCTTCAAAACGTAAAAATTAGAAAATTAATCAAATATCATTTTCTTAGAAAAATAAGAAAAATTATTAAAAGTTATATAACCATAAAAGGTATTTAGAAAACTAATAATAAGTAAAGTATAATTGATTTAATCAGAGACTAAATGAATTTATAATCCATTTTAATCATTTTGAATCAACTTTGATATATACCCCCAAGTATGGGGGGACTCATAAAGGCACCCCGTGAAGCCCGAGTTGCTCAGGGGATTCCAAGTTAACTCGCCAGTATTCAAACATCAGTCAGTCTGCAGTCGTTAGTGAACAAGAAGAACAATCCAAGAGAATCTATGTTGGTATATGTGCCGATATGTGTCCGACATGGATAGGACATGGAAACAAAAGAATCCTTGCAAAGTAGATAATTATTTACAACCCAATCTTACAAATTCGATTTTAGTGATGAAAACAGCTTCCCCAGTTCCTTTTGTTTTGAAGTTTATTGATCCAAGACACTTACATGCAACATGGTCAATTATTCTAGTTTCTAAGGAACCAATGAAGAGGCCTGATTGCCTCATATGTGCTGGTCTAAGAGATTAACATGTTTATGTCTTGTAGGGGGTGCCGAAACATCAGGCTCTTTTTAGTTTATGAGCTGTGCCGAAACATTGTCTGATGACTGCTGTATTATATGTTACAATGATTAGGTTGCTAGACTGCTTAGTTGTCAAACTACTTAGTGATTTGGAACAGAAATCCATGCACAAAAACCTTGATTAGTTTGCACATGTTCTTATCCAATATTTGAAATCAGTAGATTTAAAGAATTTAGGACAAGCTTGAAAACAATGGTTCAAACATGACACATACCTGTATTATGTCTTCCAAGAAGTAATATGGAAAATAGATGGTGGATTTGGGAAAACTAACATGTGGTACTAGAAATGTTGAAGTCCAAATCTAACATGTGGTATTAGAAATGTTGGGGACTTAAACCACAAAAGTTGGTCCAGTTGCACGGCCATTGGGGTTTACTCGGATAGAGGTGGCATATTATGTTGAGATTTATGCTCCTGAGAAAATTTGATCTATAATGATGATGATGGCAGTAGTAGCATATTATGTCCTGGAGCCAGTTCAGATGTTAGTAAGGCAACTTCCTAAAATGGAGAATCAAAGAAGATATTTATGTGCAATAACTAGAAGGCTATGTGGCTTAAGGAAAGAAGATAAAACATGCAATTGAAGAAATCATTTTATGGGCTATTACAATTATATGGATAATGGGGTTTTCTGTTTTACTTTGCAAATGAATATGTGGCCAATTGATTAAACCATTGTGTATGTATTTTGATAGGAGGTGTGATTTTCTGAACATATGTTCCTGTGTAGATGGTATATCAGTTAAAATAAGATCGAGCTGACATATTAATCTTTACTGACTCTCTATTAGGATGAAAGGATATGGCAGAAGCATTGTAGGGTTTATACATAGAGATCACAAGAGATAGTGTGTCCAAAAGTTTGAGCTTATCTTTCAAGATTCAAAATGGAAATATCCAAACCCATGAACACTTCAATTTATAAAGGATTGAAGCTATAAAAAAGAGTGTTCCTTTCAATAATGAGGTTAGGTCTAGAACTGGAATGTGGCACTTATGCACAAGCAATAGGGTGCATTATTTATGCCATGTTGTGTATGAGACTTGATGTATGTTCTATAGTCAGACTTTTGAGTAGATAAAAAATGAATGATTGTATGTATATTCTATAATCAGACTTGTGAGTAGATAAAAAATGAATACTTGTATGCTTTGTTGGCTAGTAGCTAATAGAATACGTAACATCCATAGAACTGGATATGCTTTATTTGGCTGAGAGCCTAGAATTTTGAAGATTATTGGATACAAACTTTGCTAGATATCCTGATGAGGTTTTGTTTCTCTGTTTAGTTTGAAACAAGGATCTGTAATTTTTATGGTGAAATCTGTTTCTAAATAAGTTTTATTTGATGACCTCAAGAAGGTATTTCAGATTAGTCTCCTTGTTGTGCTCTCCTTTTATGAATGTTGGAGAAACCAACAAAGATGTGACCCTTGATAACAGAGTGAGTGGGTAGAGTAGCTCTGATTTTCAAAAGCAATCTTCGACTACCTTGACACCTTACATGTAAACCTTCATTTATACATCTTTTTGTTGGATTTAGTGAATAAAAACTCTTTCCAACTCTGAAAAAGTGAATCCGACTTGATCAATTGCCTAGTTTTATGTCTGGAAAAATTAGGATGTCCCGAGTTTTTGGTTATACTTATACGTAATTATTTGTGTTGTTGTGACAACAACAATAGTGTTTTTTGACATGGTAAGAATGAAATTTGACTTGGTGATGACCAAGGTTCAAATCCTGTTACAAAATGCTGTTTTCAAAAATATTTTACAAATTTTTTTGATAATGTAAAATATTTTGTAAATTTGAAAAGTTTGTCTGAGCTTATCCAAGTCGAATGTCTAACTTAGAGTGTTGGCTCCTTTTTGCTAGTGGCCAAGTCTGTAGTATTGAGGTTTGTGGCCTTTAAGGCTTCAGGCACTTGCTTTGGTTTGTCTCTCTTGTACGTTACTATGTGAATGTATACTCGTGCTTTTATGTTAATGAATGAATATTGCTGGATTGAGTGGAGGTTCACACCACATGGATGAACAGGCTACGTGAATGGGCTTTATGCAATTTAGAGCTGTTTTGGCATGTGGGCCATGTTGGAGTGGACTCTATATGGGGCATTGATGCTCTTCACTCTCACCTAGGTGTGCGACGAGACCTTGGTTTGATTGACTGGTACCTGCTCCATGGGTTGGGTAGGTGTTGTCCCTTGATGCATCACCGAGGTGGGCTTACGGGTTGTCCTATTCGAAATTAGGATCAACCTAGTCGTGAATGTCTTTGCGAGGAGGAAACCAAGACACCCTTGTCTGAGGTGGCACAAGAGGAACTAAATACTCTTATGGTTGGGCCTGGAGGAAAGCAAGACACTTTGGTATGATAGGATGGTGGCCTTTGAGGAGAAGGGTTGTAACACAACCTGTGCGTTGCTAGTTGTGTTTCTTTGGTCCAGAGATGGATCGGTGGCATGACTCGGTGCACATGGATGGTTCATGCCTAGGCACAGTACCCAAGATGGACTATATGATCTAGACTTGTCCTTGGGGAGACGCCTGTAATTTGTGGCTACACTAGGGTTTACCTTTTGGGTAATTTTGATGGGCCAATCATGAGTGCTTTGCATGGTAAGTATGTGCATCATGAGTTAGTTAGGTTAGGGTGTGATTACAGGATACTCATGCAGTGCCCAATTAGTTTTTTTGTCCCATTGCATGCACACTCTTCCAAAAGTATTTTCTATGGCTTTTCAGGGTGTTTTGAGGAAGTAAAATAGGTTTTGTTTCTCTAATTAGTCACATTTTTTTGTAGTAAATTGATTTTTAGAACACAGGCGTTTATGAAAAAAATTATATTTCTTAAACAGGGACTCTTCTTAAAATCCTGCTTAATTAGAAGACTATTAAGAGGGACAATTGTGTGAGTTTCTTGTGACACAAGTTGGTTTTGTGCTTAGCCACTTATGTACCACGTGGAGGGTAAGGAAACGCCATGTGAACTCCCCTGGACTTGGGATGCATGTTGCACATGTTCTTAGGCCTAATGGACTAGGAGCGCATGGACAATTTTACCCTTAGGGTGGTGTGTGCTTATTAGATTGAATTCTAGTTAGATTTTGATTCCCAGCACTTCTCTTGACACTTGTCCCAGGTCAGTTGGAAAGAGACCATTTAGGGTCAAGCTCTCATGGAGTGAGGATCCGAATTTTGTAAATCTATTAACGTTGTGGTACTAGATTCGACACAGTTTGGCTGGCTTGCGATTTCAAAAGAAGCTTCAACTACTCAAAACCTCCCTCATGTAGTGGAGTAAACAATTCTCAGAAACTTTGGAACATCAAAGGAAGCCATCAATGATCTACACTTCCTTGAGGGGCCCAAGTAGAAAGAAACCACAAAACAAGAGCTAACGTCAATCACTAAGAAATTATCAAGAAAGGGATCATCTGGTATCAATGCACTGGCTAAGAGACTGAAACACTTGGTTTTTCCACAAAATAGCCATTTGCAGGCTCCGATGCAATATGATAACCAGATCATAGTAGAAGCTATCCTATATGACCAGCCCCAAGTAGTGGAAATGCTACCATCAAGTTCTTCCGACAGCTCTTACCTGCCTGCACAGGCCCTGAACTGAAAATGACTGACCTCTCATTCTTACCCACCCAAATGCATGGACTTCATGGCTTGAACCCCCATTCTTGCAGGAAGAAATCATCAAGGCTATCAAGGACCTCAGGCAGGTCACTAGGAAGCCTTTGGTACAAGGCTTTGACCATAAAGGTATTCTTCTTACTGGGAAGCCTTCAATACGAATGGAGCGGAAGACTGCCATGTGAATTCTTGGAGGAAGAATCTCATTGGAGAATTCTGCCTCTATGGGGCCATAAATGCCACGTTCTTGGCCCTCATACCTAAGGTTGGAGAGGCTGAGAACCTTAAAGACTTTGGACCTATCAACCTGCTTAATAGCTCTTATAAATTGCTATATAAAGTTCTTACATCTTGCTTGAGAGAGGTCATGCTATGGGTCCTCCCTCCAAACCGGGGACATATGTCAAAGATAGGCACCTGGCATGAATACCAAGAGTTGTCCCTAAAATTTGATTGGGAAAAGCCTATGACCATGTCGTTTTGGGCCTCCTCGTCTTTGTCACCATCATCATCTGAGCCTTATCCTAACTATTTTGTCATTCTGCTCTCTCTAGGGCCATATCCTCAAATCATAGGTCACAATATCTCTTTTTACTGTTTCTAGCCCAGTCCTTTTGGGCCTTCACTTTGCCCTTTTAGAGCCCTCCACATGAACCAAATCACTCCTCCTAATTGATGTTGTTCCAAGTCAATGTTGCACATGACCAGACCACCTAAGTTCACTTTCTCTCATCTTATCACCTATTGGAGCTACCCCTAAGTTCCCTCAGATGTATTCATTCCAAGTTTTTTCCTTTCTTATCTTGCCACTCATCTATCTCAACATCCTCATCTTAGCTAAACTCATTCTATCAATATGTTGTTTTTTGAGTGCCCAACGTTCCGTCCCATAAAGCATGACTAGGGCTTTCTTGATGAGATATTTTCTAGAATGGGCTTCTGTAAGAAGTGGAGGCTTTGATTGAGAGGTTGCATCTCAATAACTTATCTTCTGCCCCCCTGTCCCCATTCTTACATTTCAAAGGTTTCCATTAAATCCATTGAGCAACTCTATGACCTAGGATTACTAACTGACTTCAGTCTTACCTTCAATATGCCAATGATACCCCAATTTTTGTGAAGCAATCACTAAGGGACTAAAGAACAGAACGGCGAAATAAAAAATTATGCGATTTCCGCCAACAACAATAACTAGTCATGCTATGAAAAAGTGTTTGGGCTGTGGTTATGAGGCAATTCCACCCAAGTATCTAGGTCTAACGCTGTGCATTGGCAAGCTGAGAAAGCAGCTTTGGGACCCCATTGTGGAAATATTTGATGAGCAAACTAGTAGTGTGGAAAGCCAGATTTCTCTCACTTGGAGGGTGCGTAATACTCAAGACAATCCTGTTCAAATTTCCCCATACACTATATGGCCCTATTCTCACTGCTGGCATCAGTGGCGATCCGCCTGGAGCGATTCATGAAGAATATTCTGTGGGTCTGGGTGGGAGAGTCTTAACAAATTCCACTTGGTGGCATAGGACAGAATTTTCCTACCTAAATCTCAGGGTGATTTGGGTATTTGTAGTCTCAAACGCTGCAGCATAGCACTCCTGGTTAAATAGTGATGGGGATTTGCCACTCAAGACAACCAACTGTGGCAAATTGTGGTATGGCACAAATATCATACCAAGACACCACGGTGGCTACCAAAGGGAACCAAAATGGCAAATCATTTGTGCTATGGCGATCTCTCAATGCTGTCTTCATTCAGCGTGCGAGCACATTCAGTTCAGATCTAGGAGCGGCTATTGTATAGGATTGTGGAGGGATTTGTGTGTTGGAAATTCAACTCTCCAAGTTTGTGTCTATACTTGTTGCCTTTTGACCTCTAATTGAGATATTATGGTGGGACAATCTTTTGAAATTTCATGGAGCTCAAGGGTGTGGACCCTAACTTTAGAAGTCCTTGCAAGAAACCATGAGCTTACTGAATTCAAGATGCTTTCTTCTCGATTGCAATTAACCCTCCTTCCCAATGACGGCCTTGACAAGATAATTTGGGCTTCCCAATCGGAAGTTCGTTGTTTCATCCTTTTATCACACCATTCAACAATGCCCACTCCTCACCCCATCTATGATCAATAAATCCTGGCTCAATCAGTCCTCCCTAGTAAGTAAAATATAGGCCTTCAATTGGCTTGCCATCTATATAAAGGTCCTCACTGTTAAATACATAGAAGAGGCATTCCCATCCCCAATGGGTGCACCAACATGATGTTTTGAATCTGATAGCACATCGTAGAATGTTGGCTCGATGTTAAATCCCAAGGGGCTCGATTAGATTGCCACCTCCATCCCATGCAATAGTTGCAACATGCCTGCATGCATGCATGAGCAGGGAGTTGCTATTCCTTTGTTAGCCACTACAATCCATGCAAGGGTACATGCATAGAGATTTGGACCTGCACTCGAGGTTTAGGTAGAGGGTTACATGCATGGCATGTAATACTTTGGGATGAATAGGTGAGGCCCTTTAGGAATGAGACTTTATGACATATTACTGAAATTTATGGGACAGATACCATCATGGCCTGTTTGTGTATGCTAAGCTTTACCTCACAATGGAGAGATGAAAATTCATCCAAGTTGGCGAGTAGCAATTCTTTTTACACATGCTCCATGTTCAAGTGATAGGGCTTTTTTGTATTTTTTTAATGTATATAATGATCCGGTAACTTATCTTGATAATATTGCTGTTTATCCTTCGATTCTACGCGATTTGCTTTCCAAGTATCAGTCTTCTTAATTAATTCAGAAAAAGCTTTGGCCTTCTTAAATTTGAATTCAAGTCCAGGTAAAAGCTTATTCTGGTCATTTTGGGTGTATGTCGAAATAACTTTGGATCTTTTTATTTCTTTTTTTTTAATATATATTTTCTTGTGGTTCCAGATCAAAGCCAAGTCTTGCATCCGTGGTTGCTTGTATGATGCCTTTTATGCTTGGAGTTTGCTTCCTGTGCCCTTCAATGGATTGTCTCTGGCATAAATATCATTACTGCCCCAGCTGTGGCGAGAAGGTGAATCACTTAGGTTTATCTTTTTTCTTTATTTTGTTTTTATTTTATTAGCTGAGTGTGGTTTTGGCGTTTATAGTGCATTAGATATTTTTTTTTTTTCGAATTTTGTTTCTTCTGTGTTTTCATTTTCCCTTCTGGCTAATAGTATTGGTTAATCAGCTTCTAGTGATGGTAGATATCAGTTTCAATTAGTTTTCGTAGATAAATGTGGGCCGTTTACTTTTTAAATTTTTGCTTTCGTAGATAACTGTATGTCCTTTACTTTTTAAATTTTTGTTTTGTTTTTTATATTTTCTGATTCAGGTGGCTCATTTTGAGAAGAAAGACATCTGTGCCGTTGCAGACCCTGTTCACTGGACTGAAGAGAGTTTTGCTGTCCCTGCTTGACACACACTCTCTCTCTCTGCTATAGACCCTGTGGGAATGATATAATGGTTTCCCCTGTATATTGGACATGTATAGAGCAGCACATATTCTGATGCATCTATAATAATATTTTTCCTGCATTTTATGCAACGAAATGCGCACAAGAATGAAGTTCAAACGTGTCTGACACCTTTCGTACTCACTTCGTCTCTATCTCCCCGTTTATGGTATCACGGTACAATAGAAACAACATCCGATCTCAGATTTAAAAAAAAGCCACAATAGAAATATTATTATTTTTTAGATGAAAATGTAATAAGAAAGTGTATATTACGTATAACAAGATAGGAAAGTGTGTATTATATAATTGTATAATTATTATATATATAATATAAAAATCATCTTAACATAGTATGGAATACAATTATTGTTTTAAAAAGAGATCTTCTCTCTCTAAAAGTTTCTATACGGTATCAAAGCATCATTGATTCTTTCAGCAATTCATCTTGAAGTAGTTTCTTGATTTAAAGCGGGCAGCAATCTCATCTTGACTTACGATACTTCAATCTTTGTCCATCTTTTATTTTTATATTAAGCCATTATTGTATGTTTTTTACACCATTTTTTTTCTCACGTTTTAATTTTTTTCCTTTTAACCATTAAAAACCATTTCTTCACCTAATTGTTTCACCTTTTTTGGCTTCTCTTTGCATGCTTAAGCTTCATCCCATCCTACCTCCAACTCTCTATTTTTATCTCTCACATATTCAAAATTCACGACTTTAATTAACCCACTCCCTCCATCACCATTAAAATCCACTCCTCTCCATATTATTCTTTACTCTAATAACCAAGTTACGTATAACTCATATCACCTTCCTTTGCTTATCCAATTTCTCAAAAAAAAAAAAAAGAAAAGAAGAAAAGCCCTCAAATCCACTCTCTCATCCGCTCCTTTCAAATACCTCGCTCCAATAGATACTTTATCTTTATCAAACAAATATTGTTATCCCTCCTCCCTTAATATAGGAATCTTTGTGTCTATTAAGCTGACACATAACAACTATCTCTTATGGGAAACTTAAATGCTCTCTTTCATTGAGAGTCAAGAACTTTTTGGATTTATTAATGGTGATTGCTCTACAGCAAGTCAACAGATTATGGTAAGAGTGAAATAAAAAACTCAAATTACAAATCATGATTAAAGTCCGACTGGCTTCTTAAAGCCTGAATCACATGGACATTATCAGAAGAGTGTCTTGGCTTTGTTGTTGGCCTCAAGACTTTTGCAGAAGTTTAGAAATATGCTTGACGAATACCTATGCAGGTAATTATCAAGTTAGGGAGTTCCAACTTACCCAACAACTCCAACTCGGCAAGAAAGGGAGTTCAACTCTATCATAATACATATGCAAATTCAGGAGTATATGTGATGATTTGACAGCTATTGAAAAACTTATACTAGATGAAAATAAGGTTTTTTGGCTTATTAAAAGACTTGGTAAAAAAATGAGAGTTTTGCTGCCACTATGCTTAAGCCTCAATGTAATAATATTAATTAAAATAAATACAAAAATAAATAAATTAATAATCATATATTAGTAATGAGAATAATAATAAGGATAATGATACTATACCGTTAGGATATTGTTGCTTTTATATTAACAATAAATAAAAGATATCATTGCTAGTATACTTGAGGGTCCAATTTTACTTGGGTGGACCTTAAGTCTATCACCTTAAAAGTTTATAAGAACACTCATTTAAACGACACCTTGCATTGAGGTGTTTCTTTTTTATACGTCTTTTTCTCTCTCTCCTATGCACATCTGTTTTAACAAATTTGTTCCCACCCTCTCACTAAATACAAAAAGTGGCTAGGATCAATAGTGATTGATGGCGGCAAGAACATGTGAATAGTGTTAATGGCGTTCCATCCTACAAATTGAAATAAGTGGATAGAAAATCATTTGGGTTCTTTCCTTTTTCTCTGAATTTGAAATATGATCAATCGTAGAAAAGCCCCATTCAAAAAAAAAAAAGAAGAATGGTTTTCTTAGTTCTATCTGCTTCCTCAGTTTCGGAGTTAAGGTAAGTGACATCGTCTTCCTGAAAAATAGTCTGTTTTTAATAAATAGTGATATTTTCGTCCAGGATCTTTATTTTATAAGTTTTGTGTGTAAGTGACCTTATTGTCTCGAAAAATAATCCATTCTTTTTAAAAATAAAATGAAATAATTATTTCTACTTATTATCATGAATTTTAGGCGCCATAAATTTTATGCGCACGCGACCTCATTATCTTGAAAAATAATCTTTTTAATAGAAAATGTGATCTTTTATCTATCTTATAAATTTTAAAAGCTGTAAATTCTTAGAAAAATAAATTTATTTATTTTTCGTGTCTATTGTTAGAAAATTTTAGATACTGTAAAATTTTTCAAAATAAATGTAATATTTCTGTTGTTAGTAAAATTGTGAGAATTCTTTCTACTGTTTTTGAATATTTAGACATTGTAAATTTCATGTGCAAATGACTGCCTTATTAATTGAAAACTGATATTTTTGCATTTGATTATAGCATTGTCTGTGAAATGTTCATTTGTCAATTGATATCCCATAAATTGTGATAATTCCGTATTCTTGAATTTCTATAAGAGTTTTTCTATACATATTAAATTGGCAATTATGCTAGAATGTCTTTACGAACTGCTACCTTTCTAAATTTGAGCCCAAAATATTTGATTGGTTATTTTTGAAATGTTATTGAAAGTGAATGTTATTAATGGTTTCAGTGAGATTCATATTAATGATTTCAGTGATATGTTGAGTACATGATATTGCTGCTTTCGAATGTTTAAAGAGATTTAGAAATACTTTAAGTATGCAAGTGGACTCATCCGGTTCACCGGTGAGGTATAAGTGGACCTATCCGGGACACCGGTAGGGATTAAGTGGACTCATCCGGTACGCCGGTTAAGTATAAGTGGACCTGCAGGGATTAAGTGGACCTATCTGGGACGTCGATAGGGATTAAGTGGACCCATCAGGACGCTGATGGGGTATATAGGTGACCTACTTGGGACACCAGTAGGGTATTTTGTGAAATCTTTTTAATTATGCGTTGATGTTAAAATGTGATATGTATTTCAATTATTCGGATTATACTTAATTATGCATTTTTGAAAGTGAAGTTGTTAATGCATTCCTGTTAATAGATCTCCTTTTTGAAAATATTGATATCTTTCAATCATGATTATTTTTAGGATTATGATGATCACTTACTGAGTAGCCAAACTCATCAAACTATGGTTAACATTTTTTTCAGGATAACTGCGGATTCATTTTGAGTGCTAGTCAAGATCAACCTTGGAAGATATTGTTGTTGTGCTAGCTTTCTTTATTTACTTTGTAAGACATCGCCACTGTAAATTTGTCCTATCAAGAGATGTATATATGTTTTGGACTGTCACATCTTAAGAATATCTGTATTGTAGATTCTTGGGGTGTGACAATTATGGTATCAGAGCAATAGGTTTAATATTCTTAAGAATGGAAATTTAAAAAGAATGTACTTAAAATCACATTTATTGTATGTACAGACCGGGACAAAGTCAAGATCCAAAATAGCCGAGGCTAATATAGAAGGAATTCACAAGGCCTTGGAAAATATGGTTACTCTAATGCAACATCAGATGGAAAACAACAATCCACCCAGGCAGTCAGTTACAGGAAATGGTGGGAGTAATATTGAACAATTTAAGAAATTAAACCCCCATTCTTTTAAGGGTGCTGTAAACCCACTGGAAGCCGAGGGATGGATTATGCAATTGGAAAAAATATTCGAGGTTATGGAATGCTTGATGATAAGAAGGTGGCCTTGGCAGTTTTTATGTTAGAAGGTGAGGCACAACAATGGTGGCGAATGGCAAAAGGAGTATTGGTCAAAGAAAATAAACCCTTGACTTGGGAAGTATTTCTAGAGGCATTTAATGAAAAGTATTTCCCAGATTTTATTCGAGACCAAAAAGAAATGAAATTTTTAGAATTAGTCCAAGGAAATAGGACAATAGCACAGTACGAGGCCAAGTTTACTGAATTGGCCAGGTTTGCACCACATATGATTAACAATGAGGTAAGAAAGGTGAAGAAATTTGAAAGGGGTCTCAAGCCAGCTATTAGAAGCAGAATATCAGTTTTGAAATTAAAAACTTATGCTGAAATAGTGGATCGAGCCCAAATTGTCGAAAAAGATTTTGAAGATTACCAAAAGACGAAAAATCAGAAAAGTCATGTTAGACCTACATCATCTAATCGACAACAGTTTGAAAGGCCAAACAAGAAGCCAAGGCCCTCGCCATTTCAAAGCTCAATAGAACCATGTAAAAAATGTGGGAAAAACCATGGATCAAGCCCTTGTTATTGGAATATCAGAGCCTGTTTTAAATGTGGAAAATTGGGACACCAGATTAGACAATGTCCTAGCTTATAGACACAACAACTTCCAAAGTAGGGAGAGATAGCTCCAAAGCCTCTGATGAGAAGGGAAAAGTATTTGCGATTACCGAGCAAGACGCTCAGGCCTCAAAATCAGTGATCCAAGGTACTCTTACTATCTTCCAAAAAGTAACTCATGTTTTGATTGATCCTGGATCTACTCATTCATTTGTGTC
>NW_006498507.1:1477055-1498382 GCF_000471905.2 Amborella trichopoda | reverse complement strand
GCCACTGTAAATTTGTCCTATCAAGAGATGTATATATGTTTTGGACTGTCACATCTTAAGAATATCTGTATTGTAAATTCTTGAGGTGTGACACTCAAGTTCCTTCTTATTATGAAATTATACCTCTTCTTGAAAGCCATGAGATTAGAAATCAACCTCATGTCTTTGAAGAACTCTCAGATCCAAATCGAAATATGGCCTTTGTTGGACAAATTTTTTTTGGACCTAACAGAGGTAATCAAAATTACAGAGGTAGATGGAGGAACAACTTTGCTGGTCAACGTTTCTTTAACTCTCGAGCGAGCACGTGAGTTTGTTCAAACTAGCCAGATTAGTAATGGGGGTCGTGGGATGCCCTAGAAAATTTTAAAAAGCGGTGGTATACTTCCTATGCGACACATGGATCAAGGCTTCCAACAAGATTCCCAGATACAACAGTCAGCTCAGACACGTCCGAAAAAGTGTCATATTTGTGGGAAACTTGGAGATACTGCATTGAAGTGAACCACACGAACCAAGTAGAAGATCTTCATTAGGCCCTTACTGCAATGACTATAGCTGATTTACAAGACTCAGAATGGTTCCCAGACACAGGTGGCTCCACCCATATGACATGAGATCCAGGTATATTACAAAATATTCGTCCCTATAGAGGTACAGATAGAATCATGGTTGGGAATGGTGAACAATTAACTATTTCACACGTTGGTGATACAAATATTGCTATTAGCTCGGAAAAATTCAATGTTTTTAATGTCCTCTTGGTGCCTGAAATGAAAACGAACCTATTATCTGTTAGTCAATTTACAACAGATTTCCTTGTATTTTTTAATTCTTATCAAATGATTTTTTAATTAAAAAAATGAGCACAAGGAGAACTCTGGCCATCGAGAGTAGAAAGGGAGGATTGTATGCACTTGAAGAAGTGAAACAAGCTTTATTATCTAATCGGAATAAAAGAACGTCAAAAGATATATAGCATCAACGTCTTGGACATCCTCAAAATAAAGTTATTCGTTACTTAGAATCTAAACAATTTATTAATGTTGATGCATGGAATAAATCTCATTTTGTTTGTGCTAGTTGTTAGATGGGAAAAAGTTGCAAGCTTCCTTTTAATGGTGTTGATAAAACATCTACTGAACCTCTCTTTAAGATTCATTTAGACTTATTGAGTTCTACTCTAATTTCATCTAATCAGAGCGATCGATTTTTTTTAGTGTTTGTTGATGATTATACTCATTTTATTTGGATTTATCTTTTGAAATGAAAATTTTGAATTTTTTGTTGCATTTATGAAATTTCATCACATGGTTGAAAGGAGGTTTGATAAAAGAATTTGAGTTTTTTAATGTGATGGAGGTGGTGAATTTGCTTAGAAATAATTTATTGCTCAATTTAATGACAATGGAATCATGCAACAATTATCATGTCCGAGAACCTCTAAGAAAAATGGAATAGATGAAAGAAAACATATAAATATTGTCAAATTGGGTCTTACAATGATGTTTCATGTAAGAATTCCTAAACGCTTTTAGGTTAAAGCCTTCCATATTGTAGTGTTTGCTATCAATGGAATTCCCTCTATCAATTTAAAGATGGATTTACTATGCTCATTATTGTTTGAATGTTTATCATACTACTCATCTTTTCAAGTATTTGGTTGTCGATGTTTTCCATATCTTCGAGACTATGCTGCAAATAAATTTAGTCTCCGCTCTCTTCTATGTGTATTCTTGGGCTATAGAATCCAACATAAGGGCTACAGATATCTACGTCCACCCACAGGCCGAGTCTATATCTCTAAGCATATTGTATTTTATAAAAATATCTATCCTTTTGTTAACCCCAATTTTTTGTTTGATAACGGTCAGGTTCAGGGGGAGCTATCCACTTATGTAGAATGGTCAAATTGTTATGAGTCGGACATACAAACTACTTCCTCTTCTAATTCATCACCTCCACATAAACCACCTATACAGGATGTCATTGATGTATGTGGCTCTTCATGTCCTACTTTGCCCACCACTAATGACAGTCCTCCAACTTCTCTCGTAGAGGAAGATATGACCACTGCAACACCAATCCAAGATGTCCAGGATGATGCAACATGCAATCATGGTGATTAACATGTTGCCTCAAATGAAATCAACTAATCGAATTTTTTACCAACCTCTAAGCATCATCATCATCACATGGTTACAATATCCCAAGATGGTACTCGAAGACCTCAGATTCTCCTCTTTGTG
This sequence comes from Amborella trichopoda, assembly GCF_000471905.2. The sequence goes on along the minus strand of NW_006498507.1, from coordinate 1,496,133 downwards.
GTAGCAATTTCAAGTGCTCCTACTTTGATAGCTATCATTTCAGAGCCTAAAACTATTAAATCTTCCTTGGGTCATCCAAGTTGGCATCATGCGATGGAAGAATAAATTGAAACCCTACTTGTTAATTCAACTTGGAAGCTAGTTTTATGTCTTCCAGGTATGAATGTTGTCAGTTGACGTTGGGTCTATAAGACTAAATTAAAGTCTAATGGAAGTCTAGAAAGACTTAAGGCCATGCTAGTTGCTAAATGATACAATCAGGGTGCTGGAATTGATTTTTCTGAAACATTCAGTCTTGTTATTAGGCCTACTAGTATTCAGATTGTGCTCACCATAACTACTGTACGTCATTGACTTATCAAACAGCTTGATGTGAAAAATACTTTCCTGTATGGCTTTCTTAAGGAACTTGTATTTATGGAACAACCTCCTAGATTTTGTGAGCTCAAAATATCTAAATCATGTTTACCGATTAAAAATAGCTTTGTATGATCTCAAGCAAACACATGTGGCCTGATTTGATCGATTTAGTGCCTATTTATTGTCATTGGGGTTTTATTACAGCATAGCTGATTCATCTCTATTTGTTTCTCGCACCGCTCAAGGCACTATTATCCTTCTTCTTTATGTTGATGATATTATTGTTACTTGTGATAATTCAAATCTTCTAAAATTGTTCATTTCCCAATTTGGAAAGGGATTTACAATGAAAGATCTTGGACCTCTTCACTACTTTCTTGGCATAGAGGTATCTTATTTTTTTGGTGGGATTTTTCTCTCGGAAAGTAAAAATGCTCAAGATCTTCTTGATCGTGCTCAGATGCTCGACAACACCAATGGCAATAAAGAATAATTTTCCTGAGAATTCTGATTCATTTCCTGATCCTTGTCTTTATTAGAGCATTGTTGGTGCACTCGAATACATTACCATAAAACGGCCAGACATTTTTTATAGTGTTAATACAATGTGTCAATTTATGCATGCCCCTACGATTGCACATTTTCAGTCAGTTAAGGGGCTTCTTTATTATCTCAATGATACACAATCTTGAGGTTTAAGAATATTATCTGTCAGTTCTCTTGAGTTATATACTTTCTCTAATGCAGATTGGGCTGGGTGTCCAACCACTCATCGTTCAACTATTGGTTTCTGCACCTATTTGGGTTCTAACTTCATATCTTAGAGTGCTAAGAAACAATCGATTGTGGTTCGTTCTAGTGGTGAAGCGAAATATCGATCTAAGACATCCACTGTTGCAGAATTGACATGACTTTCTTTTATTCTTCGGGATATTTGGTTGCCTCTTCCTCAACCGCCAACACTTTTTTGTGACAATATTAATGCTCTTTATTTGACAATTAATCATGTTTTTTGTGCACAAACAAAGCACATTGAATTAAACTATCATTTTGTGCGTTAAAATATTGCTCTTGGATTATTTATCAAGTAGCTGATATCTTCACCAAGCCTTTGCCATGAGATGTTTTTTGAGATATTTGCTTCAAACTCGAGCGTCAAATGCCTCTTCTGAGTTTGAGGGAGAGTAATACAAACAATATCCTATTTCAGTTTTTGGAAAGGCCACAACATAAATATTGTCCTTTCCTTTTGAGATAAGAATGTAACAAGATAGGAAAATGTATATTGCATGCAACAAGATAGGAAAATGTGTATTACATAATTGTATTATCATTATATATACAATATAAGAACCACCACAAAATGGTGTGGGGCACCATTAGAGTTCCTCTCTCTCTAAAAATTTCAATATGGTACATTTTGATAATTTAAAATTATGCCGATTGGGATTGGTGATTCGAATCTATATTGACTGTGGTCAAAATTTAATTATTGAAAAATGAGAGAAATATTGCAGGCGAATAGGTGATTCCCAATGCGACTAACTTAGTTCTTTATCAGGTGATTCTATTTAAATCGGCCAATTCTCAACTCTGTAAAAAGAATCAGCTCGGGTACCTACCCAATCTAACGTAGATACATTAAGTTTGAAACCTTGACCTTTGTTTTAAAATTAAGAGATTATATAAATAATTGATATTATACAATAGAAATAAAGTGCACTTTAAAAAGCCATTTGAAAAGCGGAAAAGGTTGTTTCAATGTTGAAATTTTTTTCAATTGATCATCTCTAAGCTTAAAATGTGTGGAAAATCTTTTAATTGATCATCCCTAACTTGAGATATACGGATATGAAAAAAACAATTTTAAGTCTTAAAAATAGTATCTTGTTATGTAGTATTTGAATCACTTATTTCAAGATTTTTAAGTGTTTATAGATATATTTAATTTTTAATATTTTTTGCACTGTTATCATTATTTAAGCCGTATTCTAATTATTTGGGGTTTAGTTATGTAAATCTTGTTCCTCAATTCTTCTCTATCAAGGGTCATACCCTCGGTAAGACTAAAAGTCACCATATATTTTCTTACTACTATCAATGTCTTTGTGGGCGTTCTCCTTGCCCTTTTAAAGTCTTTCACTTTAACCAAATTGTACCTTCTAATTGGTGCTATATTTGGTTTATGTTGTACATGGCCAACCCACCTAAGTCTAGTTTACATTATTTTATCATCTATTGAAGCCACACCCAACTTCTCTTGTATGTATTCATTCAAAATTCTATCATTTCTTGTTTTGCCACTCATCCATTTCAATATCCTCATTTCGGCTACGCTTATTCTACAAATATGTTGTTTTTTGACCGCCAACATTCTGTCCCATAAAGAATGGTGGGTCTTATAGCTATCCTATAGAACTTCCTCTTCAATCTCAATGGTATGCAGCGATCACATAAAACTCTGGATGTATATCTCCACTTCTTGCACCTAGCTCAAATTTTATGTGTGCCATTTTCCTCAACCTATCTGCTCTCCTGGATTATCGACCTTAGATATTGAAAACAATCTCTTTTAGGTACTTCTTACTATCAATCTTAACTACTTATTAGTTTCTACTTCTATTATTAGTAAGCTTGCATTCCATATATTCTGTCTTAGTCTAGCTAATTTTAAAACCTTTGGATTCTAGAGCATACCTGTAATGTTCTAACTTTGTATTGATATTACTTCTAGTGTCATCGATCAAAACTATGTTATCTGCATACAACTTGTACCACACTACCTCATCTTTTAGGTGTTTGGTTAAATCGTCTATAACCAATACAAAGAGATAGGCTCAATGCTAACTCCTAATGCAGGCCCATTGTCAATCAGAACTCACTTGTCTCTCTACTAGTTGCCGACACACTGGTTAACCATCCTTTGTGCATATCTCTCACTTCGTCAATATAGCCTTTAGTAGACTCCTTATTTTCCAAGACCCACCAAGTTAAATCTCGTGTACTTTCTAAATTAATGAAGACCATCGAGGTCTTTTTCCTTCACCTCAATCAATTGCATAAGTACGAAAATGACTTTAATAGTTGACTTCCCTGGTATAAAACTAAAATAATATTTAATGTACTTGTTTCATGCTTTAGTCGTTGTTCAACCTCTCTCACACAGCTTCATAGCTTCATAAATTTAATCCCCCAATAATATATTTTTTTTTAACTTTAAATTTTATAAAAATTTCAAATCAACTTATGGTTCTAGCAATAAAACTGCATCTTCCGATGAAATTTAAAAGTATAGCTCACCTTGATTATTTGATGAAACTTACTTTGATAGTTTAAGTAATGTATGATTAAGATAGAGGCCCTTGGATAAACGTGGAAGCTTGCATGAACCTCGACTAAAGGGATTGTATGCTTTGAGAATATTTACATTTGTAACGCCCAAAGGATTCCTTTATGCACTTTGAGATCAATAACACTTACTACAAAGAGGTCACAAATATCCTTAATCATTCGATTTCTAAGTTTTTTTCAAACTTTGAACCGGCCAATGACACACTCAAACACTCTGATTAAAAATCTAACGGATAAGAGCGATCATGTCTTTTTTATGATAAAATAAATGACGTATTTCTATTTTTTTGGGTAAGTAAATGGCGCATTTCTATATTAAAAATAAACATCTAGAAATGAGTCACATCTTAAAAATCTATTTTTGAGATGGATTTTTTTACTTAATTTTCAAAGATATATAATCTCTAACATGGAGATATTGAATATGAAATATAAATAAATTTTAAGAATTAAAAATAATAATTCTATTATAAAAACATTTGGACCGTTAGTTTTAATTATTTCCAGATGGATGCATGCTTATACTTCGAGGACCGCAATGTAGAAATGCTTTCCCGCCGCATGAAACAATCTTCCTACATGTTCTTTGTTTCGTTACTCTTTCCTTGAACCGCAGCGTCCCCCCCTACGCCTTCCCTTCCTCTCTCTCTCTCTCTCTCTCTCTCTCTCTCCCTCAAAAAAAGAGTAGAAATTAACAATCTCTTGAACAATTAATTCATTTTGATCCATGGCCCTGTCAATGTGTTTTCCTCAGTTTCCACAGGCAAAATCCTTAGAGAAAACACAAGCAAAGAAATCACTGACTGTAAATCCATTGTCCTTTGGCCATTTGCCCTCTTGGGCTTCTCTCAATGTGAAACAGGCTTCCTCTCAAACCCACAAAAACCATGGAGGAGGAGGCAATGTCGAAAATGTCCATCTTATTTCTCTCTCTAAACAGGGCAAATTTCAAGAAGCCCAAGCTTTTCTCCATTCAATGGAGTCTTCAAATATTCCAGTGATGCCACAAACTTATGTAACCTTATTTGAAGCTTGTGGTGACATGGGGTCCTTATCATTTGGAAAGATATTCCATGAAAGAATGAAAAGAGTAGAAAAAGAACCAGAAATATTCCTTGGAAACCATCTTCTATCCATGTATTCAAAGCTTGGAAGCATTGTCGATGCTTTCCAAGTGTTTAATGAAATGCCCAGTAAGAATTCAGTCACATGGAGTATAATGGTGAGTGCTTTTTCTCAGAATGGGTTTGTCTCAGAGGCCTTAAGCTTGCTTTCTGATATGAATGTCATTGGGATTAGTTCGAACCAGTCTGTATATGTGAGTCTCCTTCGTGCTTGTTCTAATTCACCCAGAGGGCCAGAACCTGGAAAGCAGCTACACTCTCAAATTATCAAATTGGGTTTCATTCCTGATCTTCTAATTGAAACCGCATTGTGTAATATGTACATAAAGTGTAGAGAGTTAGATAGTGCTAAGCTTATCTTTGATAATATGCCTGAGAAAAATGCAGTAACTTGGACTGCAGTCATGTCTGGTTATACCCAAGCCGGTAAAGAAGAAGCAGCTCTGGCTCTGTATCAAAAAATATTAATGGTAGGAAATGAACCGGATGGGTTTGTTTTCTCAGTTATCCTCAAGGCTTGTGCAGGCTTAAACAACCTCAAATTTGGAAAATTGGTTCATGCCCATATATTGAAATTGGGCATGGAAAAGGAGGTTTCGGTCGGAACCCCACTAGTTGATATGTATTTTAAGTGTGGAATGGTCGAATATGGACGCCAAGTTTTCAAAAGAATTTCTCAGCCGAATGAAGTCTCTTGGAGTGTTATAATTGCAGGCTATGCACAAGTTGGGGATGTAGAAGAAAGTCTTGGGCTTTTCAATCTTCTAAGGAGAAGTGGTGGGCCTATGAATTCATTTATATATTCCAGTGTTTTTCAGGCTTGTGCAGTGTTAGCTGATCTTAACTTGGGAACCCAATTACATGGTGATGGAATCAAGATGGGGCTGATCTCTGACTTATATGGAGAGAGCTCACTGGTTACCATGTATTCAAGGTGTGGATGCTTTGAAAATTCATGTCGTGTCTTTGAATCAATAGAAGATCCTGATATTGTAGCATGGACTGCCATGATTGCTGGTTGTGCTTACCATGGCCATGCTTCCAAAGCCTTACAACTCTTTGAGAGAATGAAGCTCTTAGGTGTAAGGCCAAATACTATTACATTTGTAGGACTCCTGACTGCTTGTAGCCATGCTGGGTTTGTATCAAAAGCTTGGAACTATTTAGACTCAATGAGGAAAGACTATGGTGTAAAGCCCACAATTGATCACTATGATTGTATGGTGGATGTATATTGCAGAGCTGGTCTTTTAGATGATGCATTTCATTTAATCAAAGAGATGCCATTTGAACCAGAGGCCATGACATGGAGGATTTTGTTGGGTGGCTGTAGTGCCCATGGTAATGTCAGGCTTGGGAAGATAGCAGGTGCAGGCCTCCTTGAACTGGAGCCAGACGATAATGCTGCCTATGTCCTCTTATTTAACTTGCATGCTTCCGCTGGATTATGGGAAGAGGCAGCAAAAATTAGAAAGATGATGAGTGAGAGAGGAGTGAGAAAGGAGCTTGGTTGTAGTTGGGTTGTGATAAAGGATAAAGTACATAGGTTTATAGTGGGTGATAGGCATCATCCTCTAACACAAAAGATTTATTCCAAGCTGGAAGAATTGAAAATTGCACTAGGTAAATCAGGTTATATCTGTCAAAAGACGCATAAGATTCAAGATTTGAAAGAAGAAAGAAATAACCAGCTTTTAGACCATAGTGAGAAGTTGGCAATAGCATATGGACTTGTATCAACACCCAATAATGCCCCAATATATGTGTTCAAGAACATTCGTGTTTGCAGCGATTGTCACATTTTCATAAAGCTAACGTCATGCTTTGTGGGGCGTGAGATTGTTATCAGAGATTCGAGTCGTTTCCATCATTTTAAGGGTGGGCAATGCTCTTGTAAGGACTATTGGTGAGGTAGGGCATATATGCACTGGTTGATAAGAAAGAATTCCACGTAAATAGAAAAAAAGAAGAATAGATACCATGAGAGGGCAATTTTGAAAAGTAAAAAAAAAACTTGGATTTTTCTTGATTCCCAAGTGCTATTGCCTTCATGAAATTGGTCTATGATGTAGCTGGTGTTTGGCTGCAGTTTAGCAGCCATTGAAATATGATTGATCTCTCATACTTGGTGCCTGCCGCCCTTCTGTACAGGTTACTTCATTGATCTATATGTCAAGCACATAAGTTGTATGGTGCCATGTGGTTCCTTCCCTTATTTTGGAATCTTTTTTCGTTCATAATTGTACTATTAATTGATTGTAGAGTAAGTATCTTTTTAATTCATGATATGCATGCTGATGATTTTGCATGCTTGTAATGTTAAGAATTTTAAAATTGATTTACTTGTTTCTTATGCCTTATGTCAGATCATATATCGTGGCTTAGTGCGTGTATGTGAAGAGCTTTCTAGTCTGTCCTCTCATTGAATGAGAGCAAATTTGGCCTTTTGCCTCTTCTTCTCAAAAGTGTGAGGTTCTTCCTACTATGATTTTCGGTGTGTTCTCCTGTGGTATCTTATACTTAAGCTTTTGAATACGGGAATCTCCTATTGACTTTCATTTGTTTGGTTATCATTATTTGGTTATTTGGTGATATTTCATTCTTTCTTTGCAAGTTGATATAGATTACCTGCATGTTATACGTTGTCAGCTATGTGAATCTTCTCTTTAATTCACCATCACTATTTATCTGTGAGTTGATCATACTTTTTCACATGATATTAACCCAAATTTGTTCAATCAATGTTCAAATGTCGTATGATATGAACACTGGTTTTGGCCATTCTAGATATCACATGCATATATCATATACGCTTTCAGTGTTTGTATTTTCTGCGTCCTTTGCAGATAAACTAGGCCCAGTTTGGATGGACCACTTGCTCTTGAGTAAGGGCATTCTTGAACACCTCAAATAAAATTGAAGAAAAAACAGTCTTTTTAGTAACTCAGATAGTGAATTGTGGCATTTTCTGACGATTTCAAACAAAAGGGGCTCAGAAAGTGAGGCTGCTCATGAGTAGGCTGAAGCAGACCAAACATCTCACTGAAGTGTTTAATGACTATTTCATTGGGACAAAAAATACTTCTATGGTTAATTAGTGCCCAGTGGCCCATCTAAACTGGAATTGAGTATCAAACGGCATTCTCCGAGTAAGCTCAATGCTTGGTGAATCGTCTTAGCAGAATATGATGAAGTCCCAAATCAAGCTCAGCCCTAAAAATGTATGCAAAGGGCTTGGATAACTCACGCATACATCAAGTACACGTGGCTTACGCCATTTTTGGGCAGAAGGAAGCTTGTTAAACTTATTTTATTTTAAGAGGCTACGTTAATGTCCCATTCTATGACAGAACCATATAAAAGTACAATGTTAGTGCAAAACAGACAATTTACATATTCATACTTCATAGAGATTAAAAGGAAAAGCCATAATACCCCCCTCCCTAAAATCATAATCGTAAATAACCCCCTTGGTCCATAGAAAAACCCATCCATCCCCTCGAAGATAAAACAGAAAAGATGTTTGACCGTCGCACCTTTTTTATTCTTCAAATTATAATATTTATTTTTTTTATTTTTTCTAACAACTAACAACCCCTTCATTGAAACTTAAGAAAAGCTCCCCCTATCCTGTTCTATCTTCCTCACCCATGAACCTCTTCCTCCCTCTTTCTCTCGTAATCTCCCTTGAACCCTCATACTTCTTTTTCATCTCGTGAACTTTACAAGTAGGTTAAAAGAGGCATCTCAAATTCTATTTATATGATGGGGCTATTATAAAAAAGAAAAAGAATAAATATTGTAATTTGGATAATAAAAAATATAAAGAGGGGGTTTATTATAAAAAAAGAAAAGGAGTAAATGTTGTAATTTGGATAATGAAAAATATAAAGAGGGGGCTTATACATCCTTGGAGGGGGTCTATGGGCTTTCTATGGACCCGGGGGGTTTTTGAAATTAAGATTTTAGAAAAGGGGTATGCACCTTTTCCCTTAAGGAAAATTACAGTATCTTGCCTATTTAAAATAATTGTTTCATGTGGGCTGGACCACATTTGTACAATATGCGATCCAAAGGTATAAAGCATCCATCTTAAAGATGGACACAAATAGGTGGCCCATCTAAAAACAATTGAAACTAACGGTTCCCGCATTTCTACATCTTAATAGAATTATTATTTTTAGTTTTCAAAATTTATTTATTTATTCATATTCATAATCTCCATGTCAAAGATTATATATTCTCTAAAAAATAGGATTGAATTCTATTTCAAAAATAAATTTATTAAGAGTCCCGCATTTCTACATGGGTGGGCTTGGCTGCATGCTAACAACGTCCTTAAAACTTAATTTAGATCAAACCCCTATTTGAAATAGTGGAATCACTGACCACCTTAAAAGTAGTTTTGTCATGGAACCTACCCCATGTGATGAATGAGGATTATTTCAGACAAAAATGCCTCTACTTATATCCTTGCCCACTGACCTGCCTACCCTTTCTCTCTCTCCATTGCATACATCCTCCAGCAACTTTCTATCTCTACTCTGCCTTGTGTTTTTCTCCCAATTGGACTCTCCCTGTGAATTTCTGTTTTTCCCTCCTCGAGGGTGAAAATGCTACATCCTCATTTCTTTCTTAAGCTCACGCCGCCATAAACTCTTCATCTCCATTAATGAAGTGGGTGGCGAGCTACTCAATGCTGCTGCCTTGGGTGGCCAAGACCAAGCCCTTGATTCAAGACCAAGCCAATGTCACCCATGTGGCCACGCCAAGTCCCTGCTCTTGGCAGCTTCCTGTCAACGCCTGGGCAGCAGCCACCAGCAGATGCACCATCCTCGGCTCTTTATAGTCATCCCCCTCATTCATCAAAGCCAATTGTCCGATACTACCCCAAATTAACTCTCAACATCATTCACATTCGCGTCATCCATCACTGATTCCAGCAAACCATGCAGCTTCCATTCGTCCTTTTAACCGACTATCGACAACCTTTCTCTCTTCATAACCGATTATCAGCTCGTGCTCCAATTCACACATTTCCTCTAAAGTTGCACGACTACAACCTGAGCTAGCAGTGATATCAAACTCTGTGAGAAGCTTATCAAGTCTGAAATAAAAACATTGATGCTTACTTTGGAACTTGAACACTGCTTCCATTGCTGCGAGCTTCAGGGTTTACAGGTACCTCGGGTTCCCCCTTTCTCTGAAATTGGTTGTGGACATTCCTAGATTCTAGAGAATGAGGGCTCCCTCTACTACAAGCTGGAGGATGAGCACTTTCTCACTCTTAAGGGGCTGTGAAGGATGAAAGCTCTCCTTTTCTAAGAAGTTGTGGAGTATGCGAATGAGAGTCTCTCTAATGATTTGTTAAGAATGAGGATTTTCAGCTCTCTCTGTGACTTGGCAAGAGTTTGGACTTGGTTGTGTTTGGGTGGGAAGGCCAAGGATAAAGGAGATCAGTGAGAAAGATACAACAAATAATTTTCAGTCTAAAAAATCTTCTTTACTGTCTTGGGAATTCCCTGAGAAATAATATTAGTAAGGTCTATGGTGGTGATGGTGCCGATTCGATTGTCTTAGAGCAAATGCTCATCTTTTACCAGCATCAGAAAATTTTTAAGTTTCAGAAACAGGATTGTATTATTAGCTTGTTTCACTCCATTCACGTGCACTGCCATTCTATCCTCAAATACCATTCCTTCAAAAACAAGCACCACCAGCTCAAGAGTGAAGATTTACATAAGAATCCAGTAATTCGCGCATCTTTTAGTTACTAACATGCCAATCAATACACTAATTTCCTTTGTCCTCAGGCTAAATGGGTCTCAGGATCAACCTCAGCCCCTGTGTGCGGCCCTACTATAGGCCGAAATAGACCTCTAGCCAAAGCAGACCTCACGATGGGTTCAGGCTCACAATTGGGCCTTGTGAGACTTACCCTGGGCCCATATTTGGGAACTGTAAGTGCTTGAATGCAGTGAAACCCCCATCCAAAACTAAATTATGGCCTGAAACATATTTTGCTTCGTCCGAAGCCAAATATAGAGCTGCTCTCGCCACATCCACCACCTCTATATTCGCGCCCTCTAGCTGACCCAAACTATAAATAACCCTTTCAAGGTCCTCTGTGCTCAAGTTAGCATAAAACCCTGAAAATTCCTTGAGCACCATAGCGGTGGGTATAACAAAGGGAGAAATGCAATTTACTCTGATTCCATGGACCCTGAGCTCGCTTGCTAGTGACTTGACAAGCCCAGGGATTGCAAACTTGGAGACTGAATAGGGGTGGGGCCCAAGCCCTCCCATGAGCCCACTTATACTTGCGGTGCACAAAATGCATCCACTTTTTTGTGGGATCATGACTCGAGCTGCATGTTTTGCACCTGCCAGGGCGCCACGGAGATTAACACTGATCACATGGTCGAAGTCGGAGAGATCGAGGTCAGTTATGGTTGTCGGTGCAGGGCCTGCAATCCCTGCATTCAAAGTTACCAAAATTCATTAGAACGAACCATAACAGGCAGGGGTTGTTACTGCTACATAATGCTATTACTGTTATAATGAAAATGATTTTAACTCTTAAATATATGTTATTTCACATATTCCAATTTTTTTTTTTTTGGAATTGTGTTATAACAGAAACGGTTGCAATGGATATAATTCCCGCTTTTCCCCATCCAATTTTTTACATTCATTTTTTACTGTGATATTAACAAAACACGCCCATTATTAATGTCACACGATGTAACGGCAGTAGCTGTTGTAACCGTTTCAACTAGCCATTATACATTTCATGGTTTCTGGAACCTTGCCTGCATTGTTATACATGATGTCAAGGCGTTTGTGGTTGGCCATTGCGAAGTCAACTGCATCGGAGACTTGGGTCTCATGGGCCACGTTGCAGTGGATGAAGGAGGCGGCACAACCCAACTCTTCGGCCACGCGAGGCCCTGCATCTTTGTTGGAATCAGCTATGACCACTTTGGCGCCATTGCATATGAACTCCTCAGCAGTGGCGCGTCCAATGCCGCTGGCGCCACCAGTTATGAGGGCGACTTTGCCCTCTAGCCTGCAGTTTAGTGACAGAGACCTTTTGTGAGAAAGAGAGAATTCAAAAATATTAAAAGAAAATTCAAAAAATTTATAAAAAATAAGAACTTTGTTTGCAATAGATTTTTTAATGTTTTCTATTTTCATTGAAAAAGATTGGGAGGTGTTTTGGTTATAAATATTTATTTTTATATTTACCCTTTTTAGAATAATTTCTAAGATACCCCTAGTACAAATTGATTTTTCAAAATCTATTTTTTTCACTTATTTTTTAATTTCATTTCAAAAGTTTAATTATACTTTAAGGCCAGTTTGAATGTATATAAAATTGTAATATTTTTGGATTGCAACCCAAAAATCTTATAAAATAGTTTTGACCCGTTTGGACAACCACTTAAAATTGTAATATTTTTAGATTGAAATAAAAAATTCTTCGATATAAAAATATTACAATTTTAAGCGGTTGAATTTTTACAATTTTAAGTGGTTGTCCAAACGACTCAAAACTAATTTTAGTATTACAATTTTTTGTATGAAAGTGCGGCCTTCTCTGACCCGTTCAAAACGCGAGCCTTTTGCCCACCCTTGCTCTCTCCTCCCCCTCCTTGTAACCCTAAGCTCTCTAGAAACATAGATCACAGAGCCTTTGCCACCGTGAAATCGCTTGGGTTCCTCCATTGAAATACCCAGGCCTATGGAGCCTCTGAAACCCTCCATAGGCATCAGATCTCATCATCTTGTGAGGTCGATGAGGAATCGACTGCTCCTGCAGCACCTCACCTTCTCTCCGGTCTTCTTCCACAGTGTAGTTAAATCTAGATTTCCTTGAGCCTTTAGCCTCAGGCGTTTGATATTGATATGGGATTGAAGGTATAGTACGGGTTTTGGGAGTAAGATTATGGTAATTGGTGGGATTACCCATCAGAGCCAGGGTTTTGCTCTGGCTCGATTTAGAGGCGGAGTGAGAAACAACTGTTGAGTCTATGACGGCCCATAGCTCTGCATCGTCTAGGCCATTGTCATCTGGAAACAATCATGGTCACCATTGTCACCTCCACAAGTTTAGAGAGCGAGAGAGAGAATGTCTGAATGGGTTAAAGAGAGATGATTTCCATGGGTTAGAGTGAGAGAGATTGAGAATGAGCTTGAGAGGGGGAGAGAGCAAGGCTCAATATGAGCTTGACTGGTTATAATTTTATCATTGATATTTGGTCCAGTGGTCTCAAAGCTCCATGAAATTGCAAATAGGATGGGTATCTTCCAGCTATCGAAATGAGTGTTGCCATGCTTTTCGTAGCTTGAGAAGGGAATTCCTCGAAGAAAGCATTCTCAAATTAGGATTTCAGAAGCTCGACAGCAAAGATGGGAACCAAGATGGGGTAGAGGGTCTCTTTTTTTGACAAATCAATGAAATTAGACATCCAAACGGTTTACCAATAATAAAATAAGACGAGAATGTTTTCAATTGAGGTGAAAAAAACTTGCATATTTTTTTTGCTGTGAATATTTTTTCCTTCCTTCGACATCCAAAGTGGCCCTTAAATATCCTTTTCATATTTAAAAAATAATAATTAATTTTTGAAGTTTTTTTGAAGCCCTCTTTAGCCCGACTGGAAGTGCTTTGGTAAGTGCAGATTACCCAGATTCGGTCCATGGCAGGGTTACGTACCAAGGTTGACATTATTATCTGCGCCGCAAGGACACTGATATTTGATGACATCTATCGATCTTTCTTCAATGCATTATTAAAAAAAAATAGATCAGTAGAGCGGATCATCTGCCCCCAATCCTAGTCCAGATAGTCTGGATCGTTCTCAAATTTGTCTGGATCGGTGATATAAAAGTATTAAATAAATAAATAAAATAAAATAAAGATTAAAATAGAGATTTATGGGATAAGGATTTAGTTGGGGACCACAAAAAAATATTAAATAAACTTAAAAAAGAAAAAAAAAAAATGAAAAGAGAGATTTTGGAGGGGAGGGGGGTACCTAGTTGAGACATATACTATTCTAGAACTGATTTGGTCCCAGACCGATTCCACATCTGAATCGGTAACCTGGATTGAAAAACAGGGGGTGTTTTAAACAGTTTTGAGTCAAAGCTAGGCAAATCAAGTTGGGCTAAATATTAGTTTTTGGGTTCATTTTCTCAAGGGTTGTGCATTGGGTCGGGTAAATAACCTTCCCAGTCCACCCGGTTTGAGTCAAGTTTGGGTCCTCTTCTAGACTTGGGAGGTCAAGTCTGGTTGGGTTTGGGTCTAGATTGAACTGACTAGGCTTAAATAGAAAAGCATCATTATATATAATATAAATATATAATAAATATATAATTTCGTGATATAATATAATATTATTATATCTTTTTAGAGGGAGATATATTAGTACTACAAAATAATACATCCCGACTTGGGTCCGGGACCCTTTGGTCCCCACCCTAGGTTGGACCCAAGGTGGGGCCTTGGACCTAGCCCTTAGTCTCCCATATCTATTTGGGCCGTATCGGGTCAAGGTCGAGGTCAACCTAACTAGGGCTAGCAACAGGTTGGGCTAGACCCGGCCCAAACCTGGCCCAAGCACACCCTAGACTGAGTTGAAAGACAACTACCCAAGCCAGCCCCTAGCCCATTCCGGGCCTCCTAGATATAGGGTCGGGCAGACTTCCATGCATGACCTACACGCAGGCCACAAATAATTAGTTTTTAGAGTTAGGCCAACTGAAGAGGCCGGGCTGCCTAGCCCATTGCAAGTCCTAGACCTAACTTTTTTATGCCATTAATTTTCTAATAAGAAGCTGGGGAGAGAGAGATAGAGGATTTACCTCAAGAAAAGTGGTGTATGACTTGCTTTCCAATTTAGGAAGGTCATGATTGTGGCATTGGAGGAGGACAGGGATTGGTTAATGTGGAAGAGACCCCTCGTAAAAGATGATGTATCACAATTGAGAGCTTGTCAAAAGTGTCTATTTTTCAGAGGAATAGAAAAAATCCATAAATGAATATGATGATGTTATTAGAGCAATACATAAAGGGTGTGGTTTCCATAAGGTTGCGAACTTAAACGATCCAATTAAGATGCACCTCCAAATTTTATTATAACATATAATTTTGATGTAAAATATTATTAGGATTATCTCAAAATCTATTTTCATATCTAATTGTAAAATTTTAAACTCCAAAACTGGTTAAAATCAAGTAGATCTATAAACATATGGAAATCTTGAAAATTGACGGTGTAGATAAAGTCTTGTAAGACTATTTTTAAGACTCAAAATTCTTTTTATTTTTCATAGTCATATAACTCGATGTCGAGATGATCAATTAGAGTGTTTTTCAACATTAAAACAACATTTTCCGATAGATTTTTGACGTTCATCTGGGGTTCTACATTTTAAGGTTGCAACCTTATGTAAACTTTTTCCATACATAAATGAATGTTTTCTGGTTTTAGAGGTGGGATTTATTGGGGGCATTGTGGTCATTTTCTCAAAGTACAAAAGTCCTATAGTACAAATGTTTTAATAGAAAAAAGTATGTATTAAGGGTGTGGTTTCTAAGGTTACAACTTTAAACAATCCAATTAAGGCGCACCTCTCCAAATTTAATCCTAACATGTAATTTTGGCGAAAAAAATTCTCAAGATTGTCTCAAAATCTATTTTTATAATTGATTATAAATTTTTAAACTTTAAAAATGGTCAAAATCAAGTAGACGCATAATAAGCATATGAAAATCTTGAAAATGGACGGTTTAGATAATGAATTGCAAGATGCACTATTTTTGGGACTCAAAGTCTATTCATATTCATACATCTCGATGGTGAGATGATCAATTAGAGGTTTTTCCAACATTAAACAACCTTTTCTTATGGATTTTTAAGGTGTTAGTAATTCCACATTTTAAGGTTGCAACCTATATAAACTTTGTCCATGTATTAAACCTCAACTTTATACTATATTAAGGAAAAGAGCTTGGGCTTAATTGTTAGAGCTTGATAATTTGCAACGCTACGTCCTAGGCTCAATTCCTACCAAGAGTAGGGGGCCTTCTCCGAGTGACCTAAAAAAAAACATTATACTATACTACTTACCCCAAAAAAAAAAAAAGCTTTATATTGTACAAGTATGACACACCTCAAAACTTACTAGTAAAGATTGTTCAGAAGCTTGAAAACCCTCTAATTGAACACTTGAACTCGAGATGCATGAATATAAAGAAAAGAAAAAATTTCAAATCGTAAAAGTAATGCATCTTGTAGCATATTATTTAAACCATCAATTTTCAAGATTTTGTACAAATCTACTTGTTTTGCACTATTTTTTCGGATATTTCAAGTTTCGGCAGGGTTTAAAGGTGTGCTTGTTTAAGATTGAGGTCTTATATCCATTTTAACAATTTGCCCTTCAACTATTCAAGCTAAGAATGATTGAAAGTTTGAGTTGGTAAACCAGAAACCCAGCTAGAATAGTTAAGGAAAATGAACGATTTGCCCTTCAACTATTCAAGCTAGGAATGATTGAAAGTTTGAGTGGTAAACCTAGAATAGTTAAGGAAAATGAACGAAGGAAAATTGTTTCATCGGGGATCACATTTCTAAATTTACGCTCCCCGAGGTATACAACATCCATTTTAAAAATAGATGCAAACATGTGGTCCATCTAAAAATAATTGAAATTAACATTACACATGTTTACTTAATAGAATTATTATTTTGAATTTTCAAGATTTATTTATTTTTTCATATTCATAATCTCCATGTTAGAGATTACATGTCCATAAAAATTAAGTCCAAATATCCATCTCAAAAATAGATGTTTAAGAGGTGACTCATTTTTGCATGAATTCATAGAAACTGTGTCTATGAATGAAAGATCTTAGTTAAACAAAAGTACCACAATAACTCTATATTCATAGAGGGAGCTATCGAGACCAGATTAGAAGGGCCAATCTTGACCGCAGGTGCCCTAGCTAGTATGGTTCAAAGTCAGAGCCGGTTTGATTATGAATATATCAAAACTAAAGTTTAACCAATTTCAGTCTAATGGACCAACAAGTCATGCTAAAGAATACTTAAAAAAAAAAAATTTAATATAATATATTACTAAATTATTATTTATAATTTTCTGTGTTTCTTTGAAAAAATGGGTCCAATTATTTTCACAAATGCTCGGACCAATTTTGACGGCACAAACCCCTCCCAAGTTCGGTGATGGCTCCGGTTTTGATGATACCTAATAGAACCTATGGATTGTTAGGAATTTACCAAAAAACGGTTAATCATAGAACTTATACGCCCGCAAACCCGAATTCCGACCATGAATCCACATGGTCAGGTTGTTATCATGATTGTGTCAAATTATTGATCACATTTATGAAATATCCTTTACTTTTAACAAGAGGAAAATAAAATAAAAGCTGCATAACTTTTATTTTCAGGTTTTCATTTAACAGATCTAAGTATAAAAATTGTAAATTTTATTTTTTTTAACCCCTTGAGCTAATTTAAACATGTTTTTTAAGCCAAACAAATCTAAAAAGATATGCTTTTTCTAAAAGTCATATTTCGAAACTTTAAAAAAGAGAGAAGGGCTCTATAGGGAGGAGAGGTTATCGGGAGGAGAGAGATGTTTGAAAAAATATGGGAAGAGAAAAAGAGAATGGAAGTTCAATATATAAGTGAAGAGAGAGAAATGATTGGATTTAGAAATAGCATACATTTGTTTAGGTTAAAAAATAAATTTAAAGTGACGGGGACTGACAGATATCTTTTAAAAATATTAATTTATCGAGAAATGAAACTTAAAAGTAAAAAATATAGTGATATTTTTTAAAAAAATAATAATAAAGTGTATATCGTGCCGGTGTTCTACTTTCTATCTGCTTCGGCAAATTTCACGAGACTTTTGACCCTATGGTTTTTAAAGACAATTTTTGCCCCCAAAAGTACATCTCACCATTGAGAACCTTTTAAGACATAGCATTTTTTAGTGCTCCCGCGGGAGCAGAAAATCTCTTGTCTCCTTTCTAAAAGAAAAAGAGATTTACGCCCTTAATGAGCTCTCGCTGTCCAAGGCTAAATCATGCATATTGTAGAATACTACAAAATGAAGAGAAATAAGAAAAAACTCACCCCATTTTAGAAGATGACAGTCGTAATAACTAATAGGTTCATTAACTATTCTACAATTACCAAAGTCTTCCTTAAATGAAAGATATCCTAAACACCCACGAGACCACAAGAAGGTGAAATAGGGTACAATGTTCCATGGAAGTCAACGAAAAATGAGGTTGGTAGTCCATAAAAAAAAGACAACCAAAAGGACAATGGTTTGATTGAGCTGCATCACTATCAAAATAAATAAACCATCACCTCTAACCTATCGAAATTACATTTTAAATGTTGTAAAACATTTAAATCAATCATCTCAGCTTGAACATAATGGTTTTGTGAAAAAAATCATGATTTCAAATTTAAAAAAAAATAATGGTTATGAAAAAAATCACTATTTCAGATTTAAAAAAAAAATTAGTGTGTATTGCAGCAAATTTTCGAGACCTTTTATTTGGCCTTAAAAATAAGTGTTCACTTATCCACAAGATCTGTACCATATTTCGTTTCACATTTTATTGTCTGGGTTGGGAAATTGATTTTAGAGGCATGTCGAGATTTTCGATGCCGAAAAGCCTTTGAGGATTTGAGGTGAGGCTTAATTTTGTTTTCATAAAACCTAAGCCCCCATTAAAAACTAACCAAAAACCAGGCGAGGGCAGACCAGTAAAGCTTGGAAAGGTGTAAGCTTTTGGGCACTCTGGGAAAGGGAGAGAGGCAGTCCAGGTTCTAACGCTCACTAAAACTCGAGTTTCGATCCTTTACTCCATTCCACAGCAGGAGAGAGAGAGAGAGAGAGAAATGGCATGTGAGAGTGTGTAGAGAGAGAAAGTAGGTAAGTATTTTGTGGAAGAGTCTTTATATGATGAGTTTTTATGTAACATGGTAGATATTTAGAGAGAGCAAGAGAGTCTCTGCATGACTGTAGATGTTGTATATATATATATATATATATATATATATATATATATAGAGAGAGAGAGAGAGAGAGAGAGACTACTACTTCGTTCGTTAGTTAGTAGGTAGAGTACTAGTAGTGTAGGTAGAAGGAAGAACGACGACGACGACTACTACTACTAACTTACC
>NW_006498507.1:1434763-1469023 GCF_000471905.2 Amborella trichopoda | reverse complement strand
CTTCATTATCATGAAAAATAATCCGTACTTTTTAAAAATGAAATTAAATAATTACTTCTGCTTATTATCATGAATTTTAGGCGTGATAAATTTTTGCGCAAGCGACCTCATTATTTTGAAAAAAAAATAAACTTTTAGTAAAATTGTGAAATTTTAGTTACTGTTATGAATTTTAAATATTGTAAATCATTAGAAAAAAAAAAAAGAGTTCTCCCTTATATCTCTTATATACGTATGAGTTCTGAGGATAACAGGAAAGCACACTTTGATGTTTCTCTTGGAGTAGTCCTTCTCCGACCATTCCTTTTAATAGCCTAGTAATGAGGTCTTCCTGCGCTTATATAATTTTTACTTTTGCCATGTAGTCGGTAATTTCAATGGGCTTGACCATCCGACAAGGGTTAGTTCCTCCAAAAAAAATGAAAAGGCGAGAGCAGTAACCGCACAAAGTACAGCTTAGGGACTCTAAACCTGGAATCTCTTAGACCGTTTTTAAGGTCCAGACCTATATATGGTTCCTATGAATCAAATCTGATGAGCAACTGTAAGTGACCTCATTGTCTCGAAAAGTAATCTTTTTAATAAAATTGTTATATTTTATCTATGTTAGAAATTTTAAATGCTGTAAATTCTTAGAAATAAATTTATTTTTCTTATCTATTGTTAGAGAATTTTAGATACTGTAAATTATTAGAAATAAATGTGATATTTCTGCTTTTAGTAAAATTGTAAGATTTCTTTCTACTGTTTTTTAATATTTAAACATTGCAAAATTCATGTGCAAATGACTGCCTTATTATTTGAAAACTGATATTTTTGCATTTGATTATAGCATTGTCTGTGAAATGTTTATTTGCGAATTGACATCCCATAAATTGTGATAATTTCGTATTCTTGGATTTCTATAAGAGTTTTTCTATACATTCTAGATTGGCAATTATGCTAGAAGATCTTTACGAACGGCTACCTTTCTGAATTTGAGCCCAAAATATTTGACTGGCCATTTTTGAAATGTTATTGAAAGTGACTGTTATTAATGGTTTCAGTGAAATTCATATTAATAATTGCAGTGATATGTTGAGTACATGATATTGCTGCTTTCGAATGTTTAAAGAGATCTAGAAATACTTTAAGTATGCAAGTGGACTCATCCGGTTCGCCGGTGAGGTATAAGTTGACCTATCCGGTACGCCGGTAGGAATTAAGTGGACTCATCCAGTACGTCGGTAAGATATAAGTGGACCTACATGGATTAAGTGGACCTATCTGGGACGTCGATAGGGATTAAGTGGACCCATCAGGACGCTGATGGGGTATATAGGTGACCTACTTGGGACGTCAGTAGGGTATTTTGTGAAATCTTTTGAGTTACGCACTGCCGTTAAAATGTTCTATGCATTTCAATTATTCGAATTATACTTAATTATGTATTTTTGAAATTGAGACTGTTAATACATTTCTGTTAATAAAATCTCCTTTTTAAAAATATTGATATCTTTCAACCATGATTATTTTTAGGATTATGATGATCACTTACTGAGTAGCCAAACTCATCAAAGTTGGTAAACATTTTTTCAGAATAACTGCGGTTTCATTTTGAGTGCTCGTCAAGATCAACTTTGGAAGATTTTATAGTTGTGCTTAAATTTTCTTGTGTTACTTTGTAAGAATTCACCATTGTAAATTGTCCTGTCAAGAGATGTATATATGTTTAGACCTTTATGTTAATATTAGTTATGAACAGAGTTTAATGTAATAATCCTAAAATTTCAAAAAAATAATAATAATAAATAAAAAGGAGTTTTGATTTTGATTCAATGCATGGTAGATATCTAAAGTTGCTTTGTTTTGACTGTCACATCTCAGGAATATCAGTATTGTAAATTCTTGGGATGTGACAAGACTCTAGTGTTTAGTGTGTGGTTTCCAAGCTTGGGTGCATAGAGCTTCAGAATATCAAAAGAGATTTCTTTATTTTCCTCTATCCCGAGGACAAGCTGCCCTTCTAATGCACACTAAATACAGTATCCAAAGGGGATAGCGCTCTTGCATGCCAAAAAAACAAGAAAGTTTATGGCTTCACTTTACTAGATTTATATTAATTTTTACCCATATTTTACCCAACCAATTTACAACACAAATTTCACATCAAACAAAGGTGATTGTGACACTATTTCAAAGATGCACGATCATATATTATACAATCCCCACTTTTGTAACCGCCCAACTTTTTTCAGCAGAAACAATCAATACGATCCACAAAAATATAGACAATAGAAGTTGGATAATAGTGCACATGGAGACTCTAGTCGAACGAAGTATAGTATCTAGTCCCATGTGTTAATCATCCTTGAAATTAAGAAAGAAGGGGAATAAGCCATTGTATAAAGGATGTTCTAGTACTATAGAAAAAGGAGTCTTTTTTTTAACTTTTAAACAATTGAGTTCTTAGCAGTCGACGTTAATAGCACTGCATCTCAAATTTAATCCCTAAACTACCTAACTGACTATATATATAGGGAAAGCTTTCTATGTTTCTCCTACAACATAGAAGTTCTATCCTCTCGCTACTATCCAGCCATCCATTATTTATCAAGAGAGCTACTCACTGTTTAATCTTAGATCCGACATCTCAAAGTATTTTATTTTTAGTTTTTTCAATAGAAATTTCTTGAATATAAAATTTGGTATATGCCATCTTCTCATTGGGGCGCACGTATGAAAAGTATTAACAATATTTTTTCGATAAAATATAATGACCAAAATACCCCTTAAATTTTCAAGGGTATTTTGGTTATTTTATTTTATTGAAAATATTCTTTTTATATTTTTCGTTAGTGCGAGTTTAATAGAGGAATAAATATCCAAAATTTGGTGTCAAAATAGTTTATACAAAAAAAGTTAAAAATAAAATAGTGTAGAGACGTGGTATTATGATTGGGGCAATCTTAGCCCTCCATTAAAAAATAGACAGTTGGATAAGGGGCAGGATAGAACTTCTATGTTATGGTGTATAGGGAACATAGAAAGCTTTCCCATATATATATACGAACATGTTTATATAAGGTTGCAACTTTAAAATGTAGAATTACATATGCACCTCAAAAATCCATCGAAAAAATTTATTTTAATGTTGAAAAACTCTCTAATTGATCATCGCAATATCGAGATGTGTGCGTGTGTGTTTATATATATATATATATATATATATCAAATAAGGTACAGGATTCACGATAAGTTTTGGTAAAATTTATTGTTGTTTGCTTATCTAAAATGGCAGATTCATGTAGTTGATCTCAATTAATTAAAAATAATAATAATAATAATAATAATATATTTATATTTATCAAGATGTTGATGCCACTTTCTTTTCTCTATTTTATGGCTTAAAATATGGGTGGGTGTGATGGCAAAAATAGAGACATAGGCAGAGAGAATGGCCTATCAAATAAATTGTTGTGAATTCTTCTTTTACACGTTGTCGGTCGTCTCATGAGGTTAAAGTTATTGGAACTCGAAACCCTATATACCTTAAAGTAAGTAAACAATGAAGAAGGAAAAATACGACACGGTCATTTCCATTGGATAATGAAGAGGAACCCATTTTGTGGAATCAAATAACCCCATCAATATTCAAAATAACTAAATCCGACCCATTTCGGGAGCATAAGTCCTCAGAAAATTGAGTCCTTCAATCTTTGTAATGAAAAATTGTGATCTCTTTTATAACATTAGAAAAAACTTGGTGCCTTTTATTGGGCTTTAGTGATTTCTTGTTTTTTGAAAAGATATCAACAAAATTTTAGCTGAACCCAATTAATTTGGATAAAGCTCGGATACATCCTCTTCTTTACATAGAATGGAAATGTGCCAAGAAAAAGCCTAACCAGATGGCTCAATGAAAATGTGAAAATTGAGAGCCAATCAACCACAAAGAGCAACAAAACACAAAGCAAACGTATCAAAAAAGAAAAATTAGAAAAAACAGTTTTCATCACTGATGTGACTAATTTATGGGCAAGAATTGATGCTTTCACTGTTACAGTCCCAAAAAGTACAAGATACCTCTCTCTTAATAAATCTTCGTCGGAGACAAAAATACATAAAGACTAAAAAGAAAATAAAATTGATATTTTCATCCCTAATGTGACTAATTTATGGGTTAAGACTAATGGAAATTCTCTTGGTAAGTCTCCAAAAGAATAATCCATATACATAAAATATCTTTATAAATCCTGTAGGAATCAAGGACCAATGGCTACAGGCAAGAAAATATTCATAATTCATTGGCACTAGAGTAACAAATAAAAAGGCAGACTTATTGTTCACATATTTCTTTAAAAAGAACTCTATGTGACCATCAATATATGAATATTCAAACATGCATTATATAGACAAATAACCGATGATAAGCATAAAAAGAATCATAGACACTCATACCACGTCCACACTTACCATAAAATTCAGGGTATTACACGTACCTTTCTCATACATATTGATTATAAAATACACATTCCATACTAATTATATAGACAATATATATTTTCTTTTAACATTATGGATGTTTTCAAATTAAAACTGTCTAGGGATTTTGAAGAGCTAGAAATAAATATGAATTGATAGAATATATGACCATATTTTTACAATAAATGAAAAAAAATTCCTCGAAATCTTTCTTTTAATAAGTGGAAAATAGGCTGGCTGTGAGTGGAGCCAGGAAGGGAACAGCCGGGCATGCAAAATTCTGTATCAGAAAAATACCCTGGTGGTCCCGCAGTTACAAGACCGATGATGACATCGCATAAACATCCGTTTCATTTTGTTTCTATCTACAAAATTAGGGACAAAAAGCTTCCATGGTATTTAATTATGCAATATTTATTAGTTTTAACTTTTAAGAAACCCATGCTGCGCTTCGTGTTCCCCCAGCGGGAACAAGCGGCGCAGCCGACGATCTTCTAAAATAACCAAAATGCCTTCGAGTGGGATTAGAAGCAGATGGATGCTTGGCCAAAAGGGAGTAGAGATAGATACAGCACACGGCAGAGGAGAGAGAGAGAGAGAGAGAGAGAGAGAGAGAGAGAATTGGGAGTTGGGCTGGGAATGGGCCGAGGTGCTCTAAAAAAGTAGCACCTGAGCAACAAATTATGGCCCGAGGGTTGGGTTAGGGATAGCGCTGGCCGGGCCCTCTATTTTTTCATTTGTCTTTTTGGTTCCACTCGGCCTTAACAAGGCTAAAAACCGGGCCCATCGGGACAAGGGCCAGCCCAAGGCTAAGGCTGGCATGGCCAGTTGCCACCCTTAGGAGAAATTGCGGGATGTGATGTGGTGGTATTGAGAATGATATATGGAGAGAGAGGGTAGGGACAAAAAGATGTATGGAGAGAGAAAGAGAGTGAATCGGAAGAGGCTGACGCTAGGAAGAGTTGGGTGGCAATGGACCCAACTGGACTTTAGGACCCAATGGGTTTTGGTTTTAGGTGTGGGATCAAATATTGTTATAATTTTGTCAATATTTATAATATTATTGGTATAAAAAAAAAAAACATGCCTTTGTGAGACGCTTCCATATTCATGCGTATAGGATCTCAAAAGAATATCATTAAATTTGGCACCGATCTAAAAAAATCTTACACCAACGTGATAAATTTTTTTAAAATTTCTGTTAAATTTAATGGTGATCTTTTGAAGTTCTACACACATAGATATAAAAAAATCTCGTAAGATCATTATCCATAATAATATAAATATATATATATATATAATATGGTAAAAAAAATTAAAAAAACAAAAAAAACTTATAGTCATGAGGGGACAATGGATCCAATCAAACTCAATACCTAAAAGGTAGATTAAAGATGCAACTCGTCCAAATACAATTTAAGTCCCGGACAAGATCCATCCAAATCCACCTACGACCCTATTTGAGCCCTATTTGAGAGATAGAGATAGAGATAGAGAGAGAGGGGGGAAGAGGGAGATGGTTTAGGGAGGGAGGAGCGAGAGTTGAAAGAAAAGGCGAAGGTGGAGGTGGTGGTGGAAGTGGACCATGGACAATGTGTTGGATAGGTAAATGCTGTAGCTCAAACCAATAAACGTGAGCAGGTGGGCCCAACCCAACGGAGTTGAGCGCGCGTTACACATGCCACGTGGTAAGTCCCTGATGATCCGCGTTAGCTGTCAAATCAGCAACTTTGTCGCTGATGTCTACTGATAGGCTGGCACAGATGAACCCTTTGTTGGCCCCACTAACGCATGCACTAATTTTTGTCACTTGTAGGACACGTTAAACCCCATGCTCCCCACAAACACCCTCTTACAAGAATTCACATTCCAATTTCATTACCCCACGGGCTTCCTCTCTCGCTCTCTCTCTCTATACCCCATGGGCTTCCTCCCTCGCTCTATATTTATATATATATATATATATAAAAGTTTATACTAGAGTTGACGCTAGCGCATGGGCTTCCTATATATATATATATTTAAAGAGAAAATTTTATATAGAGCAAACGTTCTAAACAATCGAATTTGAGCCAACCTCAAAATTTTTATTAGAAGAGGTTGTTTCGATGCCCAAATGTCCTCAAATTGATCATCTCAACATCAAGATGGATAGACGTAAGAAAAAAATGGATTTGAAGTTTTGAAAATAGTGTATTTTGTAATGCATTTTTGGACCATCAATTTTCAAGATTTTCAAGTTTTCATAGATCTATTAATCTACACTATTTTTAAGCTTTAAACTTTATAAATAAAGATAAAAATATATTTTAAGGCTATCACAAAAATTTTCAGTATTGAAATCACATTTCTCAAAACTATTTGAAAGTTGGCTTTAATTTGATTGTTCAAGCCTAGGCTCTATACAAACCGCACCCATAATATATATATATATATAGTACAATATGAAAAGCATATAAAGAAGGGTGTGGTTTCTGTAAGGTCGCAACTTTAAACAATCTAATTAAGGTGCACCTCCAAACTTTATCATAACATGTATTTTTTGTGTTAAAAATATGTAGGATTATCTGAAAATCTATTTTCATATCTAATTATAAAATTTTAAACTCTAAAAATGGTTAAAATCAAATAGATCTATAAACATATAAAAATCATGAAAATAGATAGTCTAGACTTGCAACCTTATAGAGTTATGATGTTGTTAGATGCACTATTTCTGAGACTCAAAACATTTTTTATTTTTATTTTTATTTTTATATTTATATTTATACATCTAGATGTCAAGATGATCAATTGGAGGGTTTTTCAATATTAAAACAACCTTTTCCGATGAATTTTTTAGGTGCATATGTAGTTATACATTTTAAGGTTGCAACCTTATATAAACTTTTCCCTATAAAGAATGATTAAAACAAAATACATTCAATTGAAGTTGAAAATTAATGAAAAAAATGGATTTTAACCCATTTTATATTTTTCAATGGCTATTTTAAAAAATTTCTAAAAAATATGGGAAAATATAAAAATCGAGTATTAATGACCAAAACAATTTTAAATTTTTACCATAATGTAAAGAATATTTAAAAATGTATTACAAATCAAATTAATTATTTTTTAGAATTTATATACATTTTTTTTATGTTTTTTTTATATACCGGTTGATCACCCTAACCGCTAGACACTGGCCGGTTCCAATCTAACCGAGCAATTAATAGTTAGATCGGGCAATTTTGCAAACATTGGTTACACCAACCCATCTTTTGTCCTACCCACTGGAGCACATCTTCTGGTATCTTTTCTTCGATTTTTTCTTATTCTTTTTTTTTTTTCCTTCTCTCTCTTGTTGTATTTCTCTCATACACGGTGTTAGTAAAACCGGCAGGGTCAACTACTAACACCGGCAGGGTCGACCCAGATGCTAGGTTACCTTGAAGTGGCCGCTCAGGGTGGTCAAGCCAGAAAATTAAAAGGGAATTAAAAAACCTATGAAAAATCTAGAAAAACAGAAATTTGTTTGTAATAAGTTTCTAAATATTTTCTATTGTTTTGGAAAAAATTAAAAATCATTTTAGCCCTAAATACTTTTTTTTACACTTTTTAATTATTTCTAAAATACCTCTAAAAATAAAGTAATTTTACAAAATCCATTTTTCACTACTTACGTATTTTCGTTAATTATACTTTAAACATATTTTTTAATTTTTATGCTTTTTAAAAAAAAAGTAAATAACCCGTTTAGCTTGGCAGGGGTACATTCCGTTCCCAGTCCGTTCTTTCCTGCACTGCTCAGACGCATAATGGAAGTGAGATGAGAGAAACAGAGAGAGGCCTGAAAAGACAAATGCCGAGCACCAAAAGCTGCATCGACATGACCAACCATGCCGTGCACGCCATCCATAACCTTAAAAGCTGCCTCTGTCATCCAAATCGACGTCAACTTAGTTCCAAAAAGCTGCCTCTGTCATCCAAATCGACGTCAACTTAGTTCCAAAACCCAATCATGTTCAAATTCGGACACTGTCGGCCGAGCCCAACTCTACTAATTTAGAGGAGTTTCAAATGGTTGAGCACTGAAGAAGAGAAGAGCCCGAAATCGTGCCATATAAAAATAACGTTAGCGCTAGTTTTGGCAGTTTGGACATAGCTTGCGTGTTTTGCTAATGCTGCTAGGGTTTGGCCCAAAACTAACTGAAATGTTAATAAAAACATCGGTGTCGTCAATTCAGACTGTCAGTTGGCACTGTTGAGAAAGGTAAATGACGTACTTTGCGCATGCAAAGCAGGAGGCTTGTGAGTTGTGACACGCTGCCTGCCTTGACAAAGGTAAAGGTAAGAGAAACGAAAAGGAAGACGAGACGCAGAGGAGCAAGTAAAGGTTTCCAGTCCTGGAATGGTACGTTCAAAACGATCAGTTCCGACTTCTGAGTTACGTTAACAAAAAATATATCCGTGACCTGGATCACACACTCCAAAGTCCATGTGGATCCCCAATCTAAATCGGAGAATTAGTTGGATCGGTCGGTCTCTGCCTCAAAACATCATTATAATTTATCAAAGATCTAATTTTTTAGGTTTCTAAAAAAAATATTGGCAATTGCAAGTAGTTTTTCATTATTGTATCATAAATATTTATATCCGGTAAACTTGTTTTATATCTTGAGTATTTGTTGTCTATTAAATTTATTTGGTAGCCAAAATAAAATTTAAAATGCAACTCGTGACAATAAATGAATCTCTCTAACTCAATTTATTTTTTATCTTTGTATTAACTTAAAAATTTTGATTTTTGAAAGAAAGCTATATATAACAAATTTAATGGAATAGGTCGTTAGTAGAGAGACCAATGAACGAGAGATATAGAGATAGAGAGATTTCAATAATAAGTTTTTGTCCCTCAAAAAAGTTGGAACGAATTTCACCTAGATTAAGAATATGGTTAATTTTGCATTTTAATAATAAATATTTGAGTATTTTTTTAATTTTAAGGAGGCCTTCTTACATTCCTCCTAGAATGGAGTTTTCCTCCAAATTTACTATCAATTTATGAACCATTTTAACAATAGTACATCTTTTTCTACAATAATATAATGAAGTATTTATCAATTATTTTTAGTGACATTACTCCTTTTTCTACATTAATACAATATGTTTTACGGTATGTTCCTAATCTTGAAATCAATTTGCTCATTTCCATATTTTTTAATGACATTATTCCTTGTTCATTTACATTACTCCTCGGTACGTCCCCGACTACCGAATTCTTTACGGGGTTTGGTACGTCCCCCACTACCGAATTCAATATGTTTTACGGTTGACTTATCCGGTGCAAAAAAAAATTCAAATAAAAAATTCAAAAATTAAAAATAGATTAAAATTTTAATTAAATTGTTTCTTTGACAGAATTGATCGATTCTGTTACAAAACTGGTATGGACTGGTCGGACAGGTTAAAAAAAAAACACGACAAGATCCCGATATATTACAGGATTCAAAACGGTCATGACGATTCTTGATTTGGATCAGAAGATTCCAATCCAAATCAGCGAATTTGCAAACACCGGTTCCAAGAATAGGGATTCCTCTGCATTTGAGTGAGCTGGGACTGAGTTTGGAATTCCTTTCTCCAAGTGATCGAAAGTCCTTGGGTACTCCAAATAGTTTTCCCTCAGCCATTTTCACTCATAGCCACATCTATCTAGCTCTCTCGAACCCTGTGCATATTTTTAAAAGGGAATTATCTTATTATTCCTTACCCAAAGTCATTGTTTTTTTACCCGATTCGGATAGAAAATCAACAAGACCAACCTTGTTCTTCATATTCTTTTTTTTCTTTTTCTTTTTTGAAGAGTAACATGGTTTATTTTATTACTTCAACAAGGAAGAAATACAAAGATATTATAAAGAGAATGGGGACAACCAACGAGTGTTGGCGAGCACAACTTTTGGCTAAACAATCAGCCTCCATGTTAGCTTTTCTAAACTAACGACTTTAAGCATTGAAAATCTCGAGAAAGAGGTCCTGAAAGGAAAGAATGATAGAGTCCCTATGGTCTCTAACAAGACCACCAATACCCCCTCTTTGGATTTCGTATTGATTCTTGTGTATAACGGTCCACATTACTCCGAAAAACAGCATTGAACCCATCCCTGACACTACATTTTCAACATGAGCCAACCGTTCATAGACTTTAGAAAACACTTTTGGGAAAGAGATCCTTAAGGCAGTATCTCCCAGCCATTTATCAAACCAGAAAGAGCTGCCATTTTCCCATCCCACTGCCTTTCAATGCCAAAAAAAAATGGGCCTACAATAATCAGTACTCTTCCAAATGCATGAACGACCAGCTTTCGATCTAGGGCTTTTAACCCAATCACGACTTTTATCACCGACCCAGTTCCTCATATTGAAAGGCCATCGGCAATCATGGACCTTTGTCTTTCAGCTGTTTTACATCTAGATAACTTATACGGTATTTATTACATAACAAAATTCCAAATGACCTACTTGGTTGGCTCCTTTGACATTTCAGGAAGAGTTTAAAATCATGGGTAATGCTAGCAGGAGGGCTCAAACATGGGATGTTCAACCTAACCAGTCAGCCTTACAACAAAAGTGATGTAAATCTTACCTATTATATATTATTACGTATTATTCTTCTTTTTTTTTGGGGTCTTGATCATGGATCGAGCCTATCCAGATCCCATCGGTCCATCTTTTGAAAAACTGACCAATATATAACTCATCTAAAATAGCATCTAATTTTCTCTACAAACTTCATCTACCCCTTCCACACACCGCGTCCTTTTTCCTTTCTATTTCTCCAAAAATTTCCCCATGAATTTGTTGAGATCACAACAGTGTCTAAATCCCTCTCTTCTCTCTTCCTCTCGTCATTCCCTTTCTTTGTTTTCTCCCTCCGTTTCCGCTTGTTAGTTTTTTCCCTCTCCAAACTTGTAAGCCACTATGATATTGAATGAACCCAAGAAAAGAATACAATGATAAAAGAAAATAAAATAATTATTAAATAGTAAAACAAGAGCTAGAAATTAAGAATTCAATTAATAGACAACCACTTGGATGGGGCTCTCGCGTTAAGATAAATGTGCCAATTCAAGGACGTTACCTCCTTAAGAAATTCAATATATATTCCTTCTCTGCTCTACCCATCACCGACCATCCCTTTATATAACTATCAATTATGTAATAAAAGGAAATATAGAAATCACAACTCATAATTGATCGTACCTTCTACTTTTATTTTTCTAAAATCATTTACAATGCAAAATTCTAGGATGGCGACAGGTTCCAACTCTGATAACCCCTCTTCAGAGTGTGGAGGAAGCTCAGTTTGCGTTGTGATCCTCGTCCCACTACTTTCTTCGAGAAAGATCATGAAATACAAGCTGAACCAGATGATTTTAGTAGCTCTAACTTGTGAGCAACATGTCCAGTGTGTTCGATATCTTATTTGACCCATAAAATTTAGGCGCAAGTTTCTTGGGTCCATGACCACCACAGAAGCTTAAGTTATACCATAAAAAAACCATATGACCCACATGGAACTCTCACTCATTGCGCATTTGATCTGCCTAGTTCATGCAATGTCCTAATTTGTATGATATGATCTCAGCTTTGCAGTCTTGAATCTATAGCTCGAACACTTAACAATCCCAGAGATGTAAGACATGATAAATGAACAACTTCATATGGTGTCATTTTGGTGGAAAGGTGGTGGGTGGTATTGTACCACCATTCGGCTAATGGAAGCCAGCATAACCATTTTTTGGATGGCTTGTTGCGAACACTGTAAGTAGGTATCCAAACATTTGCTGCCCAGTTTGCCATCAGTTTGGGGATGGCATGCAGAACCCATTTTTAATTAGGTAATCTACACATAAACAAATCGTGTCGAAAATTACTAGTGAAAATAGCATCACGATCACTCACCATAGAGCTTGGGATTCCATCTAGCTTAAATACAGTATAAAAAAAAAAAAAAAATTGGTTATCACAATAGCAGTAAATAGGTGCCAGAGGACAAAAGCAAGAATACTTACTTGACCGCCCGATCATCACTAATATGACGGACTTTCCATGAGAGTTGGATAGCCCTTTTATGAAGTCCATTAAAATATAAGCCATATTTTCATAGGGTACGGGTACAGTAAGGAGCTGCAACTATACTGGGTAGCCTACGACTCCCCCTCTGTGCTTTGGCAAAATTCACACTCAACAACAAATAGTTTAATACAGTCTTTTAAAGTGATTTCCGATTGGGGTCACCGATTCAAATGCCAAATCGATCGCGACCAAATGGTTCCGCAATGGCATAGGTCTCGGCCCTGTTACCCCTAAAACTCGCCTTTTCATTTATTTTTTTTCCTTCTTTCTTTAAGATTATCTAATTTTTCTGAGGTCCCCGCCTAAATCCCTACCCCATAAACCTCTATTTTAATTATTGTTTTATTTTATTTATTAAAAAAAATTGATCGCCGATCTAGACGATTCGAGAATGATCCAGATCGGCAATCCAGCCGATTTGGACTGAGATTGGGGGCAGACGATCCACTCCGCCAATCCATTTTTTTAAACACTGGTTTATATCATGCTCGATCCTCTTCTAATAGAAAGACCTGGCAACTCAGTTGTATGTTTTGAGGGAACCATAATGCCCCACAGTTGGGGTCTCATGTAACTCTCTTAATATCTGATGTTTCCATGATGAACCACTCAAAATTGAAACCCATATAGAAACTTGAGACCGAGACTTCTCACATCATAAGCCAATTGACGTTCAAACCCTTAGAAGAGAATTCAGCCTTGGGCATGTTTGGTTAAGGTATTGAAGACTTCAACACTGAATCCCAAGTTGAATCTCACTCCTAAACTACCCCATCAAAAAAATAAAAAAATAAGAAAGCAACTTAGAAAGGTATGACTTGCATTGATGCACTTTTAGCCTTTGACTCTATATAGACAGTTCTTTATTGACGAAGTATTACATCTGTAGTTCGGTATGATAATTGGGGCTTGAGCTGAAATGTGCGAACATGTCTACATTGTTATCCACCACTATGTGTACCAGGATCCTTATAATATGAATCTGCTATCATTTCGATGCAGTAATCTTTGAGTGAATTTTGGTGATATGGCTTATTTTTGTATGGTATATTTCATAAGTTCATATCATTTTGGTATGGTTATTTTTTTAAAAGGGGATGAGCACAGTGCTTGGACTCTGACATCATCAGAGTTCATTTATCTCGCTAAAAGGAACACTACTTAATAGACCAAAAGCTTATAGTTTTCTCATTTATCATGCAAAACTCTAAGCACTTAACAATAACAAGATCATTCTTTACATATAAAAGTCGGGATTCTATACAAAATATTAGGAGTATATACAGAGAGATGCAATATCAAAGGCACATAAACAATGCAATCAAGTGCTCCAACAATTTGGCCAAGGAACTTACTGCATCATATCTACATCAATTTCTGTTCCATAAATAACAACTCTCTTTCACTGAGCAGCTAGCTTGCATTTCAATCCATCCAAAAGTCAACAAAACAAACCCTAAGAAAGAATTCACAACATCAGCTGCATTTTAGCAATAAAACCAAGCAAAATAAGCAAGTGGCTAACAAGTATCAGATTCCACATTGTACATGCAGGACCTATTTAGCTGGAATGTACAAGTAACAAGCAGAAAACTAAAGATAGCTAAGATGAGATAAGAGCCAAGGAACCTGGAGAGTTGATCAGACAGAGAACAGAAGGAAAAATGGGAAGATGGAAGTTTATGGGACCAGAGTAAAAGCTATGCAGAAGGGTGACCGTACTGTTCACATATTTCTAATAAAGGTATGTGTATCAGCAGCATTGTAGTTTACACTCGCATGTAAACGTATTTCATTCTTCATATGCTTGGAGGTACCTTAGTTACTATTCCTTGGAGAGATTTATGGGTGAATAATATGGCTTCTTTTTATAATTAATGTAAGTTCTCAAAAATTCCTGGATTAACAAGCACCAGAAAATCAGAAACACTGTTGGTTAAGCACATCAGGCTAACCAAATCCAAGCCAGTCTCACATATCTATCATGAACTTCTAGCTATAACAGCAACGTGGCTAACATGGTTATCTAGTTTGCAAGTTTCAGAGAGAGAAGAAAAAAATAACAGATAAATGAAAGATGAATAAAAGCATGTAATGAGGGGTAGTACTATTGATAGGCAGCTTTTGTTACTTGAAGCCAGGAGCTCTGAAACTTTGTTTATCCTGCTGAATACATTACAATAATTACTATCATGAATCTGTTCAACTATAACTTAATCAAGCGTGGAAACACCCTGAAATGACTTTCCAATTACATTTAAGATTGTGTTTCGGAGGAAATTTGATTGTAAAAAATAAAAAGATACAAGCCACAATGTAAGAAAGTTTCCAAATTTAATGATAAGAAAACCATTAAAATAGACACTAAATGGTGAAATTAGATAAATTTAAGTGGGATAAACTATAAGAATATTCTTTAAAGCAGTACGTCGCCATGCCTAATTGAAACAGATACATTATTGTGCAAACTGTGGCATGCAGCATGCTTTTAGAATATCTTCAATAGGTGGGTCATCTCCAGCTTCTTTATCCTGTTCAAATAAGTAGAGCATGAGATAACAGAAAAAAAGAACTGAATCACAGTCCACTTAAGAAATGGTGAAATTTAGATAGATTTCACATTATACAAGTGAAGGATTCAAATCACCACATCTTAAACTTATACAAATCAAGTCCTATATACGCAAGACACAAAAGAGCATTAAGGATAAGCTCTGAATGGAACTGCAATTTATTGACGTGCCAAATGTCAACAAGCCTTCAAAAAACTAAAGAAACACTTCTAAATAAATCTTATGAACTCCCACTTTGCTATCAAGCATCAACCCAGTGAAATAGAAAATTTGGAACGGACCTCATGAATGCACCCTTGGGCACAAGAATAATATCAACAAAATGGAGGTCTTGCAAAAGATCAAAATGTTCAGCAAAGAACTCATAATCACCATGATAATGACAACAAATGGGTATAATAAAATATACTTTCTTCGTAAGTCCTGATGATAATTTTTATTGCAACTTATCATGCTACTAATGACTATGTTTCCACTAGATAATATTCAATTGTTCATATATTAATGCTGCATCTATCAACACTCTTGAATCTCGAGCTAATGGACAGGAATAAAGAAGAATTTATTTTATGCCAAGATTCTGCAGCATTCAAGCAAAAGCTTGGTTGCATATCATTGACTGTCACAGGTTCTAATATGAACCACGCGGAAATAGTGTGAAACTGCCATATAATCATACCCTAAGATATTCTCAATCCTGTTTAAAATAAAAAAATTTCCAAAAACAAACTCAGCTTTGTCCAAGCATTTATTTTTTAAAATACTAATTTTATTGTGGAATTTATTTGTGACATCTTCAAGGCAGAAGAAGTGAGGCATCCTTTTTTATGTTGAAATAGTAGTAACTTAACGTTATTGAACAGGCAATTCCCAGCCTGAAGCATTTTTAATTTAATAATTTTAAAAAATGAGGAATTCCCTTTGCAAGCATTGGTTGGAACATTTCAATCTTTAGATTGTTAAGGAGGACAATCTTTCTTCAAAAATCCTTAAGCAACCACAATGATCTTTTTCTTGTTTAAGCACACCCCCACCAAACTGTCAAGGCAATAAGGATTAAGAGTATTCAAATTTCAAACATTTCAAATTCAATGTTTATTATGATATATACAACACAAACAATTAAATGCCCGTCAGGTCTTCAAGATTGCTCGGGATAATGTCCTCAACAAAGGCAACCATGGCCAATACATACATTTTGTATTGTAGTTCGCATAACAACAGATTCAGCCACACTAATAATCACGCCCCAAATCTTGGTGTCATGGAGCTATTGCATTGCATTATTAGGATTTGGATACAGCGATCATGCTTATATATTATAAAAAAATAAAAAGGAGAAGAAGAAAAGGAAAACACTCAAATATCAATGTTTAGAAAGCGCAAGAGGGCGCAAAGGCAGCCAAGGTGACACCTGCCTCCTGGAGCAAAATAGCTGCCTAGGCGGGTGCCTCAGCTTGAGGTGCCCCAAAACATACATATATGCACATAGATGTATGTATATAAGACATACACATACGCTCATATATGGATGTTTGTATATGTACATATATGGGATTGTATATAATGAGACTATTTACCTTTGGTACAAGGAAGTAACAATTACTTATAACCATACGATGCGAAATTTGATAGCTTGGATGTGTCACAAAGTTCGAAAAAATTTCTTTTGAACTTTGAGCTTGGTCAATGAAATAAATGCAGCCACTTAATTTCACATCCAATGGTCAAGATTAATTGTGACCACCTTATACCAAAGGTAAATGGTCGCATTATATACTTACATTATATATATATATATATATATATAGGGAAAAGATCCTGTCAGACCTATGGCGTACTGCTACAGTAAACACCAATGGCCCAGATTGAATGTGGGCCGATCTGACGATCCTAAATGTCCGGTAGTGTTTAAATTTTAATTTTTTTTTCTACAAATCAGAATGATCTAAAATTTGGAGCGTGTGTAAATAAACAATAGATGAATCTTTGAAAAATATAAAAATAATATTTTACATGAAAAATTTGACCAAAATGCCCCTGTAAAGTTTTGGGGGTATTTTGGTCAATTTATTTTTTGATATTTTTATTAGGTGTGCCTTGATGAGAAGAACATACACCTAAAATTTCAAGTGATTTGGATTTATAAAAAAAATATTACAATTCAAATACAAAAAGATGTCTTGACCGTCAAATCGGCCCAGATACAATATGGACCATTGGCGTTTACTGTAGCGGTCAGCTAGTGAGCGTACTGAATCCACTCCCATATATATATATATATATATATATAAGTTTTTTTGACAAAATTATCATTGATGTGGTTTATGTAAGATGACAGCCTATATATACATGTTATACATATATATAATGTGTGAAATCCTTCCACACTTATATATCCTACAAAACTATGGGTGAGTTTATCTTGCTTGTATATCCAAAATTATCATTGGATGTGGTTTATGTAAGGTGACAGCCTATATATATGTGAGGATTTCAAACCCTTCCACACTTATATGCTACTCACCCATAGTTTTGTAGAATTCTTGATAGCGTGCATAGGGCAGCAAGGCTCCTTCTAACTTTGTGCTGCAGGATGGTTTTCTTTTTTAAAGGAAGTTTATTACTTTATTATGAATTCCTGAAGGTTCTCTATGGATCAAGATTATTGCCGAGTTGCACAATGGAGGCCTTGGTGGGCATTTTGGGTAAGACGAAGACAGGTGCATTAGTAGATGAAAGATATCATTGGCCTCGGCTCAATTGAGATGTTAGTCAACTCATAGAAAGGTGTAGGGTCTGTCATTCAGCCAATGGCCCATTCTCCAATACCCACTAGCTCTTGGATTAAATTTAGGATATTTTTTTTGTTGGGGAACTTTCTTGTACTGCTAGAGCCTGGATTCTACATTTGTCATGCTTGGTCGCTCCTCAAAGATGGTGCATTTTATTTCTCTCAAGAACAACCTTGATGCCACGCATGCAACTGATTTGTTTTTCAGAGAAGTGGTTTGGCTTCATGGGGTTCCAAAGACTATTATATCTAATCGCAACACAAGGTTCGTAAGTCACTTCTGGATAGCCTATGAAAGAAATGAGGCACCAAACTTCACTATTGTAGTGCCTCCCATCCACAAATTAATAGGCAGTCAAAGGTTATGAATAGAAGCTTGAGGTATTTGCTAAGGATCCTTGCTGATGACAATCCTATCATCATCATCATCCGAGCCTTGGCCCAACTATTTTTGGTCAGAAGGTTCAGGATTCATGAAAAGATGTGGCAACTATTCGTGGATTTTCGAGGAAGATCTGAAGCAAATTGTTGAAGAAGCAAAAGGAGAAAGTTTAAGGATAAACATAACTCAAGGATGAGTTCCCTCTAACCAAAGAAGATTGATGTAGGCAAGTTTTGGGCAGTAAACATTAGGGGTAGCCTTTAGGGCTTTAGATGTGTTTTCTGGCCAAGTTTGCTGGTACACGGATTTTGGCATCATAGAGCTCGAACAATATTTTCTGGAAATAGATAGTAATAGTGGTTCTGACATTGGAGTACAAAGTTGTGCCTGTCGGAAGTTGTAATATCTGTTTAGAGGGATAGAGTAGTCTTTCTTGTTTTGGTATAGGTGTAAAATTGTCATTTCAAGTTTAGATTTAATTAGTTCTATTGACAGTACAATTAGGATTAAGTGCATCCAAATAAGTCTATAAAGAAGGGTTGTATTAGGGTTTTGATTCAGAGTTGATTATTATTCATAACTGTGTTAATTAAGAATTCGAGTTGAATCCAAGGGAACCCTTGAAGCTAGGCTTGTTAGCTTCTGGATTTGTTTTTTTCTCATCCAATACATTAGTTTTTCTATTCCTTTCTGTTCATTTCAAATTTTCATCAACTGTGGCACCCACTTGAGGCACAGCCTAGGCTTTTTGAAATAATAATTAATGTTATCTTAGATGCATATAAAGCAGAGGCTTATCCTATGGCTATGGATTGCAGGTTGCAAAGTGCCAATATTCACATTGACTGTCACCAATTACTTTTTAAGTCTAACCTTGTGCATGTATGTAATTTTGCTTTTACCAGGACCAGCAACTACTATTCCTCCTTGCTGCCTGAAACAACACAAGCACGGTTAATTTATTCATACTGAAATGACAATAGTGATGTTTAAAATATAATTCTGCTGATAGCTGGTAATCTGGCTGTCACTTAATCTAAATTCAAAATAGTGACACAACCATTAAGGAATATATACCAGCCAAAAAAAAAAAATCTAAGGAAACCTAGTAAAAATATGTCTGAAACATAGAAAAAATACGGTTTCTAAACCTAAGAATTTGACATACAAAACTCAGAGATAAATAAACCCCAAAATCAAGAACTATTAATATTCATAAGCACTTTCCTACTTTTAGGTTGCTTTCAACAATAACTTAGATAAAATTACATAATTTAGTTTTACCAGTCATATAATATTCAAGTTAATCTATATGTGTAATTCTCAAGAATTTCAAAATTTTCAAATTTAATAAAACTGCATAGATACCGCTTCAATATCTAGTTCGAACTCTTCATGTAAAACTATTTAGAGGTTGACTGAGTATGAGCACTAGTGCAAGGGAAAACTGCCACATACCAACCACCTCTGGCCACAGTGTCCTTTTCAAATGAAAGCCCCCAGTCTTGCCTGAAACCTTCAAGATATGACTGAATTATACTTTTTCCTGCCTACAATATCAAAAGGAATACCAGTCATCACAAATGAACGCTTTCACTGGAAAATATCTGTGATGAACACTTTCTAGAAATGCCACCAAGGGGGCAGGATCCATTTCAGCATTCACTAAAACTTTTTATACCGCTGGAGTGAATGTGGTTAATACGCCAGAAACAAATTTTAATGCCTTGAATGATGAATGTGTGGGATCAGCATAAACCTCTGCATGAAACAAAGATATCGTAGTGATATAAACAAATAGGACAACAAAGCAGTCCAAACAAATCAAGCATATCTGAGGATGAAGGAGAAAAAAAATGCCATAAGCTATCAAGGACTACCCAAAAACAAGAAGTTTTCTCAAGGTCCTTGAAGACGAAATCGCTAGTATTAACAAAGGAAATTCAGAAAGTAAAGATAAATAATGTCTTGATTTACCTCCAAAGGAATGTTATTTAATCAATATAATCCATCTAACAATGGGGAAATTAAAAATTACAAGACAATCTTAAACTGAACACATAAATAAATAATTCATCAGAAAGGAGGTTATACCCCCAAGAACAAGAGCCAAGTAAACTCCATTAATCAATTAGAGCTGATGTGGGAAATGATGAAACTATTAGTTATTAACAGAACATTTCACAAATAAAGAGCAGCAAAAAGAAGGCCCACTTGAAAAGACTTAAGGTGCTAATTGTTATTCTAATTTCTGGGCCACGAGGCAGAAGGTGACTCATCTGTTTTAATCAGGTAGGCATGACAGCGAATAGCATATCAGTGAAGTAAGAGAATTCGAGGAGCTAGATGCTCAGGTCACTTAGAATTTCTTACAGTGACATCTTGTGAAGTGGCAACACAAAGACCAAGTCCCTTGCCGGAGGGGGAGAGAACCTCTCGTGTTGGGGGATAATTTACGTTGACTCTTTTACGCAATTCCATTACCTTTATTTCTAACATAGATGATTTATAAAAAGAAAAAAACATGTTACATGGAACTGCTGTCAATGAATGCACAACAGGAGAACTTTCTATATCAGTTGAGGGTATACAACAGCTGATTGCAGTTGTGGAGCATCTGGATAACAATGACAAGTAATGATTTGTTTATGAATCCATGACAATGGAGAAAGCAAACCACATCTTCAGTGCTGCAAGGATCGTTTGAATGATATTGTGGAATGAGCAGATACAGAAAAGGTGCGATGGTCGAGATTTAAGGTACATGTTCCACAGTTAATTAGATATCATGTGGAAACATAAAAAACAGCTCCTCATAGATAAGATTATATAATTTGCCTGCATGAATCAAGTTTTGGAGCTTTTTCAACCACCTATTCACTAGAAACAATTTGGATGAAGGGCAACCTCACATTTTCTTCATGTTAATGATTTAGCAACCTTGAAAAGCATGTCAAGAACAATTGTGACTACAGCTTACACGAAACTTGGTGGAATTTGTGACCTGTAAACCATACCTCCTTTAAACTGTGTTTGCAAAACAAACGCATTTGCCTGGACCAAAGAAAATAAAAGTAGTCATGATGCATAGTGTATTCTACCTTCAGGAAATGCCAAAAGCAATGAAACTGTAAACCATTGCACTAAAGATATAGATTGAAGTCACGTGCTGCAAATGCCAAAGAACTTCATGATCTCAGTGGATTATGCAATTAGCAGACCTCCAAGATGTAGGAAAGAACAAATGACTTGCATGAACTGAAAATAATACTATGATCTCGACAAACAAGGTCATATGCAAAATAAATAACATCAAAAATTCTATAAGAAATCCCTACTGATGTGCTACTCAAAACCATTTTCCTATTTCAGCAGCAGCCAATTCAGACTTAAACCCAGTTTCTATATTAACCAAGATCGACACGACTGTGACTAGTTTTGAGAATATGACATTTTGCAAGCCTGCTATGTTGACAAAAGACATTGGTGCTTTCTCAGAAGCATCACTACTGACTCTTTTCACATAATTGTTAGGTTGTTTTCAGTCTCAGCAGATTATTTAGGAACTGAACCCTTACATATCCCTTATGGAAGAAATGAAAATATGCAAAACATATGCAAAATGAAGAAGATTTTAGCAAAAAGGCCAAATCATTTACTGCAAGTTTAATTATTCGTCGACATCTAAGAATAAATTGTGATTCATCTTTTCTCAAAAATGACTTCAAACAGGCCACTAGAAAGTCCAAGTAACCTAAAAAATAAATCCATTTGATGGATGTACAATAGGAACTACAAACTATAACTGTCAGAACGTAAAGACCAAGGAAAGAAAACCCTTGCAATGGTAGATCCTTTGATATATCAAAAATTTTCGTCTTCTCAGCTTTGGTACCATAATTTGTTCAGAACCAGTGTTATTCCAATTCATAGTACTTCCTTTGATATTTGGAATCCCAATTCCCTGAGGAACTTAAGACACCAAGAGGATAATAGGAATTTTATTGTGATTATAACTCAAGTGAAAGATTGGAAGCAGCCAATTTGGCCCACAGCAAGATATGCCGTTTGAATGATATAATGGCAAATTATTGATATGCTGTTCAGTCTTCTCACAGAGAACAACTCCAGAATTTTGTGTTGGTTTGCAATGAATACTGATCACAGAAACTTGTGCTGTTTGGTGTATAACTACAATAGGACCTAAACGAACTCAAATTCAATAAGAAAATAGATATTCATTCCTAATATGAATTCTACTACTAGAGGATTACAATACAGTGGCACTACAAAAGTCAAGGTACAAAGACTTCATAAGAAGATCCCATGGTGACCAGCCATAATTCGCATTCAGATGTTATAACCCATTGTTAATGATGTTGAAGTTTATAGCATGTTTTTTTACCAACGCACTCAAAATCCAGATGTTTCAGAAATGGCTTACAACAGATCACTAGACATTGCTTACCTGATCAACACTCCCAGGTCCTATCAGAACAAGAGCCACATTTGAAGCATCCATTATCTCCTGCAAAGGAAAACCACAAACTTCCAAGTATAATTAGAAAGAAGCAGAATAAATTATAAACAAATGACTAGTAATGTTGCTTATATCTAAAAAATAAAATTAACCGGACAAGAAAAATATAGGCTCTAATGAGTAAATATGGGAACTTCAAAACAAACAAATTGAGATTGCGTGATCCACTGATCTCTCCACAGGCAAGCATTACTCCCTCCAAAATCAACAAGAACCATGAGGAGTAGAAACTCTACCATGTCACTACAGTGACGAACCCTCATATAATGCTCGTAGAGGCAACACAAATACAATTTGAAAGTAAACAGCTCCAAACAACCTAGCAGCACCAGGACTGGGCTCAAGGCTAGGTGGTCAAGGTGGCAGGGTGACATCTTGAGTTACATTCCTACCAAGGGTAGGGGACCCTTTCCCATTGAACTGCACAAAAAAAACATAAAAAAAAAAAAAAACCAAACCTAACAGCACTGGAGTATATGAACTTTCAAGTTCTTTCAAGCAAAAGAATGAGTACCTTTTTGGAAGCAAGAAAAGCAGCACGTCTACGACAAAGAACACATCTGCAGTAAAAAACTGTCATCAGTGATAAAACAATATCATACATTTTAGACAATAAAATTTAAAAAGAAAAGGAAAATGAAGATCAAATGAAATTACCCAAAATGGCGGGCAAAAGCAATTACGGCCTTTCTCTCTTTCCACAAATTAGTTATGGGAACTGCATTTCCATTCAAATCATAAACTTCCACCCCTTCTAACAAGGTTGCAATATCTTCAGACCCAGTAGAAGATGAGCCCTCTACAGCATAAGCACAAAACAGTGCACAATTTGGCCCCAAAAACATTAATATAATATTTGATAAAACTAGCAAAACTTTGTGCAATGCAATCATAAAACTAGCAATTTCAGGGATTTGTTTGAGGTTTGGAACATTATCAAGAAATGTGCAATAGAAGATAAAGAAATTGTTACTGAAGCTGAATTTATCACAAATCATTAAATCCTTATCTACAATTGACAATGCGCATATGGTGTACAATTCTCCCAGGGAAAGCATGAACATATATGTCACTATATGCACAAGACAAATCCAAAGAAGTCAAGACAGTGGATACAAAGCATGGTTAAACAAGATTGGGATAGAGCGTCT
The DNA here is from genome assembly GCF_000471905.2 of Amborella trichopoda. The sequence continues at coordinate 1,444,998 of NW_006498507.1, read as the reverse complement.
ATACAAAAGCAATACAACAAAAAGTGACATAGTAGCACAATAGCCAGTAATTGATTGTTCACTTTAAATATCAAATTAACACATCATTTGGATGGCCATGCTTCCATAGTGTAACAAATGACCAATTCAAAGTTGCTTATAAACTAACTAAGCCGTATAAGCAACAATAAATAACGAGATGATGAGCCTAACATATCCCTGATTTCCAGAATATTAATACAGTGCAGAAAAGGATAGCACATTCACATGTATCATCAATTCTCTAAACATATAAAAGTGATCAACAATCCCCAAGGTAACACCGTGCAAAGTCACCCATCAGTTGTGGGAAACTGAGCTTCAACACTCCTATTATCGCATGATGAAGTAAAAATAGCAAATAAAATCACATTGTTTAATAAAAATTCTCATCAAAAGAAAAATTTTACTAAATTTCTCATTTATTCGTTTAACAGTAACAGATTGTTTGGTACTTCACAAAATTTAGACCAAATTTACGACATTTTCTGCAGTTTTTCCTCAAATGTGAAATTTGCTATAGTTGAAATTCATCAGAAAAACTTTCCACTGAATTGACAAACAAATATGGATCAAAATGCTCCCAAACCAGTAATGAGATGATAAAGCCTGGAGATAGAAGATGAAAAGAACGCAGTCTTAAAGTTCCTTACCAGTAGAAGCAGAGATTGCAGAAACCCTAGATTTTGGCCAAGCAGGTCGTAAACCTCGAACATTATGATTGGAACAAGAGAGAAGAGGGAGGGAGCGAGAGAATCGTGGGTTTAATATGGGAGTAGAAAGAGAAACGAGGTTTTCCTTTGGACGAACAAAACAGAGGCGCCCTGTGAGACTGAGGGCCATCCTGTGGGAGCGTAAGACAGAGAGGCTTCTCAGATACGTTAGAGAGAGAGAGAAGGATCTCTGATTAGAGAGAGAAAGAGATGGATCTCTGATAGCGTTTAAAATGGCGGGTGAAGGAGGGGCCAAATATGGCCGTTTATTGTTTCGCGCTTGTTCTTTATCCTGGAACTCGGAAAACGTTTCCTAAAATGCCATTGGACGGCTGCCAGTCGTCCTTATCATGCTCCCGAAGGCAAAAGAGTACTCTCGGAGTTTTTTCTCTTTTCCCAATTTTTTTTCTTTTGTTGAAAATTTAGATATTTTAAAAATTAAACATACTTTGATCAACCTGAACATTATTAAAAAAAAACAAACAAATACAAAGTGATTTGAGAAATTCTTTTTTGAATTTAGTCCCTGGGTTGAAGAGATTACATCCTCAAACTTGAGTGCTAAAATTACTCTTGATTGAGTTTTATTCAGTGGAGTCCTTTATGCAAGACTGTAGAATCTTTTGACTTTAGAACAGTTATAGAGTCGTTGTCAGGATTAACTCCGATTTGGTCGAGAAAGGAGGAACCTTAATAAGTGAAAAAAAAAAAATCTAATTTTGAAAGGGGTTTTAATGTTGAAAAGCCTTGTAATTGATCATCTCTATATTAAGCTGATTTAATATATAAAAAAAAAAGATTTTGAGTCTCATAAATAATGCATCTTGCAACACATTATCTAGACCATCTATATATATATATATATATAATGCTAACAATAGCTGGACAGCTATAATGAATAGTAATATAGGTGGAATCCCAGCCATTAGCTCTTCATCGAGTGGTTCAAAATACATATCACTATTTTAAATGTAATTTTTTCTATAAATCTGATTAAGATGACTAATACTATTGCGCACCATATAAAAATATAAAAATTTTATTTTCAATAATTTAAAATGATCAAATTACTCCTATAATTTTCAGGGATATTTCGATCATTTTACATTTTAGAAAATATTTTTTATATTTTTTAATTGTGCGCCCTATTTTTAATACACACATCTAAATTTTCATTATGATTTGATTTCTAGAAAAAATATTGAAATTCATATAGTGATATACATCTTGAACCACATGATGCAGATCTGATGGCAGAGATTCTACCTATATTACTATTTATTATAGCTGTAATTAAGACAAAATTTTGAATGCATATACCTAACACTATTGCACACCATATAAAAATATAAAAAAATACTTTCAATCATTTAAAATGACCAAATTACCCCGTCAAATTTTAAGGGTATGTCAGTCATTTTATATTTAATGAAATATTTTTTATATATTTTTTAATGTGCGTCGTAATTTTTAGTACATACTTCTAAATTTTTATTATGATCCGATTTCTAGAAAAAAAATATTAAAATTTATATAATGACATACATTTTGAACTACATGATGAATATCTAATGGCTCTCATTTCACCTATATTACTATTCATTGTAGTTACCGAGCTATTATAAGGTTTACTATATCTACTCTATATTAAGCGAGAGAAGCACCCTCGCTATTTTTGCATCATGTATCTTTTTTTATTCCATAATTACCCTCTCTCTCTTCCCGTTCTTAAAATCCAATCTCTCTCTCTCCTTCTTCCCAACCGACATATCTATTCTCTCTCTCCCTCTTCTCACCTTTTGAGGTTTTTAAATCTATTATCTCTCTCCTTCTACCCTCGTTATTTTTATGATATGTATCATTTTTTATTTCATAATTGCCCTTTCTCTCCATCTTCCCACCATCTAAAGTTCTTAAAATCTAATCTCTCTTTCCCTTCTTCTCGACCGATATCATATTCTCTCTCATTTTTCCCACGAGCTAATGTTTTTAAATCCATTCTCTCTCCCTCTTCCCACAATCTAATGTTCTTAAATCCATTCTCTCCCCCTCTTTCCACAACCTAATATTTTTAAATCCATTCTCTCTCCCTCTTCCCACAATGTTCTTAAGTCCATTCTCGCTCCCTCTTCCCAACACAAAAAACCATTATCTACCTAAAATTGGTTATTAAAATACATAAATAAAAAGAAAGGCATAAGGTTCCTAAAATTAGTGTGTGGAGATTATAAAAAAATGATATAGATAGAGATAAATAGAAAGACAGATAAGATTTCCAAAATTGTTGAGAGAATGATATAGAGAGAGATAAATAGACTGAAAGGTTCCCACAGTTGGTAAGTCCAAGAGAAAGCATCGATAGACATAAAGATAAATTGAAGGGTATACATTTAGAAACACCGTTGCTATTTTTGCACTATGTGTATTTTTTTATTGCATAATTGCCCTCTCGGTGTATAAATTACATACATTGCACATATTTATATTATAAGGTTCATTTTTAAAGTATTTTTGTAATTAATATAATATAAATTATAATATATTAGTAAATAGATTATTTCTTGCCAAAAAGATTGTTGCCTTAGAGTACAAATAATTATAATTTATTATATAGAATCTGAAAATAATATAATTCAAATAACTTATTTCTTTCATATATTTTTTTGCAGATAACATAATTAAAATTATAATATAATGGTAAATACATTATTTTTTCTAAAAAAATATATTTAAAAAAATATAATAATTTCTTCTTCATTTTTATTTTTTATTTTTTAATTTTTTCCAAATGGATATGTTTTAATTAAATATTTTAAAATAATGTATCAAATTTATAATTATTTAATATAATATTCAATTTTAAAAATAAATTCCTTCATTTAATTTTTTTTAGTTTGCATGTAATCTTATTTTGTCACAAATAATATATATGAATTATTTATTTCTTTTGTGGTTCTAAAAAAATCTTCAATATTTAATAAATTTATTTAATTATGATGATAAATTCAATATTCTATGAAACCATATTCTATTGAAAATATTTTTTAACTATAAATATGTTTCAGCGATTAACTTTTTAAAATTGCTCATCTAAACTCTAAGACGGCCTAGAAAAATATATTTTTTCCTCTATTCCCATATAATTGAATATCTTCTTTCATATGATTGTGAACCGCTTAAGACTACAATTTTATGTTGGGAAATATATTACGGGCGTAATACATTACTGCGTAATAAATTACCTCCAAATAGATTGTCATTGTTTGGGTAGTATTTAGATGCATCTTGAGAAATACATTGCTACTGTTTGATTATATCTGGAAGAAATATGATAAATGCATTACAATCCAAATATGAAAAATATAGCTATGTTTAGCTAACATGATTAGACTTTGGTTTCAACATGATAAGTCATTGGAATAATATGATTGGAATAACATGATTTTATTGTGATAAACCTTAATTTTATTATAGAAGTATTTCAAATGTCTATCTATATATAATTTCAAATAAGCAATAAATTTATGATACCAAAATCAAAATCTTTATAGTACAAGTTAAAAAATAAGAAGAAGTTTGATTAGTAAACTAGAAGGTTTGGTAATTATAATATAAAATTTTGAAGCATTAGAGGAGACTAAAGAGGTATCTTATTTCAATTCAGCTTTTACTAATCTCTTATGAGGATTATATTGTATGAAATATTTTATTATGATTGTGTTGTGTAATTTCTCATCGATTACCCATTATTATTTTTATTATTTATGTTTTTATACGAAAGCTGATGGAGGGTTACAGCCCAAATTAGGGATGAACGGAGGTAGAAATTTTTTTATTATGATTGCAGTAGAAAATCGTCCTCATCAAGTTCTACAACTGTTCAAATCAATTTAGACTTCCCCTTACTTTCACTTACCCATTTAAAAACAAAAATTGGGAAGTAAGTGAAAGTTAAATTTTTAAATTGGGGATAGAGAGATATAAATTTTTTTTATTATGATCGCAATAGAACATAGTCATTGTACAATAGTCCAAATCAATTTAGATTCCCCTTTTCACATCCCCTACTTTCACTTTCTATTTACCTTAATAATTATAAGGTGAAACGTTTCATATCCCCTACTTTCACTTTCTATTTACCTTAATAATTATAAGGTACAACATATCTTGAGAAAGGCAAATATTTTTTAAGTGGGTTAGAGCAGTTTTAAGAGGGGATAGAGTAGAGAGACGTACGCGAAAGATTTCCAAAGATTAATCTGTCAATAGATTTTTTACCTCTCACACACGTAATAGATTTCGTGATTTTTGGAGAAATCTCGGTTAATGTATTTCCATTTTCTTACTATTAAAATGTACCAAATAGTGTAAATGTCATATTTATTTGTAATCTATTGTCACGTAATAGATTTCCACGTAACCAAACTGCCTTATAGACTATATCTTTAATGTATTAAACATTTTTAACACTTATTACATTTACCTCACAATATACCAACTTTTTGTCGAGAGGTATTTTACGTAAAGGATTGACTACAAAAAGATGATTTATCTTTTCTACATGGAGGTCACAATTATTCTACATGGAGGTCACAATTATTCTTACTCATTAAATATCAAATCAGATGACTTACTCATTAAATATCAAATTAGTTGGCTTGGGATGAGTCATGAAGTTCAATTTTTTTTGTTTGGAACTTTGTGTCTATTGACACTTTTATAGCCATTTATTTTGAAATTCAAGGGACACAAATGATTGTGACATCCATGCACAAGACATAAATGGTCTTTGTAGACAATCTTTTTACTTAATTACTTAAAATTAAAGTATAAATTTTGATAGAAAGAAAAACATTGATCTAATGGAATGATATCATCCACAGTATGACATCACCCAAATGCATCGCAATTAATTTTTAATCATTTATACCATGCTATTAATTTTTTTATAAAAAGATATATTTTATCCTTAATAATGACCAAAAGTATAGAAAGAATGGGAACCTTGACCAACATACCAGAACTCATTCTCTAGACCGGCAGAGAACCCTTGGACTCAATGCACCAACAGCCTTTACTAAAAGAATTTGTATTATAAAACAAGGGATTTGTATTATGAAACAAGAGGTAATGAGTGTCAAAAATGTTAAGTTGGATAATTAATGAAATGTTAAGAGTACCCTAACATAAGCTATTAATAATTTACCCATATTTTAAAAAAATTTCAAAACACTCATGAAAAAACACGAGTTCTTAAATTGTATTGAATATGGGCAAAATGTTAAATAATTTTGATAAATTTCCCTTTCATGTAGTAAGGATTATATCAAGGTTCAAGGCTATTTCTTTGATATGACTATTTGCGTATCCAAATGGTCTCTAAACTATTGACATTCATCCGTGCGGTGTTGTCAATGGAAAATGTGATTTCAATCCTTTTCGCCTTCTCTCTCCTTCAAAACCCAGCGGTTCCTGAACCAGGCTGAACCTCTCTGTTTCACTTCCACGGCCACTTGATTCCAAGACCAATGGTACTCCGCCACGTATACAGGTCCATCAGGGCCAAGGCGCCCTATAAACATTCTCGCTCTTTCTCCCAGCTCCACTCAGGTTCTCGATGGTCAGAATAATGCACTGCACATTATCCTTTTTTTTTTTCAATTTGAATAATTCATTTACTGCAAAATGCTTCAAATTGCGTCGCAACTGGACAAAATTTGTTTTTTTTTTTTCTATTTGATTATCATTATACTGATAATTTCCTGTTTTCTCAGGCCTTCATTTGGAATAGCTTTTGATATTGATGGGGTAATTCTTCGCGGAAACGAGCCCATAGGAAATTCTCCTCAGGCTCTCAAAAGGCTTTACACTGATTGTGGTAAACAAAAGCCCTAATTCAACAACGATGATAAAATGAATTTCATGGTTTTCTAATGCAATGTACTTGTCATGCTCTTTTATATCTCAGCATTAAAAAAGTTAATTATATGAAAAAGGAAAATAAAAAACTGCCGAAAAACTTTCGTTAATTTACTTTTCCGTTATTTTCTACACTTTTTATTGATAAATAATTTTATAGATTCAAGAGCAATATCTGCCCACTGCCCATCAAGCTATACTTGTCTCACTTGTTTAACGTTTCCATTTGTGCAGGTAAATTGAAGTTTCCTTTTATCTTCCTAACAAATGGTGAGGTTTTTTTCGTGCGTTCGATTCCTTCATTTATTTGCATGATAGACACACTCATAATTCTTGTGTTGATGCTTGGACAACTCCTCATGCTTTGTAGGTTGATTTTAGATGGTCCTTGTTTCCAGCTTTCCAAACTAAAGCACCTACAGTGGTTTATTAAAACTTGGACATAATTTATTCCTCTTGTTAGACGTTCAAATCCATGTCGACAGATCAACATTGTTTGATCAAACAATGATATGTAGACAACTGCCACCTTATGCCTATGTAAGTTCAAAACGTTTTCATGATGAGTGAAAACTTTTTAATGCGTTCCACTAAATGAATGATTCAAGTGTTTTATCATAAAAGGGGGTTTTAGTTCCATAAAGTTTAGGATTTTATTTTATTTTTATGTTGATTTCAATTTCTTTGCGGCGACAGGGCCGCTTACTTTGATAACAAGAAAGTTGGTTTATAGGAATTTTCATTTATAATGTTTCATTTTCATTTTAGTTTTGAGTTTTTTTCATATTCTTCTCTTCAACAACTTTTAAAATCGCCTTTTATATTATTTGTTGTTTCTTGAGATTCCCAAGCCTCCAAGTCTCATGTTAAAGGAAAATTTTGCAAGTGGTTATGGACTGTTGTGTAACATAAAAAACTCAACGCTCATTTGATATTTACAGGAGGTGGTGTTCCAGAATCCAAACGTGCCATTGAGTTGAGTAAAATGTTAGAAGTGAATATTCAACCTCTACAGGTAGGCCATGATTGTTTATTTGTGTGTCCACCAATGTTCATTCCCTTTATTTGCCTCTATTTGTCTGTTGTTACTTGAATAGTTGAGTTTTGAAGTTTTTTTTATCAATATATATTTTTACTCTTTTGACAATTGTTTGACATATTCTTTTTTACTGGAAATGGTCAACTTTTTGCATTATTTTTATGATTGGAATGTGGTACTAATTGGGCAATGCTAATGTGTTCCCACTGAGTTGTGTGCTGTGCCATACATGTTTGTGTCTTGGGTTTGGTTTTCATCATTTTAAACTAATCCACTATTTCATGCTAATATAAAATCGATTGTTGGTTAAGAAGTTTTAAATGAGCTAAGAATTTCATGAATTCCCAACATTATGCAATTTTGTCTTTGGAATGCTTGATGTTCTGTTTAAGGTTTATTTGTTTGCCGCTAAATGGACAAAGGATCTCTTGACCTCTGTCAGACTACATTCTTCTGAGAACATATATATCACTTATTTCTTTCAATTCATGAAGAGTTTTTGATGTTCTTTTGGTACCTTATAGATTTGTCAATGTATTTTATCCATTTATTGGCAATGGATAATCTCATTTATCGATGATTACATCAACAATGCTCAAGATAATTGGTATTGCAGTGTTAAAATTGGTGCCATTGAACTTTCAAAAGGTTGTCTTTTTGCAGCCAAGTCTTGTGTCAGTCAAAGCACATGATCCGTTTGTTATTAATGGAACTTCTATCTCTTTAAACTTTTCTTTTCTGGGTCCTTTTTTTTTTTTTTTTCTTTGTGCTGGGGTGAGAAACAGGGAGAGGAGTGTGCAAAGGGTTTAGATTGTTATTTATTTTTGTTTATTGGTTCAATATCATTTAATTAATTAATTAATTTTTTTACATGATGTAAATGTATGCTCTTCTATACCACTCTAATTAGATTTCTTTCGTGGCGGTCAATAAGCTACATTTGTTGATCAGATTGCCAATGCAGGTCGTACAGGGCCATTCACCTTTCAAACAGCTTGTGAATAGGTACCTCCGTTGAGCGCTTTTGGTCATAGGTAAAGTATGTCATGCAACACTGGTGTGTGTTACATGGTGCACCAAATAGGCCCCTGCTTCCTAATGGGGCTGACTAGGAGATTTACGCTGTAATAGTTAATCTCTACTGTTTATCATTGGACTGAATGATGAATGGCAGTTTGGCTACCATCTACCACACACCCTTGATGTATGGTGTACTTTAATTTTGCACAATCCAAAAATATCTTCAATGACAAGGAAATTGTCATAGTTATACTGCTATATCTCCTTTTTTTAAGGAAAGTTATTCCTGGGTCAGCGGATGCAAGAGCTGGTTGACTCACCAACATCCATCTTCTAAGATGGATGTTGTAAAAAAGCCAAGGGGCTAAAATGCATTTAGATGGTGTAGAATTTCTTTTTATTAAAAATGACATTTTAAATATTTACAATTTCATTTTATTTTAATATCCATGGTCATCTTAACATAGATTAGGAATCCCTAAAATTTTGAGTTAAAAATTCATTTTTAAGATAGGTTCAAGTGGGGGACCCGCATTTGCACAGTATGAGTCGGCTGACTCATAGAAGCCCATCCTTTTTTTAATTACTAGGAATTTATCTTCCTGAAATGTTAATGTGTTGATCTGTTCTCTTATCTCCATAGATATGAAAATGATCTCATTGTTGCTGTGGGGAAAGGTGAACCAGCTGCTGTGATGTCTGAGTATGGTTTCAAGTAAGGAGTCAGCCTCTTCGTCTGGATTTGATGGTTCCATACTTTTTCGTTTCGGAGAGAACATTGACTTATTTGTGTGCTCTAGAGTATAAGTGTATCACTGGATTTGTTTAAAATCTAAGTCTAATCACTGCATTTGTTTTTGTGCTTATTAACACATTTTATGGTATGCATCTTGTTGCTTATGATAATGCTACTCAGTGGTTGATGGCAGAAAGGTTATTTCAATAGATCAGTATGCCTTATTCTTCGACAACATAGATCCCCTAGGACCGTACAAGAAATGGGTAACTAAAATGACACTGGATAATGAGAGAACATATTCTAAAGAGGATATCTACTCTGAAAGAGTCAAATCAGCTTTCATTGTCAGCGATCCTGTTGATTGGAGCAGGGATATTCAGGTTTCTGTTTCTGTTCGATCTCATATGTTACAAACGGTAGTGATGTTTTATCGATAAGAGAGTAATTGTTTATCAAACCACAAGTGGGATAAATGAATTACCCTTGTTTTGCCAGAATTCATTGCTCTATATTCTGGTAGTAGGACATGTGACGCGGTTCTTTGTAAATTTTTGACTGAAAGGGAATTATTTATGTTCATTGACAATGGATAATTCATGTAGGTTCTTTGTGATATCTTAAGATGTGGGGGCCTTCCTGGAAGGGAGTACAGCCATCAACCTCCCTTGTATTTTGCATCTGATGATCTTGAATACCAGGTAGTTCAGTTTTGTAGGCTGCTACTCTTCATAAGTCACATGAGAGAGAGAGAGAGAGAGAGAGAGAGAGAGAGAGATGTCTTCTAGTA
>NW_006498507.1:1372049-1413473 GCF_000471905.2 Amborella trichopoda | reverse complement strand
GGTTATGATCAAGCCTTAAGGTATTTTCCATATTTAGCCTTTTATGTTAGAGCCTAAATTCAGCAGGGATGAAGTCAAACAAGTTAGTTTTGGTAAGCTCCTATAACATTTCTATGGGCTAATTTATATGGCATGCTTAATTTTAGCCATGCCTAGAACCTAACAAGTCAGTATGGAGCCTGAATTCACAAGGCCCGAAGCCAAGCTGAGAAATCCATAGGCTATATAGTTCGGGCCCATCAATTGTAACTCTTTCCTTTTATTATAAAAATCTATGGTCGTGGAGGCCCCGCAAATGGATTTACATGGTTTCAAGTCTCCAAACTATATCTAAGATAATCTTGAGATACTGCCACTTAAAGCCGCCTCATCTAAAAATTGCCTCGGGCATATGCAATTGAGGGCCTATTCGATGCCCCTTACATTTACACCCTTGTCCAATTTCTATGTGCATCCCTAGCAGTCCTTTCTATTATTTGGAAATGAAAAATGAACGAAATTACATTTATATATAAAATTTAAAATACCAACTAAATAATCATCTGATAATTATAGTAAGAGTGTATATGATCAGACACGGGAGGCCAATCAAAACTGGTTTCAAGAGCATGTGAATCGATTGGAGCCTCAATTAAAAAATATATCATTTTAACTTAAAAATATAAAATATATCAAAAAATATTCGATCTTCTTTGTATAGGTCAAAGACCAAAAAAAAATTGGTCAAGCACTTAGCTTAAGCAGAGTTTTCAACCAAAGTTTCGTTTAAACTGGTCCGGCCAAGCATTGGTCGAGGATCTGCCAGTCCCATCCATCTCGACAACAGTAGGCCTGGCAATAGGCTAGACCTGGGTGGGGCCATCTCTGGCCCTAGCCTCCCCATAGGGCTAGTCTAGGCCAAGCCCGGCCTTGAACGGGCCAAAGAAGCTGTGGTGCCCTAGCCCCTATAATGACAAAACTGGGTAAGGGAGGGCCAAATAGAATGGAAGAAAATAAATGAAAAAGATATAAAGAAAAGGGCCAAACTAGGCCTTGCCCGTTGGCTATGATGGCTTGACCCTACCCAAGTCTTAACTTTTTAAGGCCGGGCTGACCAGGTCCCGGCCCATTGCCACTAGCGGTGGCAATGGGTTGGGTATGGGTGGGATCCGGATCCAGACCCGAAATGCCACTTAATGGAACCGTACCCGATGGGTCCAAAGAGCCCTGGACCCACCCGTGCCCAAGACTTCTTTAATGGAGAGAAAATTCCTATAAAAAACCACATTAAGTGCAAAACAAAAAAAGTATTAAAATAAAAAAAAAACTTGTCGTTTTTGTTGATTTTCCACAAAGCATCAAGATGCAAAAAAAAAAAAATAAAAAAATAAAAAAAGCACGAAAATGAAATAAAAATTTGCCATTTTTATTTATCTTCCACCAAACATAAGATTTTTTATGATCTTCCACCGAGTATCAAGATACAAAAAAAGAAAGCATGAAAATCAAATAAAAAACTTGCAATTTTTGTCGATCTTCCACCGAGCATGAAGATACAAAAAAAAGAAAGTACGAAAATCAAAGTAAAAACGAAAAACGTGCCATTTTTAATGATCATCCACTGAGCATCAAGATGCAAAAAAAGGGAAGCGCAAAAAATCAAGATTTTTACTGATCTTCAGCCTAGCATCAAGATTTTTGTTGATCTTCCACGGAGCATCTAGATAAAAAGAAGGTACGAAAATCAAATAAAAACTTGTCATTTTTGTTGAACTTCCATTGAGCATCAAGATGCAGAAAAAGAAAGCACGAAAATCAAATAAAACACATGTCATTTTTACTAATCTTCCACCTAGCATCAAGATACAAAAAAAGAAATCACAAAAATCAAATAAAAACTTGCTATTTTTGCTGATCTTCCACCGAGCATCAAGATGCCAAAAAAAAGGAAGTTAATCATCCACTAAACCAAGATGCAAAAAAAAAAGAAAACACGAAAATCAAAGAAAACCTTGCCTTTTTTGCTGATCTTCCAATAAACATCAAGAGGCCAAAAAAGAAACAATAAACATCCAGAGGCCAAAAACGAAAGTATGAAAATCAAAAAAAACACTTGCCATTTTAGCTGATCTTCCACCGTGCATCAAGATGCAAAAAAAGAACGTATGACAATCAAATAAAAACTTGCCATTTTTGCTGATCTTCCACCGAGCATTAAGATGCAAAAAAAGAAAGCACGAAACTCTAAAGCCAAATATCTTGCTTGGAAGAGATAGGGAGAGAGAGTTAGGATTTGACAGACGCAGGGAGGGAAAGAGAGAGTTTGGCTTTTGCAATCTCAGGGAAAGAGAGAGAGAGAGAGTTGGGCTTTCGCACAGGAGGAGAGAGAGAATAGAAATAGAGCTTTTACACGAGAAGAGAATATGGTTTGCAAAATAGAGAGAGAGTGCAGATAATTATATAACTAATACATATATTTTTATAATAATTCCGAGTCGGGTGCATTGGAATCTGCACCCGTCCCGGTTCTATTTTTGGTCTTTGGAGATGGAGCAGGACCCTACCCAAGTCTAAATGTTGGACCCATAGTCGGATCCGTGGCAGTCTACCTGATGGGTCCCGGGTCTGGTCCGGGTCCATATCCAACCCAAAAAGACTTTAGCTCTCGTGTCTATACTGTACCTTGTAAGAAGAATAAGAACACTTGTACCCGTTTTTGCCACTCATCATGGTGGAATTTTCAAAGGTTATAAGGTAAGAGGGTAACAACATCAGTCTAGAAAAGGAGGTTGCAGGAGGGCAAATTAGTCCCGAAGGAAAGAGAAAAAACCCCCACAATTTCAAAATTATGATGCATTGTACTCAAAATGTAAATCACCCACACAGCAGTATTTACAGGTATTTTAGTCAGCACCACTGGAACGAAAATACGTTTCGAATCCATCGAGTCGCTTCGAGTTGCAGTTAATCGAGTTCCATGTTAAACTTTGTAGGACATGGGCTAACTTTTTCTTTACATAAAATTAAAGGGTGTAGTTTTCATAAGGTTGCAACCTAAAACACTGCAATTAAGGCGCATTTCCAAATTTTATTGTCATACATAATTCTTAAGATTATCTGAAAATCTATTTTCAAATTTAATTATAAAATTTAAACTTAAAAAATATTAAAATCCAGCCTGCATTTGTACATGTGCGGGCTTGGCCGCACGCTAACTGTATCCCGAATATAATGAGAAAATAAAACATTTGTCAAGCCCGCATTTGTACATGTGCGGGCTTGGCCGCATGCTAACTGCGTCCTGAATATAATGAGAAACTAAAACATTCAAATCACTCTCTTTAATGTGAATTCAAGCCCACCAGCAGAGCTCATACCCGACCCAACACTATTTTTGGAGTCTTTCCATGCTGATGTATGCACCTATTGGGCCCGCTCACAATCATGATGTGGGCCAAATTTGGCTATGCTCAAATCTTAAGGTATTTTCCCATATTTAACCTTTTTATGGTTAGCCTAAATTTAGCAGGGCTCAAGTCAAACAAGATATTTTTGGTAAGCTCCTATAATATTTCTATGGGCTAATTTATATGGCGTGCCTGATTTTAGCCCTGCCTAAAAGCTAACAAGTCAATATGGAGCCCATTGGGCCAAAATTCATAAAGGCCCGAGGCCCAGCTGAGATATCCATAGACAATATTGGTTGGTTTTCATGTTGGTTTGGGCCCAAGTAAGAGGGCTTTTTTGATAGAGAAAATGCTTGGGCCCGGGTTCCATGTAGATGCAGTAGAGGACTCCATTTTGGATATGGACTAAGGATCCAAAATACCTCCTCATCAATTATGAGTCCTCTTATTTTTTTTTTTTCCTCAAATATTCAAATAACCTTCAAATATATAGATATTGTTTTTTAGCCTCCTTATCAATTACGAGTCCTGTTTTGTTTTTTTTTTCTCTCCATCAAATATTTAATTTGGATCTCCAAAAATAGTGCAAATCTAAAAATAACCAAATAACCTTCACATATATAGATCTTTTTTTGAACCTCATCAATTATGCGCCTTTTTTTTTTTTTTCCCCTCAAATATTCAATTTGGATCTCCAAAAATAGTACAGATCTAAGAAAAATCCTAATAACCTTCAAATAGATAGATATTTTTTTGGAAACTACAACTCTTTCCATTTTGATAAATCTATTGGAATGGAGGTCCAGCAAATGTATTTACATAGTTTCAAGCTCCGAAACCATATCTAAGACAATATTTAGGTACGCCTTAAGCAAAAGAGCTATTTAGCAATCAATTATATTTAAGATTTTGAGATCCCCTTGAGAATTACCCATTAATGGGTACTTACTCCCTTAAGCAAAAGAGCTATTTAGCAATCAATTAGAGATTTTGAAATCCCCCTAAGAATCACCATATTGTTATTTCAAGAAACTATAGTTGGATTTTTGGTTCTTAAAAACTTATGACTGTCTAAAATTTGAACGTCTCTATTCAAGCTTAGGACTCCATCTATATTTAGGCACATAAGGAGCGCCCTTCACTTTTCTTAGAGATTGGTCCATAAGTTAAAAAGGTTACCTGCCCAAATATTTCAAGCCTAATTCTTAGAGATTATTCGGTAGGTTAAAAGGGTTAAATGGCCAAATACTTCAGGCCTAAAAATGGTCCAAGAGAGTGAGGGAAGGCAATGCTCATTTAGGAGCCAAAAAAACTTTTGACTTGGGCAATTTTAGTAATTTTAGGAATATAAGAACCTCCTTAAGCATATGCAAAGTATGACCTATTTTTATTAGTAAACAATTGTGTTAGATAAGTATGGTTTAAAGCATAGTTACCAAGACCGAACCCAACCAATGGTCAAATCTATTGGACCATTGACCGGTCTGGTCCAAGGTAAAAATTGGAACTGTCTGATAACCAGTCAAAATAAATGTTTGACCAATATTGATCTGTCGGATCAATCAATTTCAACTAGTTTGACTAGATAAATGAAGTTTGGCAAATCTTTAGATATATTTTATATTATTAAAATATTATTTATATTTTACTATCTTTATTTCTAAAATCTGGACCAACTAGTTTGATAAGTATTTGGACCTCTTTTGATTGGACCATAGCCCTCATTGGTTCAATGACTTATTTGATCCTGATAATACTGGTTTAGGGCAGCAATGGGCCAGGCGGCCCGCCCCGAAAAAGTAAGGCCTGGGCCACTGTTTGTGACCTGAGGGCTAGGCTAAGGCCAGTGCTAGCCCGATTTGGCTTGGCCTGGCCCTCTTTTACTCTTTTTTTTTGTTTTTTAAATTTTTCGCCCAGCCTGGACCTATAAGTACAAGGCCAAGGCTGGCTCACCCCAAGTCTAGCCCATTGTTACCCTTGCACTGGTTTTAAGAAGCGTTTTAAAACACAGATCATAGGGTCAAATCGGTTACCCATAGGTCCGAGCCAAATTGCCAACTTGGCTAGATGGACTTGACCAATACCTTTAAAAATTAAAAGAGTAAAAAAAAAAAAAAAGGAGAAAAATCACAATATAAAAAAATAGCATATAAACCAAATATTTGATTTCATTTAGGAGTTGTAAATCAAAATCCAAATAAAAAATTAAAATTAAAAAGCATTCTGGGAAGAAATGGTAGAAAATGATGAAAAAAATTATAGGAATATATGTTTTGGATAAAATTTGAAGAAATGAGAAATCAATCGGGTTAGAAAACTCTAGAAATTTCAACTCTGTATCACTTCCAACCAGGGCTTCAATCCCACAAATTAGGATATTGATATGTTTGAGTGATCCTAAATCTTCATTTTTTAACCAAATTTCAAATAATTTGGTCGAGAATTGAGGGATAAATAGAAAGAAAGGCATAAAATTTCTTTAGGGTTCTTGTACATGAACGGAATTGGAACAAATTAGGACAAATTTGAAAGATTTTGACAAGGAAAATTGTTTAATGCGCGCTGGACTGCATTTGTACAATATGCGGTCAAGAGGTATAAAGCATCCATCTGAAAGATGGATGCAAATAGGTGGTCCATCTAAAAACCATTGTAACTAACAGTGTAAATGTTTTTTTAATATAAATATTATTTTTTGTTTTCAAAATGTTTCCCATATTCCTGAGCTCTTTATGTTAAAGATTATATATTCTCTAAAAATTAGAATCAAATTATATTTAAAAAATGCATTTATAGCCAAGCTCGCATTTCTACAATATACAAGCTGGCCGCATAAAAACCGTGTCCTTTTGACGAAAAAAGAAAAAAAGAGAGAAACTAATTTTTCTCCATATGGTTTGTAAAACAAAAACCTTAAAAATAGCCCTACGAGCGTGACTTTGGGCTGGCACAGCCCCGTCCCCACCAATTCCGAATCGAGCCGGCGATTTTTTTAATCATAAGAACTTGCAGTACATCTTGATTTATTTGTTAATAACCATTTTTCCCTTGTCCAATTTCTATGTGCATCCTCAGCACCGCTTTCTATCGTTTGGAAATGCATTTATACAATATTAATAAAAATTAAACAATAATTTGACAATTAAAAATAAGAGCGCATACAACAATGTCATGATAATCAGACAAATCCACCGGTACAAAACTACTACAACAATTTGAATTGATTGGAACCTCAGTTTAGGAAACAGATTGATTAATTTAAAAATATAGAATATATTAACAAGATATCAGCCTTATTGTATTAGTCTAACGAGTGAAAGATCAAAACAAAATCTGTTATTTTCAACCAAATTTTGTTTTCAACCAGACCCACCAAGCCGATCCATCTTGAAAATAATTGTTTGCGATCTAGCCAGACTTTTAACTTTGGTAGGGCTGGAACGGGCTGGACCAGCCATCGCCCTAGCCCCGTATTGCCCATAGGGCCAGCCCAGGTCCTTGGGCAAAATTGGATTGGCCCGAGTGTAGCCTAGCCCTCAGGCCGTGGCCCATCCCGACTCGGCCATCGTGCCACATTTTGGAAATGAAAAATGAAGGGTACCACATTTATATAAAAAATTTAAAATAGCAACTAAATAATTATTTGATAATTATAATAAGACTATACATAATCGGACAGGGTCACCAGTCAAAACTGGTTCCAAAAGCATTGGAATCTATTGGAACCTCAATTCAAGAAAAAAGATGATTTCAACTTAAAAATATAAAATATATCACACAAAATATTCAGTTTTTTTTGTCCTGGTCTATCGATCAAAAACCAAAACAAAATCGGTCAGGCACTTAGCCTTAAGCAGTTTTTAACCAAAATTTGGTTTAAACTGGTCTGGCCAAACACCGGTTGAGGACTCCAATCCATATTAAAAATAGTATGATTGGCAAAAAGCTAGACCTAGGGCATATAGAATTGAAGACCAAGCTATACCTAGGCCATATAGACCAAGGCCTAATAGTAAATGGCTGGCAAAAAGCTAGACCTAGGCCATATAGAATTGAAGACCAAGGCCATATAGGCCATATAGACCTAGGCCATATGGACCAAGCTCAGCCCTGTCCGGGCCAAAACAATCCTACGCTGTAGCCCAACAATGACAAGGCTGGGCAAGGCAAGGCCAGGCCATAGAATTTAAGGAAATAAATGAAACAAAAGAAAAAAGAAAAAAAGTTAGGCAAGGGTAAACCAAGCTAACCCTAGCCCTACCCTCTGGGTGATAATTTTTAAGATTATTTGAAAATCTATTTTTATATTTAATTATAAAATTTTAAATTAAAAAAATAGTTAAAATCAAGTAGATCTAGATAATGTGTTGCAAGATGCATTATTTCCTGGACTTGAAATCTTTTTTTTTTTCATATTCATACATCTTGATATTGCGATGATCAATTAGAGGGTTTTCAACATTAAAACAACTTTTTATGATGGATTTTTGATGTGCATCATTAATTTTACATTTTAAGGTTGCAATCTCATATAAACTTCTTCCTTTAAAAAATTATGATGCATTGAACTCAAAGAGTAAATCGCCTAGACAACGGTATTTAGCGGTATTTTAGTCAGTACCAGTGGAACCAACATATGTTTTGAATCCAAATCGAGTCGGGTTGCAGCCAATTGAGCCCTAGGTTAAGAATTTTAGGGTTTGGGCTAATCTTTTTTTCTTTTTTTTTAATTTTGGTTTGGGCTAACGTTCTTTTGTAAATAAAATTAAATATACTATAGCAAATGGCAAATTGAAACGCCTGCACACAAAATACTTTTAGCGAAGATCTGTCGAGTTGTCCGAGTCATGCATTGCACGAAAATTTCAGCCGTTCATATTGAGGCCGATTTCGCAGATTTGAAGAATCATTGTTACTTTTTGCTATATTTATCGCTTGCATTTAGTTCGAAAGACATTCTCTGAACTTGGACCTTTCCTTCTTTGTCTTCTTCCTCTATTTAAATGGTTTCTCCACTTCCTGCTCTTCGTCATCTTCATCGAGTAAAGAAACCAGTAAGGCTTTCAGCCATACGCCTTTTAGTGCTATTGTTTTACTATATCTCTAATGCTTCTGAATTTTCCATTGGGTTTGGATGCGATGTTCTGGTTTTGGAAATCGTTATAGCTAGGGTTTTAACGGTCCTTTCTGGTGACTGTAGCTTTTGGTTGTGGTTCTGTATCCATTTGAGTTTCAAAAAGTGAAAAGTGGAAATCTCCATTTGGATGGAGTTTAGGGGGATGAGAATAGGTTTGTGGGGTTTATGGTTATGGGTTTCTCTTGTGGGACTGTTATTGGCCTGAGTCAATGAGAGTGATCGCCATTTCTTGGCAGTTAGACAGAAAAGCTTTTTCAACAGTAAGAAAAACTACAACACAAAATTATTACGTTTTTAGTTTTTGCCTGAGACTGTAGTCTTCCATTTTCTGTCATTTTTATGATCGTCATGTTTTTTTGAAATTTTAATTCCAGCTACAATTATTAGTTTTTTCACTTGGGAGCTTTTTTCCATCAGTTCAGAAAGGAGACAACCCCGAGGACTTTTCGTGTTTTGAGGTTTGTTTCAGACTCTAGAACTCTCACTTTCATTACTTTTCAGTATCTTTGTTAATTAAGTAGTGTTTCATTTGTGGGGATATCTCCACTTGAGTGGAGTTCAAGGGGAAAAGGGTGGTGTTTTTATTTTTTAAATTTTTAAATTTTTATAACAGAGAAAATACAAAGATTTTATGGTTTTTAGTGTTTAGCCTGTGTAGTCTTTCACTTTCAAACTTTTTTTGGACGCCATTTTTGGTGAAATTCAGATTGGTGTTGCATGCAGTTCATGGTTTTGCACCAATAAAGGAGAAGGTGGCTTTTTTCTCTCATTTAAGAGATAACTTAAGATTCTTTAGGGTTTTGAGCTTTAGCCTGAGACTCTGGAATTCCATTTCCAGTATCGTCTCTGAGCCCCATTTTGCTCAAATATGAATAAGGTGCACATCTAAATTTTGTCATAACGTCTAAATTTGGTGTAAGAAATTATTAAGATTATTTAAAAATCTATTTTCAAAATTTTAAGCTAAAAAAATAGTTAAAATCAAGTAGATTAATAAACATACGAAAATCTTAAAAATGGATAGCCTAGTTAATGTGTTGTAAGATGCACTATTTTCAAGACTCAAAATATTTTTTTTTTGCTATATTCATATGTCGAGATGATCAACTAAAAGGCTTTTCAACATTAAAACAACCTTTTTCAATAGATTTTAAGGTCCATATTTCTATAATTTAAGGTTGCAACCTTATATATATATTTTTTCAATGAAAAACAAAAAAAACCGCATTTATATAATATTAATAAAAATTAAACAATAATTTGACAATTAAAAATAAG
The DNA here is from genome assembly GCF_000471905.2 of Amborella trichopoda. The sequence continues at coordinate 1,403,672 of NW_006498507.1, read as the reverse complement.
AGCGTATACAACAAGGTCATGATAACCAGACAGGTCCACCAGTACAAAACTACTGAATTGATTTGGAACCTCAGTTTAGGAAACAGATGTTTAATTTAAAAATATAAAATCTGTTAACAAGATATCAGCCTCATTGTATTAGTCTAACGAGTCAAAGATCAAAACAAAATCGGTTATCTTCAACCTGTTTTGAACAAAGCCGATCCATCTTGAAAATAATTATTTACAATCTAGCAAGACTTGTGACTTTGGTAGGGTTGGCCATCGCCCTTGCCCCGTATTGCCCATAGGCCCAGCTCAGGTCTGGACTAAGCTTTGGCCTGAATTGGCCCAAGTGTGACCTAGTCCTCAGGCGGTGGCCCATTTCGACTTGGCCATTGCGCTACCTTTTCTGCCCCAGCCTTAGTTTTTTGTTTTTTTTGTTTTTTTTTTTTTATAATTTACGCTAGGTCAATTATTGCTACACCTGTTATCTATACTTTCACTTGTAATAATACCATACACAATACCCTTTTTTGCCACTCGTTATGGTGGAATTTTCTAAATGTCACAAGGCAAGAAGTAGCAACATGAGTATGGAAAAGGAGTATGTAAGAGGGCAAATATGTCCAGAAAAAAATAAAAAAAAAACCGTACCCTTTTTAAAATTTCAAAAATTATGAACGCATTGTATTTAGCGGCATTTTTAGTCAGTTCCAGTGAACGAAATACGTTTCGCGCCTATCGCATCGAGTCCGGTGGCAATGATCGAGTTCCAGATAAAAAAATATTAGGGTTTGGGGTTAACTTTTACCGTGCCTAAAATAAATACAGGATAGCAAGTGGCAAATTGAAACGCCTATTCGCCTAAAGCCCTAAAACACAGAATTTCAGACCAAAAAAGTGCCGAGTTGTCCGAGTCTCGAATCGACTCGTAAATTGAAATTGTACTTATGGGGTCCGACTTCGCGGGGTTGTGAGAATCAGAATTTGCCAATTTTTACCTGGTGCATTTAGTTCGAATTCGGAAGTTGGACGCTCCCTCTGTGTCTTCTTCTTCTTCTTCTTCTACCTAAATGGTTTCTCCATTTTCTCTTCTTCTTCATCATCATCTTCTTCGTGGTTATCTTCATCGAGTAAGAAACCGGTAAGTATCTTATCATTTCTCGGTTTAATGCTTTTGGTTTCCATTTCAACAGTCCAAACTTTTTATACTTGAATTTTCAATGGATTTGGATATGGTGTTTTGGTGCTGGAATAGGGAGATGAATTAGGGTTTTTTGGTTACAGGGGGTTTAAAAAGTGTTATAGCTAGGGTTTTAAAGTATGGTCTTTTTTTTCTGGTGATTGTGGAGTTGGGTTGTGGTTCTGTATTCGTTTGAGTTTCAGAAAGTGAAACGAGGAAATATTTATTTTAGTGGAGTTTAAGGGGGGAAGAGAACAGGTTTTTGGGGTTTTTATTGTGGGTTTCTATTATAGTACGGTATTGGCCTGAGCCAAGGAGATTGATCGCCATTTTCTTGGCGGTTCAAGAGAAGTTAGCTTTATTTCTGCAGTCAGAAAAAAGACAACACAGAATTTTTGGGTTTTGAGTTTTAGCATGACTGTCGCCTTCCATTTTCAGTTAAGTTTATGATGGCGATATCTTTGGAAATTTGAATTTGAGTTACAATTATTGGGTTTTTAATTTATTCAAGGACAGGGAGCTTTTTTCCATCAGTTCAGATTAGAGATTTTAGTGTTTTGGGGTTTGTCTCAGACTCTAGAACTCCATTTTCTGTATTGTTCTGTATCCTTGTGTAACAGTGTTTCATTTGCTGGTGGGAATATCTTTAAAGGGGAAGGGGTGGTTTTACTTTTATCTTTATTTGAGGTTCTTCTGTTACTCTAGTCATGGATCAAAAAGGTAGAACGTCATTTCTAGACAATTCACAAAAAAGGTTGCATTTTTCATCTTTTAAGAACAGAGACAATACAAAGAGGTGGCTTTTTTTTTTTTGAGTTTTTACCCTCAGAATGTAGTATATCATTATCAATCGTTTTTTTTTGGATGCCATTTTTGCTAAAATTCAGATTGGAATTACAGTTCATGGTTTTGCAGCCAAAAAAAGAGGTGGCTTTTTTTTTTCAGTTAATAAAAGAGATAGCCTAAGGCTCTTTTAGGGTTTTGAGGTTTAGCCTGAGACTCTGGAATTCCTTTTCCAGTATTGTTTTTGAAGCCCATTTTTCTTTCAATATGGACAAAGTTCTTGGGTTTTTAGGCTTACTCTTGTAACCTTGTTCTTGCATGCATATTCTATGTGAGATTTCTAAGTCCTCAGATAACTGATCCTGGTAACTTTTGTTTTCTTTTCTTTTTTCTCTTTTTCCTCCAGAAAGCTCCGTTTATACCTTCTTTCGAGTTTTAGCTCCTGAGATTTATTCGTCCATGGAGTGCAACAAAGAAGAGGCTCTTCGAGCGAGAAATATTGCCAGAAAAAAGATTGAGAACGAAGACTATGAGGGTGCGAAGAAGATGCTTATTAAAGCAAGAAAGCTCTTTCCTGACGTCGAAGACATAGAGCAGCTGATCGAAATATGCAACATTTTTTTGGCATCTAAGATTAAAACCCCGAGCTCAGATATTGATTGGTATGCAATTCTCCAACTCCCATATAATGCAGATCAGGATTCAATCGAATCGCAGTACGAAAGGTTTGCGATTCTCTTGGCTCCTGATAAGGACCGGTATCCTCGAGCTGAGCCAGCCTTACAGCTGTTGGATGAGGCCTTTGCAGTGCTTTCTGATAGGGAGAGAAGGTTTGCATACGACTTGAGGAATCTGATCCGAAATGATTCCCTAGCTGAACAACAAAGGGGTTCATTGAGTGGTCATGATGATTCTCACGATTGGGGAAGGGAGGGAAACACAAAGCAGAAGAGGAAGGTTAATGAGACCCCTAATGGGCCTGCCTTTGTGCTGGGGTTACCAATCCCATCTCAGAAGAAGTCAAAAATCTCTTCAGCCAATGGAGGAACAGTGGTCAAGAGCCATGTTCCTAAAATTGAGCTGGAAGAGAGAGAAGCCCATGGAACTGCTAGAGAGAGTGGTTCAAGTCTCCATGGACTCAAAGAACTGCCTGATGCTTCTCAGGATGATGGCCTACAAAGGCAGGCTTACACCCACGGGGTAAACCAGATGGGGGTTCCATCATTGTCATGGGATCCCAGTAAAGGAGAGGCAGCTAATGCTTGTGTCGGTGCTGAAATTGCCTCTACCTCCTCCCAACATGAGCACAATGACCCAGAGGTTGACTTCTTCGGTTTTGAGAAGAATCGGAGTATTGGTCTTTTCGCTAAGGACCAAGTTTGGGCCACTTATGATGAACATGGCATGCCTCGATGCTATGCTCGTATAGATCAGGTGCTCTCATCGAACTTCAAGCTGCGTGTTGCATGGTTGGAACCAAGTTTCTTGCCTGGTTGGGACATGAGATGGAAGTACAAATCAGTGGGTTTTCCAGATGGTTGTGGGATCTTCAGGATTGGCAAAAAAGCTGTGGTTGATAATCACTACATATTCTCTCACATCCTTTTTTCTTGTGAGAAGAATGAGCAGTCCAGAACTTATAATGTTTACCCCAGGAAAGGCGATGTTTGGGCTATTTACAAAGATTGGAATGTTACCAAGCAATATCATTATCTAGGTAGTCCAAGGAGACATGTATTCCAAATTGTAGAGATCCTTGAGGACTATGACCATGCCCTTGGCTCTAGGGTTGCATACCTGATTAAGGTAGAAGGATTCAGAAGCCTCTTTCGAAGGCACACCAGTGATGGGGTGGATGTTGTGATTCAGATTCCTCCAACTGAGCTCCCGAGGATTTCCCATCAAATTCCTGCTTTTAAAACCTCAGGGGATGGAAATGGGTCCACCCCTGAGGAATGTCTAGAGCTTGATTCTTGTTCGCTGCCTCCTGTTATTGATGATTTCACTAACAGGGTGGACCCAAATACTAATTTTTGTCTGTACACTAAATTTCTTGATGTAAAGGGCTATGGGTGGCGCGATGATTTTGGGCCTGATCAATTATGGGCTGCCTATGATGACTATGATGGGATGCCTCGATACTATGCACGTGTTAACAGAAAGCTCAGTTCTGATTTCACAGTGTGTGTCACTTGGCTTGAACCCGACCCCATCTCTGAGGAAGAGAAGAGATGGTATAGGGCAGGCCTCCCTGTAGCCTGTGGGAATTTCAGGCTAAAGAAAAGCACAATTACTCGACAACATCTGATGTTTTCTCATCAACTTACATGGCAACTTGGGATTTCAGGTGTGCACTTCACTATCTACCCAAAAATTGGGGATGTATGGGCAGTATATAAATACTGGCATATCAGGTGGAGCTCCGGTTTGTGGAGGCCCAAAGAGTTTGAATATGATATGGTCGAGGTGCTCACAAATTACAGTAGGGATAGGGGTGTGAAGGTGGTGCGCTTGGTCAAGGTGGAAGGGCACAAGGGGGTCTTTCAGAGACAGAAAGATGATGGGGTAGAGGCCTCGTTCCACATCATGGGAAATGAGCTCCTCAAGTTCTCTCACCAAGTCCCTGCTTTCAAGATCAGAAGGGGGTTGGCGAGTGCCTTACCAGAGGGGTCAATGGTGTTGGACCCTCTGTCGATTCCCAATTGTGTAATCAATGAATTGGATCCCTCTTCTCTAGAGAAAATAAAGGAGATGTGTGAAGAAGGTGGGGCAGGAATTCAGACAAAGGGAGTAACAGATATGAGGGGAGTTCAAACGAGTGATAAAATTGAGAACGATAGAGTTCAAAGAGAGAGAGAAGAGGTGAACAGAGTAGTTGGTTTCTTAGCGAATCCATTGCCTCCACCGAGCCCCTCATTAGATATATATGATCACCTAAATTCAGAGTTCCATGACTTCAAGTCCATCCGACTGCTGGACAACTTCTCATTGGACCAAGTTTGGGCGATATATGATGGGAGTGATAGAATGCCTCGGTCCTATGCTCGGGTAAAGGAAATCATCCCTGTCGACCTTAAGGTGCAAGTGACCCAATTAAAGCCCCACCCCACTCTAGAAGATGAAATGGTGTGGGTTGAAGAGAGCTTGCCCATGGCATGTGGGATTTTTAGAGAGGGTAAATCTGTGGTCACCAAAAGTGTATTGGATTTCTCACATCTTGTCTCGTGTGATTGGAGTAGCCCAAAGTCTTTCTTCAAAATTCTTCCAAAGAAGGGGGAAGTATGGGCTCTATACAAAAGGTGGAATCTTGGTTGGAAGCATATTGACCTGGAGAACAGTGACTATCAGATGGTAGAAATCCTCTCTGATTTCACTGAGAAATCAAGCATGGCAGTTGCTTGCTTGATTGAAGTAGAGGGCTTCAGATCAATTTTCCAACGGCATGTGCACGAAGGCTTTGAGTTAGTTCGAAAATTATCAAGAAATGAGCTGATGTGCTTTTCCCATCAGGTTCCTGCTTTTAGAGTGAAAGGGGAGGAGAGAGAGGGCATCCCAGAAGGCTGTTTGGAGCTTGATCCTGCTTCAATGCCTGTCCATGGGATTATTAGTTATGATGTTAGGTAAATTATTACTAATTCATGTTTTTGTATTTTTACTGATAATTCAGTCATCTTCTATTTATGTTCTTCATATTTGAACAAGCTCCTTAAGCTTGAGGATAAAATTGGAGGCTGAGTTTTCTGATGTACTGTGATGATTATTGAATAAGTAGAGCTTTGGGTCCTTGTAATATCTCCAAGGCTGGAGAACCAAGTTGTTGTAACTGTTATAGGCAGCAGCAGTCGTTGTAATCAAATGGCAGAGGCAATTCTTTCTTGGCATAATTATGTCTTATTTATGAAATTTTTTTTTTTTTTTTGGTATAATGTTAACCTGTCTTATTTATGATTCTGCTACCGGAAAATCTCTAGATTCCTTACATTGTTCTGGGTTTGTGTTTTTTTATCTTTTCTCTCATCCTCTGTTTGAAAATTTATTCAATTTCTGAGCACGATGGTGTATTTGAATACGTCAAATTGGTTTTCCTTAAACATCTATCTGCACAATTTTAAGTGGCCAGACTTTAACAATTGAGAGGTTTTTACGCTTTTAAAACATACATGAGATTGGTTTTCCTTAAGCATCCATCTGCACAATTTTAAGTGGCCAGACTTTAATAATTGATGAGGTTCTTACGATTTTACTCCTCACTCTTCCCTCCTAAATTCTTTTATGTTTTATATACGAGTCTTTTATGTTTTATAGTTTTATTATAATTACTTGGAATTGTTAGTGGTCTATTGATTAAGATAGAAACTATAGATCATTCTGGATTATAATTATTAAATCATGGATTTAGTGTAGTACATTGATAATAGGAGTAAATAATATGATCACAGTCATATGATCATGGAAATTCCTTTATACGAGCATAGGAGTAAGTCATATGATCATGGAAATTCCTTTATCCGAGCATAGGAGTAAGTCATATGATCACGGTCATTGTATATTAGCCCGTATTTGGCCCAAAGAGAAGTTCACTAGTAGGATGTTCTTGAAATAATGAAATTCTGAATTAAGGTGTTCATATATATCGGTACGTGGGATTGGAGGAGGCATGAATGCTCCTAAGAAGGCATCTGCTTCTCTGTTATGAAGTCCATTTCTATGATCAATTTCCTTGACCTGGCTCCTCAATTTTACCCCTTTCTCTTCAAGTATTCAATTTAACTTTCTCATTGTATTGAATTTATCCCATATGTTCCCGACCTTTGGTTGAAACTCCTACCCCACCTTCTTTAAAACCCCTTGAAAGATCCATTTAATCGATGACACCATTCGAATCAACGAAGAGTCCAGCTTCATTGACCCCTTTGACATGGCACTAGCCACTGATATTGAAAGAAGGAATCTAGTGAGAGAACCTAAAGGGCTTGTTCCTCATAATATGAAAAGAAGCCTTTAACCTATCATCCTTTTGCCTCTGAAACACGCCCTTGTACCTATCCACCTTGATCAAACGCCTGCTTATGTTGGACTATAGCTTTTCTTTTCAATAACACGTCCTTATCAACATTCATGTAGCGTTATTGTTGCTGAAAAAAGTTGGGTTGGGCACCGATCCAGTTTAAACTGGCCAGTCTATCAAATCAGATTGTTTCTGTCTTATAGTTCACTTCCATTGAGTATTTGTTTTACCTCAATGGATTTCACAAAGGACGAGGCTGATTTGAACTGATCTTTCTCTTCTCCTTTTTACCCAAATGATAGAGATCGGTTTTGACCTACCAAGAACAAGATTGAAGAAAAAGTTTGCTTTCCAATTGATCCATGAGCTTGATCGCAGCACGTTAAAATTGCAGATTCGGATTTGGAATTTTGGATCCTATTTTTGGATTCTTTCTTGTGAGCGATGTAACTTGGACAACCATCTTGTCCCATAATTAAAGAAGCACCTGGTGGTATCTATACACCAGAGGTGATAATACAAGCATGGACACATTCTACACATCCACACAGTAGATGCATGCGGCCCATGAGATATAGAAAAGCCAGTGATGAAAAGAGAATGGTATATGAATAGGGCCGATGTTTTGTTCTGATGGATTCTATTTTCGTATCGCCCACAAATGACTAGAAAAAAATGAAAAATGTACAGGAGAGAGAGGCATGGGATTTGTAGGAGAGAGACGATTGGGAGTGAGGTAGAAACGGGGATGATCTTTTTCTAAAAAAATGAGGTAGAAACGGGGATGACGGGAAAATATCCACCCCAGTTTGAGGTTCCATCGTTGGATATGCCCCATTTCGAGGGAAGAAAACCTTGGAAATTAGTTTTCAAGGGACCCAAATGGATCCGGGATGAGCCCATTGGACTATGGGTTTCCCTAGTCCATACGATCCTAGCATGATTAGATTGATGAATAATACACAACTCATTTGTTTGACAAAGACGACTAAATCCTCATGAGGTAACCAGAAAAATGATTGATAAGTGAGCTGCCTATTCCTTCACATGCCTTGCAGGAGTTGCATTTTTACCAGATTGAGGAATTGGGGATTGTTAATAACCAGTTAATGACAACATGTGTTGCATGGGATTAAACATATTTTTATATTTGATTTAAATAAGAAATGATATTTTTATTTAGATTTTGAGTAATTTAATATTATTTTTATACCTATCATATTACTGAGTCTAAGTTTTATTCAGTTTCTTAAGCTTAATTTTACTCCCCAGATTCCAAATGTTTTTTATATATTTAAATAAATAGTTGAATGGATATTATGCTCAGTAAAATTCGTAGGTACTTGCTTTTCCTACTTTCGTGGGAATTTTTTATATTAACTTGATGGACATTGTATGAGCTTTTTTCTTTTTTTTGAAACTGAATGGAGCCCATTTAATTTCTTAACCTATAGAATCTTTCTGAAGTTTTTATTTTTTTAATTTTTAGATTCTTTTCCTAGTTATTCTCTTTAATTTACATTTATTACAGAAACGTGTTTCGATAACAAATCAGAGAGACTTGTAAGGGGAGGTTAGTATTACCTTTTTTTTAGGAAATTACACAACAAATGACAATGAATTTCAAGGAGACATGTTTTAGAAAACTACTTATTATTGCTTCTTTACCTACTATCTAGATTTATAGTTGTTTTGATGGGAACTGTTATTTTGTTAAGGATTTCTATTTTAATTTCCGTAGGAATTCTAATGTTGGCTATTTCATGTATCTTATTTTACCTCGGATGGAGCTATACCATTCCTATTTCTGCATAAACGCTGTTTCCTATTTTTATTTTTCGGTTATAATTGCTATTAGTAAAAAAATGAGTTTGGAAATTTTGAAAGAAAAGAAATCATTGAGAGAATTCAAATCCAGAGATTTTGTTAATACGAGGGAGAGAAAGATCCAGATTCAAAATCATATGAATTCATCCCCCAACATGGAGTTGCCAAAACATTTGACTCTTTACTCATTGCAAGTATAAAGGATTAGTAAATCAAATAATAAATGGTAAATAGCTTGGTTTGAAAATTTCCTTAGGATTTAGCCTGCCAAAGCTGGTTAGCTTAACCATAATCACCATGTCTTCTCCATCCAAAGCTATATGAAAACAAATGGCTTTGAAAAGGAGGTGCACCAATGTTGCCACCTCTAAGACTAATGTCTTCGGATCCTCAGTCTCCTAATGGTTATCTTGTATTTTGGATCGACTTCTTTGTGGTTTCGAATGATATAAAATCAAGGGTGAGGTTTACATAAGATGTGCACCTTAAGCAGTCAAACTAAGGCGTACTTTTATACTCTATTGAAAGATGTAATTTTTTGTATTGGAACCTTCATGACGACCTATATTTCCATCCTTAATTATAAAATTTTATGTGCTGAAATGGTGCAGATTAAACAAATCTATAAACGACTATAAATTTTAAAAATAGATGGTCTAAATAACTTACGAATCATTTTAAGATTTGAGATCCATTTTTTCTTTCATATTAGACACATCAAGGTCGATATAATCAACTTGAGGGTTTTTCCAACATTGAAACAACCTTCTATAGTTGGCTTTTGAGATGCACCTTACTTTTAATATATAAGGTTCACATTTTATAAAAACTTTTCCCATAATTCAATAGTATAATATGCGTTTACTCCAAAGATCTACAAGCCATTCCCCCCGCTGTATCGTGGAGAGTAGCGATAACAGGCATCAAAAGCTATTAACCCATTGATTTATGGCAAGGTTCTAAAAATTGCCGAGACAATTTCAAACCAGTGGCCTGCGGCCTGCGATTCTGTTTTGAACTTTTTTCATTTTCTATTGTAATTATAAATTGATCAAACTCTTAATCACCTGAGTTGGATCACAAATCGTCCTGACTAATCCGATTTTTAGAACCGACTTACAAAATGGTATCCTTGAAGTTGTTTGATGATAAAATGGAGGGAAAAGTTTATATAGAGCTGAGGCATCAAGATGCATGGACATTAAAAAAAAAAAATTGAGAAAAAATTTTCACTAAAAAAAATTGTTTTGATGCCCAAATATCTTCAAATCGATCATCACATCTCATGGACACAAGAAAAAAATAGTTTTCAAGTTTGGAAATAATGTATTTTGTAACACATTTTAGACTGTCAATTTTCAAAATTTTCATAGATATGTTGATCTACACTAATTTTAAAGCTTTAAACTTTATAAATAAACATAAAAATACATTTTAAAGCTGTTGCAAAGGTTTCCAATATTAAAACCACATTTCTAGATATTATTTGAAAGTAGGCTCCAATTTGATTCTTTAGAGCCTAGGCTATGACATTTCTCGTACACTTCAAATTACTTGCATTATTATGCCCAAGCTATTTTCCATTTTTTATATACGACGCGCAGGACCTAAACAGTAGCATATGTCTTGACCCATGCAGGATTTGCTGTAAACAAATCGGGACATGCTCAGGTCGACCAGGCACATTGCCATATATGAAACGTAACCTGCATTGCTTCAAATCAACCTCACTGTGACAACTCTTGGTGTCTAGCAGTTGGATCCGAACTAAAGACTTTGTCCGGAATCCGGATCAACCCTGTGGACTGCAGCCTAAGTTGACCAAATAGCACTTTTTATGTTTTAAAACATCCCAAATCAGGTACAACTCGGTTAATGCACCCTTAATATAGGCTTATACCTGACCCGGACTCGACTTGGACCAGAATGGTCAAGACCTCGACCAGGACCATACCCACGAGTCTGATGGCTTCATGCACCAGGACCCAGGCTAGGTTGACTTGTCAAGTCTTCAGGTCTACCAATGACAAACAAAGGATTTGTTTAATATAAGCCATCAGCAAAATTAGTACACAAAAATACTAATATAAGCCATCATCTAGAGATCTAGTGCCATTTCCTTTCTAGTTTTACATATCTTTGTACTCGGGCTATTTCTCATCCTGTACAAGGAGGGACGATGACAAAAACAAAGGAAAGACAATCAACCAATGTTTCAAACAATTGGAATCAGGTCCCAACCCTCCAACTAACATGATTCCTTATTCCCAAGCTAGATCTCTATATTCAATAAAGAAATCAAAAGCATAAGCTAAAAATAGGCAAATCAGGCGATTCCAAGGTTCTAGGAACCAGAATCTTGTATTGACAATGCCGATCTTGTGTGTTCCTAGTCAGATCGGTAATCTTATTTGTCAAAAAAATAATAAGTCGGATCGGCAATCTTCCATACCCTGCATTCAAGAATATAAACAAATTCCATGCATGCAAGCCCACCATGGCTTTTCATGTTATGCATGTTTTCTACTTGGAAAATGTTGATAAAAACAATGCCTGCATTACCGATGTCGGCAAGACCCTTATATCCAACCCATTTGATCGTATCCCTTATCAAGATAGGTAACAGATTCAGCTGGCATAAAGATGAGGATCCCTTGTCCATCTCGGACAAAGGGAAGATGGTTGGAAGGATCTTGCCCCTGTATGTGTATCTGTTACATGCACTACTCAACAACCCATGAGACAGATAGAAGCACCATAGATTATAGTAAATTTCTAGATCAGGAGAAAGGAAACCTGATCTGCAAAATCTCAACCCAAAATGATGGACAACAACTAATGTAACAAAGGATCGAGTGTATCAAATCTCAATCTAAAATTATAAAGAAAAACAGGCAATTGGTGATGCATGTATATAAACACCAAACCACACATCATATCCACCTTCCTCTACAATAAACAGTTAATATGAATATTCCACCGAAGCACAAAACAGGCATGGTTGAGGTGAAATGCAGTTTACTGTTCATAAACTGCAATGCACCGTGGCATATTTTTTCTAAACAAAATAAGACGCCAAAGAGAACCCAAACCTGATTGGATATGAAGAATCCGGCAAGAGCATCCATGTTGACTATCGTTTCCATCAAAATTATCCAGCAGCAAAGATAACTCAACAAAATACCGCCCAGTCATCCACAAGATAGAGAAAATTGGGACGCAGATGGAGAGGGGAAGGGGATCGAGTATACACATCCAAGAGTTTTACATTGTCCATAACATAGCGCAAAGTGCCCATTTATAGAGAAACCCATTTAGAATCCTTTGAAATTATTAAGAAACTTTCTCGAAAGTTCTTTTATCTTTTTTAGGTAGGCGTTCGGCGTGATTTGAACCTTTGCTTTTTTGGGTAGGTTATCGACGTGGATTCAACCTTGGACGTTGTGTAGCCGCCCTTTTAACGCCCTGGCCACCGAGCCAAAGTGCAAATCCGGAAAACTTCGTAAAGCTTATCCCTAATTGTAATAATGTTTGCTAATATACAGTTGGCATGCAATGGATTTAAAAAATTGTAAGCAGACTCGACAGTAAGGTATCGAAAAAGGTAAAGTCAATTAATTACGAAATCTTAACCTATTAATCACAGAATCAAATTGTTAATGGTCGACAGCAATTTTAGAGAAATAATTTAAAACAACAGGGTATTTCCGGCAAGACAATCTAACGGACAACGTAAATTCTGCATTTCGCATCTTGTATACAAAGATGCCTATAATAATATTAGTTACCATACTGTTCAATATGGTAACAGTGACTTTGTCCATTCAATACCAACAGGGACAGCTGATGTGACTATTCTTTGGTCAATATTGCTTGAACAGCAAAGTAGTTAAAAATCAGTTGTCCATCGACAACAAATGGCTCATGTTACAGTCACTGTATTGGAGTATGGTAAATGGAATCATATTGTGCCGGTAGCAGCTTTTGTTTCAACTTTCAATTTCAAATGGAGTAACTAAGCTTCAGGTTTTCAAATTAATCTGCATTTCCATTCTAGACACAATTTTGAAGAGCTTGAATTTGCTCGTGTCTATGCTTTCTCTACCCCTAAAAATAAATCGAGGGCTTTATCATCTCTTTCCACAGTTTCAGAATCCACTAGAACACCAGAAAAGTTAAAATTGTGGCCCTCTGGAATACACAAAAAAAAAAAAACTAAAATGCCATTTATATGCCATGGCTATCACTCAACAGCTAGAACACTTCAACTTACAGCGATCATAGCATTCAGCATCCATGCAATGAGCGTGAGAGAGATAAATCAGTAGCGACGATCACCAGCAGTAGAGAGAAGCACCCGTGTTTGCTTCTTTCCCTTCTTTCTTAGGGCATTTACCTTTGGGACTTCTAAGGTTGCGGGTTTGGCAGATGATGCTATAATACCAGCAAAGGACTGCATTGTGGTGTTCCCAGAGCCTGCATATGAAGAAAATGGCACATCCAGTACCTGAATTAGTAATGTAAAAGAGCTGAAATTACATCATAAATAATTATTTTGGTATAGATGCAAGGTTACATCCACTGTCTATTCCCATTGATGGATGTTATTCAATGGGGCCCATACTCGTCCAGACCAACGAAGGAAACCATAATAATTTCAGCCAAAATGCTATTGAAGTTAAAATTTAGGGTGAATTGTTTTTGCATAACTGCATTGTATCCTAGACATTGCAAATTTGATATCTTTAAAGGAAAAACTACTGACAATCCCATAGACCGTTGTCAGTTAAATGTATGGACATTGATAAATAGTGAAATGAACTGCACCATTGAGATCATGCCATATTATGATGGCCCCAGTTTCTCATAACTGCCCTTCCATTAACTGGCCCACAATGACACAACAAACTTTTCCAAAGTCCATGTAATTCTTTATCTTAAACTAAAAAGCTATAGAAAGCATCACCAAATTAAGTACCAAAACAGTTTACACCTACCAGTTTGGGTGGACAAATTGTCCTCGGTGTGATTCGTAGACACGCCGCTCGAGTCACCAAGTCTCAGAGATGGAGAATCATGCCCAGAAGCAAAACCAAACCTTGCTACTTGGGAGAACAATTTCCTTCCACCAACAACAGGAGGACTTGTGGATAATGCTGCTGAGCTCCCCAAAGCTGGAGAGAGTTTTAATGCAACAGAACAAGTCATGTTAATAACTATACGTTACTAGCATGAGCAATCTAGTATCTTAGAAATAGTTTTTGTCATGATGCTAGGTACCCTTAAAACTGCTATATAAGAAAGAAAATTTAATGCAATACCTTCAAAATCATCCATAGAGAATGTTGTTTCGTTGTAACTTGAATGTTGGAAATGAGATGTTACGGGCACAGCTTCAGCGGCCTTCGCCCTGGCCTGCTTTTCAAGCTTTTTGAGTAGGCAAAATAAAGGAGACAAGAAAATGGATACCATATTAGTTGTCGAAACTTGAAACCTATAAAGCATTAGTGTCCATGAAACAAGAACAGGTATCATGAAAGAAGTATGACAAACAAGAGACGTACCCTCACATTCTCAAATTCTTTTCTCAATGTGCATTGGCCATTGAAATATCGTATGAAAAAAGTCATTACAGAATTAGGAACACTCTAAGGAGAGTTCCCTCGCAGAATATATGTCATCACATACCCAGAAAGTAGCATGAATAAATGCAAATGACAAAATGAGGCAAACAAAATACTCAAAAAGGTATGGAACTAATTATAAAAAATAAGGAGTTCGCAATTCATGAAGGATATGGCATGCACTACCAATTAGACCAGATGCTAAAAGTCGGATGTCTCAAAAGCTCATTGGAATATGATTTCTCTCGATCACATCATGCCCCAAGACCCAAGTTACTCACTCTCATCCACCAGAGAATCAATGGAAACAAGGATATGTAGGAGATTCGACTTCACATCCACAAAGAGAATAAGAAACCAAAAAACTATACCTGCTTAGCCTGACGTTTCCGTTGATTTTCTCGCGTCTTGATTTCATCCATAAATGGTGTAAAAGCATCAGGAGGTAATATACTGTGCAAATTGATTTCACACAGCTGCAGACAAAAGGTTGAAGAACAAGTAAGATTGAGTTTTCCCCTGCCCACCTTCCCAACCATCAAACCATGGAGAAATAAGAGAAAGGTTGGAAGTAAAAAGTAAAAACAACAAACCTGAAATGTAGTCGTCAAAGATAAATGGCTTAAGAAACGAAAGCGCCTTCTCATAACTTCTGATAGCGTCACTGTTTCCAGTTCTAAAATTTTTCCACTAATTCTGCAACCAATTTGGAACATAATTTGTTCAGAAACATGAAATATATAACATGTACAATTGGAGAAATCCCCAACAGAATTCTCAAATTAGTTTAGACCAATAAATTTCTACAAGTGCATGATCACTAGCATAATCATAGGCACAATCATTATCATCATCGTCAAAGCCTTTTCCCAACTAATTGGGGTCAGCTAAGCACAATGATTATCAAGGACATAAAATCAATACAAGATACGAGGAGGACAAATCATGATAACATTTATTGTCAAATATAAGAGAAGTTCACTATAAGTATCAAGACTAGTTCCATGGCCATATTTCATGATAAAAAATGTCAACACCTGGATGGTAGCAAATCATAGCTCCCGTAGTAACGAAGGAGACACTTCATATTTAGTGGGTGGGGTACAAGGAGCTGACCATCTTCTGACTGCATCAAAGATATGTGGCATGAGAATACTTCAAGTAGCAATGTCGACTAGCAGATGGACCATAACAAAAAAATTTAGGCTCAATATGATACAAGGGAAGTAAAATTATATCAAGGGCAAGTAAAATTATATCAAGGGCACTTGTTATGATAAATATGTCCTCTTTTCTTATGTAATAAAGTCTCTAAAAATACCTCATTCATGTTGATAGAAAAGGAATATTGTAATACAATAACAAAAATTCGAGCACTCTATTATTTGTGAACAAAACACTTTAAACTTATAGATCTAGCTCTAGTTAGGGCTGAGAATGGGTCGGACGGGGTCCGGAACCACGGGGATTCAGATTCAAATCCTAAAAGTATACATGGGATTTCAATCCAGATCCGGACCCGATTGAATCCAGAATATTCGGATCCAGATCCGGATCCAAAAGTATACATGGGAGCTGGATCCGGATCCAGACCCAATCGGATCCAAAAATTAGTTTATATATTATTTATATCTATAAAATAATATATAACAAAAAAAATACTATATAACATGTGTATATAAATAATATATAGCATTTTAATAAATAGGTTAGATCCGGATTGGATCCACCTGTAACCGGATCCAATCCGAATTATTATTCAGATCCAAATTTTGGATTCGGATCCAACGTGGATCCATACCCAGATCCAGATAGAGGCCAAAATTCAGATTTCGGAACCAAACTGGGTAAATTCTCAGCCCTAGTTCTAGTCTAATAGGGAACTGATATAGCATAACTTGCCCCACATTAAAATGTCCATGTTCTCTCTTTCCAATCAAAGAGACAATGTTGACCACAGAGGGACATCAAACTTCTCAGCACACCTTTTTTTTTTTAATCGATTGCAGTAGACAAATAATACAAAGACCAGTTTGGCCAATCGACCGAAAGAAAGATTTGCCCTACTATGAGATGACTGCAATGGGAATGAAGAAAGATTCAAACATCAAAGATTAACTTAGAAATGAAAGATTCAAACATCAAAGGTTAACTTGGAAATGACCACATATTATCCATAGGTATTTCAATCTTAATCAGTCACAAGATTCGGTCACTGGAGAACTCCAAACCTTACAGAAACCACCTCAATGGCAGTCCAATCCAACATTTACAAAATGAACAACTAAACAAAATAATGACCCCTCATTTTTATTATCTTTATGACAAGCAACATATTACTAAGAGGGGAAAAAGATAAAAATATGGTGCATCCAAGGATGTAAACAAATGAATATGCATACACTAGATAAAAGATGGAAACAGAACGCATAAGCAAACAGAAGAAACAAAACCAAGAGGAAAGGGAAATGTGGAAGCAAATCTAAATGGAAGATGTCCTCCACAAGCAGACAAGAAGAGCCCACTTCGTCTTTTGGGTAGTTGGGTTGCTTCTCCATTCTGTTCTTTCAAAATACAGGCAAAAGAGATGCCACCCTATTGAAAAACATAGATGACATCCTCCATTAACAACTCTCCCCTGAGAAAATTGACTTCAGTCAGCGCTTCTGGATATCCACCTCAATAACAAGCTGACCTGAGAAAAACTGTTAGATCCCCAGACCCATATGAAGAGAATGCATTCCTCTCGTGTAAAGTCACCAAAGCTTATAGGATCCTGTTAACATTTTAAGAACATTACCCAAAGAATCCCTAAAACTGCTGCCTGTCACTTGGAAGCTTAAGCTGGGATTTTGTGGCATTGACTGGGTTTTTGCTAAACTTGCTCTGTTGGCGCTTGGGGCATTGGAATATGTGTTCTCTCCACAAACTTTGGGGTATATGGAAAGGACATAATAACAGAGAACGGTTAAAATGAGAGACTCAAGTGTTCTGTGCGAGGATTAGACACTTGACTATTGATGGTCTCTGGTATACCCCGATTTTAAGGCCTTTAGTGCAGCCACCCTCCAAAGAGAGAATACAAGCATTCAGTTCCCCAAGGATGTACTGATCAAGAAGCATAAATTCGAAGGTGGCTCATGAGCTAACTCTAATTATTCGATGGTGGCTCATGAGCTAACTCTAATTAACCAGGCATGGGAGCCACCCTTCAAGATAGTAGGAGAATGCTGCCTTTTCAGACTCCATGGATATCTATGATTCCACAAGTGGGTAAACCAGAGCCTATCAATTCCCATACGCCATAAAAACTGACATTTGGCACCCCTAACCTTGGTTTTGTCAAAAGCTTCTCAGTATGATTAAATGGATACTAGGTGGTGAACATGTTCAAGGTGCACTATCTTTGCAAGCTTACAACAGCATCAAAAGCTTACAATAGGATCAAATTCTCACCTGTTCTTTTTCAGGTTAATAAGGAACCAGGCTTCTTGGGCTACGAGGGTAGAGTATAGAAGGAGCCTTCAGGTAGAGGGAGTTGGATTTTGTTATTATGATGCATCTTTGAAGACTCCTTGGCATGGTTGTTCAAGATTGTTTCATTGTCAAACTCCTTTTATATTATCTATCATAAGACTGTTGAAAAAAAATGTTCGGGATGTATAAGGGATAGTGCCATCCAAACAATTATAGTTTGCAGTATCTAACAACATAATTTGCATTTTCATTGCTGAGGTGATGTTAGGGGTGGCAATGGACTGGGACCCGACCCAGAAACCCGACCGGGGTCGGGGTATGGGTCCAAAAATTGGACCTGGCGCGTCAGGTCCGGGTCCAAGACACTATTTTGAGTCCAGGTCTGGATCTGATTGGGTTCAGGTCCGAGTCCCACATTATATTTTTGGGTCCCAATTTATGAAATTTATTTAAATATATTGATATTTTGATTTTTGGGTCAGGTTCGGGTCATATAATACTTTACCTGGACTTGTTGCCACCCCTAGGTGGTGGTGTTTTAAGCCCATGGTAGTTTCCTGTGGAAGTAAATAGGTTATCATCCAGAAACGGTGATTGCTTTAATAGAGGCAAAATTCCCCACATCCTTATACTATTAATACCCTAATCAACAATAATCAATGCAGGAAGCCTTCCTATTTATTTTCTTAAGCACATGATAACACAATTACTGAAACAAGTGATTCATACTCCACTAGCAAAATCCCTTCTCTCATATAAACTACACAGTCCAACCTACACTTATCAATCCAATATACATAGAGCAGTCTCCAACAATGAAAGCCCCAAGCCAATGATAAAGAACAAAATCAAAAGTCCAAAGGCTTCTCAAACCATAGAATGATTGACCCACCTAATGAAGAATGTGAAACCAAAGATTCTAGGAGGGAGAAGAGTTTGGAATCCGTCCTTCAAGAGGAACCTCTCTGAAGCAGAATCCTCCTCTTTTACCGAACTCTTAGCAGCCTTGCAAGCCTGCTACATACCTATCAGCGGGAATGATGTTTTGGTGTGGACTCTTTCGCTCTCTGGGCGCTTCACGGTCACCTCTTTTTATAGGAGGCTCATTCAATCTCCCACTCTGCCCTTCAACCCACCCTCGATCCGGGGAATACATACTCCAAACAGATGTATTACGTGTCAAAAAGAGAAGGAATCAAATGCTCATCTGTTCATTCACTGTGAACAGGGGAAATACCTTTGGAGTAGACTTTTACTACTCTTTGGCCGAGAATGGGTTACTCCACCCACGGTACATTCCCTTGTATCCACAGATATCGCCAAGCCCTGACCCAAAGCTGGAAAAATCATATGGAAGGATGCCATTGCCACGCTTGTATGGGTTATTTGGATAGAAAGGAATAATAGGATATTCCAGGGACGTTATCAACAGCTGCCTGCACTCCTCCACAAGGCTAAGACTTTGTTAACTTTTTGGGCAACCAACCACAAAGTCTTTGCGGGTACACCCACAAACTTTTTTCTAAGCCAATGGGGTAATATCTTTTTTCATCAACCAAGGAAATCTCAAAAACCCAACAACTGTCAACCACCCCAAAGCGGAACTATCAAACTCAATTTCGATGGTTGCTCAAGGGACAACCCAAGGCCAGCTGGGGCTGGGGGAGTATTCCAATATCATGAAAGGAATATTTTGCTCACGTACGTTGAATCCCTTGGCTATACTGATTCACAACATGCTGACGCAATGGCACTGCTGATAGGGCTCAAGCTTTTTAACCACTCTTGGGGATCCCACTTGACAGTTGAAGGGGACACATACAACATTATATCTAGGGCATCCGGAAAGTCTATACCACCCTGGTATATAGTTTCGATCTTTGATGAGATTGAATTCATTTGCAGGGGTATCAACGTCTCATGGAGGCATACATTCAGGACGTCCAACGCATTCGCAGATCTCATGGCAAATGACGGAGCCGACCTCACATACAGTCTTGGACTCCCTCTAAGCTAGCTGATGAGCCTTTCTCTCCTCTTTGTTCACTACTCACATACATGTTGTAAATAGGGTGTCCCTCTTACCGTTTTTGCTGAGCCAACTCATTGTTGTCATAGTATTAGACTCTTTTTTGGCTTTTTTGTAAAGCGATTACCTTGCCCGTTAGGGTTCTGGTAAATCCCAATTTTTGTAAGGGACACTAGACCCAACACTTGTATTTACTTCTTTCTTCATTCAATGAAACAATTAACTTTATCAAAAAAAAAAAGGTGAAACCAAAGATTCATTAAAGATGTATTTTTACATAAAATAAGACCATTTACTTTTAGTACAAGGTTACAATCACCCTTTGCCTAGTACAAGGTTACAATCACCTTTTGCAGCTAGACGTGAATTCAAGTTGTTAGGGGTGTGCTGTTGACCACACCCAAAGTCCAAAAACAATTCTTTCGGACTTCGTTACACCACCATAGCCGCCTGATTTCACTCTAACTGCTGGGAGTGATTGTGACCTTCTTGTACAAAAAATAAAGCCTTAAAGATATACAAGCATATTTTACTTTGTTTCCTTGAAGTTTCAAAGGCCATAAAAAGAAAAGGAAAGCTGGAAGACTGTCGTCACATGAAAACTGGCCGCCTAGCTCAGTAGATATCTAATTCATAAAATTGTCTTAAATCGTTTTTTGAGCATGAACATTTAATGCACTTATCCAGTAAACCCTATAAAGTTTCTTTTTCCATTTCGTTTTGGTTCAACTAAACTTCCAAAAATTGATAGATATCTAGAAATTGCAAAATCGTTGCCTAGACAACATACGGAAAATAAATATAGATCTAAGGTTTTTACTGTCTTAACTTCTTTAAGAGAACAGTTATCTTGGAGAAGAAAAAGGGGAAATCACTTCAATGTAGTCCATATCACACTTACGAGAATCCAAGAATGAAAATTTGTACGTCAATTCATCAATAAACAACTTTGATATGTAATATCAACTTTAAATAATTTTCAGACACATGTAAGGCAACAGATCCTCCAACAAATTAATATTATAAATAGATGTATAACTTGGAACCTTTCATAAACAGAATCTCCACAGAATACTCTCTTTAGATTCGAAAGATTTCAAGTTGAGCTCAAAAACTGTGAGTGTGATAAAAAGTACCTGGTAGAAAGTGTATGAATCCTTCTCAGAGTTATTTTTGTGTCCATCAGAATGCCTATGGAAACCTTTGTCTTCATCGTATGAACCAATACCCTTTTCCTCGCTTTCAGATGCCAGGGGCACATCCCCAAACAGTATGGAACTTTTATCACCATTTGCTTCTGTCAGAGGCAAACTATCTGATTCACTTAGTTCATCCTTGTGACCAGTATGTAATATTTTACCAGCATGATCACCAGCTTTGAAATCATTGCCATCACTTAAAGTTGGAATTGTTGCATGAGATTGGGTCTTTTGTGGGGTATATCTGTAAGTCCCAGGATTAGAAGAAGAAGCCATCTGATTTTGTGGTGGACTGCTACTAAGAGGCCTATGTTCAGTCCAAAACTTCTCTCTCTGCTCTAGTTGTTCTAAAGCAGCACAAACGTATGGGAGTTTGTCCAAATCATCAACTCCCCCAGATTCTGCTTTCACTAGCCACTGATTAAGTTCCAGTTTTGCTTCTTGAAATGACAGCCCTATGTCTAATGTCAAAGTAAACTTTGAAAATAAGTCACAGAGTCCATCATTGGTGTATGGCACAGCATTCACACAATGGTGATTTTTCTGAAAAGGAATCATTGAATCTTTTGGTCTAGTCAAAAGTGTAAAATCTATGTGATCCCCAATATGGTACTGCTTGACATAGTCAACATAAACCGTGTATAAATCTTTAGACGATATCTTCATGAAACAAAGGGGACACTTTTTCCAGCAGTCACCTTTATGATCCTCCACGCCCATCAACAAATAACGCAAAATACATGGAAAACAAAATATATGACCACAAGTTGTAATTTGGGGGCAAAGAGGATCCTCCAAGCATATAGGGCACTGTACAGAAAATGGGGTAGAATACCTCACGCAAACCACATCTTCCCACTGTAACATTTTGTCTGGATCCTTGGATTTGAGTGCAGAATTTCCAGTGTCAACCACAACAAACTTGTAATTAGCCTGGAGAAATAGATCCTTATTGTATGGCTTTATTTTCTGTTGCCTTCTTGGAGGAGGCATCCGGGTTTGCGGACGAGAAATAGGATCATAATGAAAATTGAGCAAGTGATTAGCATTGACTGTCTGGTTTTTCCTTGATACTGAATGAATAGCATTTCCTTGATGAGTGCCAGCTCCTGAAGAGGATTTATCAATGTGTTGAGGGCCGGCTCCAGAAGATCTCCCATTGAGCTGCTCACATCTGAATGTGGAAGATGACTCTCTGTGAGAAAATGTGTTGCATGAAGAAGACATATCATGGCTGTGGCCATGAGGGCCATTCAAAGCATCAGGGCTTCTTCCATTCATTACCTAGGTTAACAAAAAGTTGTCAACCACACACATGTTAATCAGATAGCAAAATGAAAGAACCAAGGACTAAAAGGATATGTAACAATCTACAGCCTGAATTTGGAAGGGAAGATCACCAGAGACAACTGACAGACAAATATGTGGTACCAAAAAGCAATGAAAGGTGGATAAATGGTGGTTGAGTTTCTAAACAAGTACCATAGTTTAACTTCTGACTTTCTAATTTCAATTTTGAAGTCAAGTTTAACAACTATAAAATGATTAACTACATCGGTGTTAATGAAGTTTACTTTTAAAGTTTACCCCATCATATTGGACAGTGTTCCAAACAACCCAAGCGCGCCTAGGCAGCCGGTGGGGGTGGCTGCTCAGCGCCTAGGCGAGAAAAATAAGAATAAGTGGATAAGTGAACGAGGAGAATTCAGATAGTCCATAATCCATATTTCCATACAATGCTAGAACCATACAAGCATACAAGAGTTAGATAGTAGAAACTAGAAACAATGAAGTAAAAAAAAAAAATAATACAGTCTAAGACTCAACAGTTAACACCAAGAGTTAAGCATCTTCATTCTTCAGTCATCATCATCATCAGAAGGAATAGAGTAAGCCTCATCATATGCATCAGATTCGAGGCCATCATCATCAAAGTCATCTCCCTCGTCAACATAACTTCCTCCTCTGTTTCTTCTGAATCAGCCTCTTTCTCCTTTTTTTCTACCCCCTCTTACTCTATGCAGATGAGACCCTAGGAGTCTTGGTTGCTCCACCTGGTGCCTCTTCACCCTTTTTTTTCTTTTTGTGCTTCCCTGAACTAAAGTATTGTATAATCTCCTCCCTGGTAGCCTCATAAACATTTTTACACAAGGCAACGTCCCCTTTAATGCCGACAAGGTGTTTCTTGAACCGGTAAATACCGCCATCGATATCCTTTCTACAATAATTACACCTCATACGATGCTTGTCATTTGGATTCAGGTTATGACCATACTGCAATCAGGATCACCACTTCTAAAAGAACCTGGAGAAGATATTTCCATAGAACAAGGCTCATCTTCTTCCTTTTCTGGTTCTACTAAATTCAAATATAGTCTAATCTCATCCGCAAGAGCTTCAAGAACCTTTTTATAAGAAGTAACACTCCTTTTAATACCGGTAAGGTGTTTCTTGAATCGGTTAATACTCCCATTGGTATTTTTTTTCACAAAAAATACATCTTAAACAATTTTTATCGTTTGCTTTCAGCTTATAACCATACTTCCAACCCGGATTAGGGTTGCCAATGGACCCAGATCCAACCCGAGACCTGCCGGGTATACCTAACATGGGTCCGGGTATAGGTCCAAACCTTGGAACCGCGGGTAGGGTCCGGGTCCTTCATAATGGACCCAAAGATTCTCGGGTACGGGTACGTGTCTGGGTCCCGACTCGAGATCTGAAGTTTCCCACCCTTTATGCTTTATCGCTCTACCTACCCTTCATTTTAGTGCAAACCCCCTCACATTACCTCTTTAAATCTTTGGATGTGGGACTAAAAAAATTTCCCTTACATCTCTAGTATTAGTGTGTGATTCAGTTTTGGGGGACTGGAGAGAGAGAGTAGAGACGTGCAATGTTTTAAAAAACAATCCGCTCGGCGCCTAGGCGGTCTGGACTAAAATACCGCACGCCAAGACCCAAGCAGCCCTACACAAGCGGATGTACCTGGGCAGGCGCCCAGGCGGGCTAGGTGGGTGCCTAGGCAGGCGTCCAAGGACGAGCTTTTTCCTTCTTTTTTTTAATATCCAAAAGGAAAATGGGATAATTTTGACCCTCAAAAAGGTTTAAATAGATTATAACCATATTTTTATCGTTTGCTTTCAACTTATAACCATACTTCAAACCCAAATTAGGGTTGGCAATGGACTCGGATCCGACCTGGGACCTATTGGGTATACCTAACATGGGTTCGGGTATGGGTCCAAACCTTGGAACCGCGGGTAGGGTCCGGGTCCTTCATAATGGACCCAAAGATTCTCGGGTACGGGTACGGGTACAGGTCCGGGTACAAATGAACCGACCCGAGACCTAAAGTTTCCCACCCTTTATGCTTTATCGCTCTACGTACCCTTCATTTAGTGCAAACCCCTCACATTACCTCTTTAAATCTTTGGATGTGGGACTAAAAAAAATTCCCTTACCTCTCTAGTAGTGGTGTGTGTATTCAGTTTTGGGGGACTGGAGAGAGAGAGTAGAGACGTGCAATGTTCTAAAAAACGATCCGCTCGGCGCCTAAGCGCCGGCTAGGCGGTCTGGACCAAATACCGCACGGCCAGACCCAGGCAGGCCCTACACAAGCAGATGTACCTAGGCGGGCGCCCATGGATGTGAGCTTTTTTCCTTTTTTTTAATACCCAAAAGGAAAAATGGGATAATTTTGACCCTCAAAAAGGTTTAAATAGGTTATGGGGGTTATTTTCAACCCCCAAAGTTAAAAGAAAAATCCCATAAACCCTCAATCTCTTAGCTATACCTGTTTCTGAGAATCAAATGTATTTTTTGTGGTTTGAAAAAGCTTCCTAAACCTTTTCACTTATTATAAAATATGGAGAGTTGGAGCCTATTACTAATACATATCCTATTAGACTTTTAAATTTTGTATGGTTCAAATTTTGAAATTTTGAACAAGTTTATTCTCAACATGCGATATGTCATATGTTTGTATATAAAAAAATATGTTACAATATTTTCAAATGTAATAAATTCTAAAATTGACACATATACACAAATATGTTACAATATTTTCAGATGTAATAAATTCTAAACTTGACACAAATATATGTATATATACTACATATCTATATAACTTGTACAACAGGCGCCCAAAGTTCTGGGAGCCAGGCCGCCTAACATTTTTTGAAACGTTGGAGACATGTGTTCTCACTTTTCAGCTTTGAGAAGAGGGAAGTGCAACTGAAGCTAGAGGTAGTCCTAAGGCAGATAGCTCGAAACCGCATAAATGCTATTTATTTATTTAACCCCCAAACCGAGGCAGTCCTAGTTTTGGGCCAAACACCGCAAAAAACCTCTTTCTTACAAGCCTAAACCCTTCATGCCCACACAGGACTAACCCTCCATCTCTCAAACATCAGTTAAAAACTTTAAATAAGTGGAAAGCTCTATAGAGTCACGGGCGACTAATCCCACATCGAAGAAAAGCATAGAGTCATGGGGGTATAAGCTCTATAAAAGGGGCAGGGGAGGTTATGATCATACACCTAAGAAAGGTTGGAAATCCCCCAAGTATTGGTCCAGGTCCAGGTCCTGAGTCCTGAGTATCCTCATTGGTGCGGGTACGGGAACTATCTTTTTGGACCCGTCTGGTACGGGTCCACAAGTGATATTTTAGGTCCGGGTCCGGGTCCAGTAGGACCCAACCCGTTGCCATCCCTAATCTGGATCACATTTGCTAGCAAAACCAGAAATAGACTTATCCAAACAACAAGGATTTTGTTCCTGTTTGTGTTTTATTGAATTCATATATTGGTCCTCTCTGATAGCTTCAAGAACATTTTTACAAGGGGTAACATTCCACCTAATACTGGTAAGATGTTTCTTAAACCGGTTTATACCCCCTTTTGAAAGGACCTTTTTGTTTCTTTTTCATAATAATTGCATCTTATGCAACTTTTATCCAAAGGACTCGAGTTATAGCCATATTTCCAACCCGGATCGCCACTTTGACTAGATCCTGAAGAACACATCTCAAAATAATACAAGCAATCTAAAAACTAAAATTTCGCACTTACTTTAATTGCTCGATCTCCAAACTTCCACCTCTGAGAAGTTTTTTAGTGTTAAAATCTTCAAAACACCCTCTAATACAGCCAAAAAAACTCCAAAACTAAATCCAATTTCAATGGGTGATGTTTGGATCCATTTTTTGTAACTTTGAGAAACCCTTTGATCCTATGAAAATCACCTAATCTAGTTTTTAAGATTCTCTCTCTCTAAAATGGGTTCTAATGGGGTTTAAGTTTCAAATGAACCTAAAACTCACCTTTAAAACACTTTTTTTTTATTTTTATAATACCCAAAAAAGCCCCTCAACAAGGGACATTTCCGCCCCTAGGCGGTGCGTAGGCCTTGAGCAGCCACCCAAGGATGGGCACTTGCCTAGGCAGTAGGCGAGAGCCTATCACTTAGGCGGCCGCCCAAGGGCAGAATGCCTAATTTGGCCATTTAGGCCTAGACGAGGCGCCCAGGCCCTCTGGAACGCCTAGGCAGCCACCTAGGCACTGGGAAGTTCGCCTTTTAAAACAATGATATTGGCAATTTCTTCTGTTTCTTATGGGGAACCATCTATTGTAGTACTTAAAGAGACTCAACCTCACTTTGTCATGGACTCGATGACATACTTTGAGACAAGAAAAGCATCATAACTTATAAAAATGTTCGGTAAGATATCTTGAAAGAATCATTAATTTTTTATGATCAAAGCACAGCACAGTAAAAATGAATCACACTAATAAAATGATGAGCTAAAGTAAAAGATCTGTTAAATGATGAAAAAAGCAAACTTACTCTCCCGGGTGATGCAAAAGAATCTGACTGAGTTCCAACCAATGAGCCTGCAAAAGATAAATGAATGAGTTGTAAATGCCAAATTAATTCAAAATAAAATTGGATAATTCCTTGAAGTTAGCACCACATATACAAGATGTGATGCATAATAAACTCAAACAGTTTTAACTTGCCAAGCAGATAAGAACAGAAATATAATTTTTTGACATCTGATAGTAACAAGGAAAACAGTAATTTAGGAGTTTGGATCACAAAAAGCATGATAAAAATTAAGAATATATTGTTGATGCAAAACAGGAAAAAACTAGCGACAAGGAATTTGACAGCCAAATAAATATTTCATGAACCTAAGTCCCAACTGAAAAAAATACAATTTTCTGTGATTTAGTTATAACAAAGAACACAGTAACTTTGAATCGCAAGACACAAAAAAATATGAATTCGTTAATGAAAACAAGCAGAAACTAGCGTTACAAATGAGTCGAGTCAACTCGAAATAGGCCAAATTACTTAGACTCTGCAGGATGCCGAGTCCGTAAGGAATGGCCAAGTTCAGCAGGTTCCTATGTTTTCATGGTACTTGTTCTACAGACTCGCCCGAGTTTTTATGGACGAACAAGGCTCGGGACACTTCCAAGTCCCGATTCTGGGCCGTCTTTCAGAACATTGGTAGAAACTGGCCACAAATTGACATCCAAATAACTATGATGAATCTTTAAAGTTTAAACAATGCAAGTGATATGCAAGATGCTAATTCAGAGCAAACTAAAGATATGCGTGTTACAAAGCAAGTACAATTCCAGGTTGCAAAACCAAAAAGGGGTAAAAAGAAAAAAAAAAGGAAGAAAGAAAGAAACCCTGCAGTTTGGGTAAGAAGGCTGCTTAAGAAATAAAATAGAAAAGGATTGATGCCCAATGAAAAATCGAAGACCCTCCACCAAACAGAAGTATTCTCACAAAGTAACCCAACCCAAAACGCATAAATCAATATCTAAGCTGTGTTATAAGCCATAGTGTTGCTAATGAGTTTCTCAAAAAGAAATTATAAAATGTTAAGTCTATACAATACATGTACTCAAATGCATATCCAGTCAGCAAAAAGCCACGAGTCTTAAAGTTTTGAGGACGATATTCTTTTCTGATAATTTTTATTGTTGAATACTCATCCAAACAGATAAATAAATAAACAGTTAAGTACAATGGTAAACATAGATAAAGCATGTAATGACAGGAGAAAACCGCCAATGTCCCTGTGCTAGTCTGCTGAGGTGTGCATCCTCAACTCACCAAGCCATGGAATTGGCCTGACTCATGACTATGGCAAGTCAAGCCATTGAACCATGAGGGTATGATGCGGTAACTTTGAAATTATTGACATTTGAAATTTTGAATACATAGAAACAAATAAAAGAATGCCAAAAAATAAAGAACTTGTTATATGAATTTACAGTTGCAAAGTGGAAATCGGAAGAACATTAAAAATTAAATTCGTGCAAACATTGGGCTTACCAATGCACTATGACCTTGCGTATGCAAACAAGCCTTTCACCTGGCATTTCAGGCTATATATAAAATTAGATAAGAGAGCCATTAGAGATGATGCTCAAATGTAAGTTTAGCATTCGCTCGGATGCCATAAATGTCCATTACTATCCAATTAACCTTCCAAGACATGGGCTTTCACAAAGCTTAAGCTTACTTCCATAAATGTCCATTACTATCCAATTAACCTTCCAAGACATGGGCTTTCACAAAGCTTAAGCTTACTGTCAGGCGGTTAGCTCCAATAAATGATCACCCCAGGTCGCACGCTTCGCCATATAGCGTTCCCCCTTCAACTGTGTGATACCTCCTCATATCTAAAACCACAGAACTCATTGACAGCTACAGTGAAAGAAATGATCACAACGCTAACACCATATTCAAAAAAAAAAAAAATGATCACAACCCTAACACAGACCACTAGAGCTTGCTACCTCCACTAAGCACCACAAGAAATATGTGTGGCACTTGCCCATAGCCCCTTGAAAAATGGCAAATGGACACATCTTTTGAAACAACAAGACATGGGGAATACTCACAAGAGTTGCAAAGTCTCCCAGCCTGGCTCTTTCCTCCACTGTCTAGACCTCCTTAACAATTCCTCCCGAACTTCTATCATCTGTCAACTCTTACACATATTACTTGTCATCTCCAAGAGGAAGATTCAACAGCAGAATAAGCCTATGAAATGACACAACCACAACAGACTTATCAATCCTGAGAACCGACAATAGCATTCGAGGGCAAGATCATCATAATGTTTCCTAAAGGTGCTCTGCAACTCGTTTGAGAAAGAATGGGAAATGTAACAGTATACCTCTTCCATCAATTCTCCCATTTGCATAAAACCTACTTCTCCTCACTCAATGCTACATCCCACGAGTTGCTTTTTGATTCTGATACCCAAAATGTTGAATCTCTGCCATGCTAATCTCCATTACAGGTGAAACATGGTCGTCACAAAGAACACGTGATACACTCCAAGAAAAAGGTCCACTTCTGTAAATGCCTTAAATACATTCTTATTTAAATAAATAAAAAAAGCAGGAGTGCAACTGAACATAAACTTTCAGAAAATTTCTATCCAAAAATTCTACGTTTCATAAACTGAACCCAAAATTCATACACGAAACCCAAATTTCACGATATCTACTGGTCCATCTTTTTTCATTTAACTCAAATACTTCCAAGGAAAGCTTATTTCAACTACCTAACAGGTCGTAGTTACCATAGTTAGGAGACAAAACAATAACACATAGAATGAGGGAACATGATTACTCTTTCCAGCAGTATATTAGCAAATAAAAAGTAAAATTTGTCCAAAGGAAAAAAGAAGCTAAGAGTTATCACTCACAAACCATGGAAAACCCAGAATCACAATATACGTAGCAGTGTTTACCTTCAATAAAGCAAGGAGCTTTATCAAAACCAATGTTACTCAGCAATAAAGCACCAAAAACTTCAGAAACAGATTTAAACTACTACTACAGTAAGATATCTCCAATTCTCAAGAAAGATAATCACAAAAGACACCACCTTTCCCTAATCCAGCAAGACACCCACATGATGATCAACACAATTCAAAAGAAAGAAAACCCTAATTCCACAAAAGAAACTAAGAACGAAAAACTCACTGGAACTTCCGTTGTCAATGCGCTCCTGGTTTGAGATCTGAGCAGATCCAGAGCTCTCAGCTTGCCCATAAAAGGCAGAGGGTTCAACACCAGGGTTTTCAGATATTCCATGATCGAAATTAGGGTTTTCGGAAGAAGCTTTGTTGAACGGCGGGGACGATACCTTGGCGTTTGTGGGCAAGATGGACATGAAAATCTCTGCAAATTAGGGGAGATTTCTAAGCCGAAGGCGCATGAAGAAAAGAGAGAGAAAAAGAGGGAAAATAAAAAGCGGCTTATTTTACAGGGTGAATTTCCTCGGGAATATGCCTGGAGCCTCCGAACTTACACATTGGCACGTGTAAGTGGCTTTCTTCGATCTCGACACGTGTGAAGAAGGTAAGCCCCTTCCCACCGATTTTGGCCGCACATATACGCTCTCTCAGGAGCATAGTTACTTCTACTCCCTAAATTAATAATGTCTACGAAATTTAGGAACCGCTTAAGGATTATTATATTATTTTTAAAATATATATATATATTTATTAACTTTTTTACCACTTAAATCTTACCACCAAAAAATTAGATGGTCTCCATTCATTATCTCTCTCAAGTATATAGAAATTACAATTATGATTTATTAAGGTTAATTTATGGGTTGAAAAGATCACATCCCTAAAATTTGAGATCTTAAAATTAAGTCTGAGTGGGTTTTTGCCCATGGGAGTAAATGGACATCATACTCCTGCAATGAGGGTAATCTTTTGGCTTTTCCTATATAAAAAATACCAAAAAGATTTCCTTCTCATTTGGAGTATATTATCTATATAGAGCATTTGCACAAAACTTATGCTAAGAAAATGTTTTGAGATCCCAAAATTTGGGATGTGATCTCCAGATCCCGAAAGCCAACCTCAAAGAAAAAAAAAATTTTAACTCTCACTCACTGTGGCCATAAAAATTGGCAGCCTAATATTGAACTAGAACCATCCAATTTTTTGAAAGAACGATCAATATGTATAAGAACTCAAATTTACAAAAACAAAATTCTATGAAAACAACTATTTTAGTTATAATCAGAAGGATCCTGAAATTTCGGATCACAAAAATTTCTTTTCCCGAGGGAGTAAATGCATAATTTGCTCCCACGGGAGCATAGTATAAGTGTATAAGTGCTCTTAGAAATAAAACGGTGCTTAATATTTGAACCAATGAGACGAAATTACCTATTTGGCTTACGAGGATCCTAGTCACAATTGTTTTCGGGATATTACTAGCAAGAATGTTTATCAGAATAATACCAAATAAGCCTTTATTCAATTATTTTTCTGAATTTTTTTATTGAATACTAATAAATATTAACATGAAGAAAATCTTTTCCATGAAACTTATATATTCTTGGATTTATCCCATGTTTACCATAAAATAGAAAAGGGAAAAGTTTATATAGAGCCTAGGCTCTAAACAATCAAATTAGAGCCTACCTCAAAACATTCATCAGAAGAGGTT
>NW_006498507.1:1357285-1371164 GCF_000471905.2 Amborella trichopoda | reverse complement strand
TCTCTCTCTCTCTCTCTCTCTCTCTCTCTATATATATATATATATATATATATATATATATATATCTATATATACAATTATAAATCATTATATATTGGCAAATCTATTTTTCAAACCGGTTGGAAATTAAATCAAACACAATATTATCATGAATATTCTTAATATGATTTTATCGAGAGGCTCTTAAATTTTGTGATATAATTTCATATTATCTGGATAATAATGCGGGTAACTTTCCTAAATTATCTCGAGAAAAGTCTAATAATGTCATATTATCAATTGTCACTAAGGCAAGGATTACAAAAGTTAGTCAATTATCTTTAGGCCAACTTAAGGTGGAGCTACTTGGTGTATTTTTTGAATTATAATACAATGGTAATACACTTGGAAGCTCGACAAGGATAATCTCAAAAAGATAAGAGCCAAGCCTGTCAAGAAACAAGGCCAATCAACACAATTTCAAAATATATCATATATAAACTTCTATAAATCCCCCATTAATGCATTGGGGAAGAAGACAGATGGAATTGATATTGTACTGCACAAAGATATCCTTACGTGATAAGGAACAAGGAAGGAGTGACATGTCGATTCTTACATACCTTAGCAAGGAGACAAGCCCCTACTGATGTCAACCTACTGCATATAAAAACATATACAGACAGAGAAACCTCATATTCCATACTCAATTGAAGGCCATATCTTCAAAAGGAGTAGAGTGTGAGCAATACTCCAACATATATCCCGATCTTTTGGTACCAAAAGAAATACATGCATTATATGCCTTTTGGTACCGATCTTTACCATCCTCACTATCAAGGGTTTATCTCCTTCCGACAAACCCCTGATAGTGCCAATCTTCTTTGCGTTAAAGCATGAAAAGAGAGAGAAACCTAATATTCCATACTTGAACCCCATGCCTTCTGAAGGAGTAGAGTGTGGGCAGTACTCCTACGTATCTCCAGATATACATGCAATATATGCCTCTTGCCATTTATCTTTTCCATCCTCTCTGTATGTTTTCTTTCTTTAGATTTGTATATGTTTTATAACCCTTTTCAAAAGTCTTCGGACCTATAGAGTTTTAATATAAAATGTAAGCCCCTGGAATTCCTCACAAACCCTAATTTATGTAAAAAAATCTTTTTATTTCCATTATATAAAATTTAAGGGATATAAATTTAAGGGAAAGTTTGTCCCTTAATAGTTGGGACAGATTTAAAGGAAAATGCTCTGATGATAATGATGATATAAAATTTAAGGGAAACTTTATCCCTCTGATGATAATGGTTGGACGAGAGGGATAAGAATGTGGAATTTCTTCATTTGATAGCCAATTCAAGGTAAAGAGGGAGTAATATATAATCCATAGAGCTACTTGTTGATATAAGGCCCATCAGCCTCTTGGGGAGTCTTTACAAAATAGTTGCCAAGTTATTGTCAATCTGTTAAGGTTAGTGTTCGATTTGGTTATCACAGAGGCTCAATTGGTATTCATAAAAAACAAACAACTCATGTACAATATCCTTGTAGTGCAGCAGTGCATTCATTCAAAATTAATGCAACATAAATCTAAAGTGATGCGCAAAATAGGCTTCAAGAAAGCCTATGACAAGGTAGGTTGGGGAGTCCTATATGAGATTACGGTACAAATGGGTTTTCAAGCAAGATGGAGGTTATTGATAAATGGATGTCTTTCACATGCAAACTTCTTATTACTAATAAATGGGAGAGCCACCGGATACTTTAAGGCTTCATAGGGAATTAAACAAGAGGGTCCACTTTTCCCATTCTTATATATCTCACTAGTTCAGTCATTTAGTGTGATTCTATTCTTAGTGGTGTGAAGGGGGTTCATCTAGGGATTTAATATAATGGGTAACCCAAATTCATTGCACGCACAATATATTAGTGATACAATCATCTTTTGCAATGCAGAAGAATGTGGCACAGCGGAAAATTCACCAGCAGCCAACAACCGACAAATGCAGCTGCATTTTAGAGAGAAACAAAAAAATTGAGAAAAAATTTGTAAAAAAAAGATACAAACGTGAGGATTTGAGAATTCCCCCATACAAGAGAAAAGAAAACGGAAGACACAAATTCTTCCTTCCATCTCTAGATTATTATTATTTTTGTCCAATCTTAAGTTTCACTCACAAAAACTTCAAAAGCTGTACATAAAATCTATTTTTCCTTTTATATACCACTCTTGCTTCCTATTCACGTTACTCTCAAACGATAAATCCTTTCTAAAGACTTCCTACTAAAACGTACTCTATATCGACCAAAACCAAGATTTTATTAAATATTAAACTTGCTTAAAACCAATACAAAGAAAAAATACTTAAAGAAAAAGTACGGACCTACCAAAGAAAGACTTATCCCTCCTAAAAAACGAAAGACCCTTTTAAAATTTTAAAAAATGGACTCACTCCAAGAAGAAAAGGGACTTTATCAAAGTAATCTAAAAACCCAAACTAATTCTACTTCTAACAATTAACTTTAATAAAAAAATATAACCATAAAAAATAAAGAAATAATTAAGTTCTTTAAAATTGAGAAGAATAAAAATACTGAATCCATCCATCTCATCTCTTGAGAGTGGGAGGTCAGAATTATGTGGTTGTTCTTGAAAGGTATAGAAGTTGTCACAGGTTTGAACGTAAATATGCGTTAAAGTACGCTAATTGGAGTAGGTTGCCAAGGTCAAATGGTTCCAAATTGGGCTAAAATAGTTGGATGCAGAACTGATTCCTTGCCTTGTATGTATTTTAGGCCTCCTACTCATGTCCAAACACCATCCAAGATCAATATAGGATCCAAATATGATAAGGTTTCAAATGAAACTAAATCCCCATCTTTAGAAAATGAGATATTTATCCTCGGGGGGATGAATCACATTGATTAAGTGCACCTTGTCTAATTTCACTGTATATTACATGTATTTGTTTCTTATCCCTTCTCGGGTGATCCAATTTTTGGAAGAGAAGATGAGAGCATTCTTTGGGGTAATACTAACAATATAGTTAGGCATCATATAGTTATGTGGGATAAGGGGTACACTCTAGAGCAAGAAGAGGGTGGCAATAAGGAAATTAAAGCTCATGAGTACAAGCTTGCCTCCATGATGTTGTTTTTATTTTTTTGGGTAATTCAGTAGGGAAGACATACCCTATCTGTTTTTTCATGTAAATTAGGAGTTAGGTTTTTTGAAGGTGTTAGTAGGGTGGTGTTAGTAGTAGGAATGGATGTTGGGTAAGTGTGGATATTAAATGTCTTATGAGTGCTTGTAAAATGAAATAATATAGTGGAAGATAAACTCAGTGGGAGTATGGCCCCTCGTGGATCATACTATGAAAACAATGTTTGCTGATACTGAATTGAGCTTGACGAGCTAGGGCAGTCAGTTGGAAAAACCTATGTTATATGGGCATAGAAAATTATCCGATAAGGATTCTAATAGGTCATCCCTTGATGAGGTCAGAGTATGCCTGGATGAGTGAGCCGAAGGACTGTGTGACCCTTGTGTGTGATGGTAGTCTTCAGAGATGGCAGTCAAAGTCTCATCCACGAGCCATCACACGGCATGTATAATGATAGCCGTTTCGAGAAAGCGACCGCATTAGTCTTCCTTTTAATGAAAACCACAATGTCGTAACTACGTATGAGGTGCTACCACCACTACCCTAGCCCCTTTTTTGAGATATCACTGCCACAAAAACTAATTATGGAGTGTAAGTGGTGGGGACAAAGTATGCATGGAGCATAGATCAACATTAAGAGCCCGATAAATAGACCTTACTATCTTATTCATGAAGATACATCATTGTAAGACTCTTAAACTAAGACATAGTAGAAGTCTTTTTAGAAGACGTGACCAAACGAGCTCTTGGTTTGATAAATGGCTAGGAGAAATGCCTCTTTGAATCGCCTTCGAGGAGATCTTGGCAAAAGTCTACACCCATTAGCAACAGTAAAGAATGAGATTGGGGAAGGACATAATCTAACACGGTCGATCAACTCTTCTCAAAAGAGGTTGTCTGATAGATATATTGAACTGTTTACTGGTCTCGTGGAGATGCTTCAAGAACTCTATTATGTCGGACATAAGCGAGATGAAGTAATTTGGGACCTCTGTACTTCAGGAGAATTCATCGTAAAAATCTCTGTACCGACTCCTCTATGCTGATAGAACGAAACACTATAGTTACTCACTACAAATGGTGTGGAGTCTCCAAGTGCCACATAAGGTCCAAGCCCTTAGGTGGCTTATGGTTCAAAGCATATTCCCCAAAGAAAGAAAGGATTTATAGACCAATATGCGTCTTATGTGTAAAGCAAATAGGGAGTCTGTAAACATTTATTTATTATAAATGCGAATTGGGTTAGGGAAAACAGTTGCTAAACTTGCATCTTAGCAGCCACAATCGGCCCATCATCTACATCAGTGAGTCTCACTGATTTTCTTGTAAATTGGTCATTTTATGTGAGGCATTAGTTGTTGCTGTGATGTAGGTGATTGTAAGCAAAGAGCCTTCAAAATGCTCTAATTTTACACTCATAGCTTAGAGAGACAATATCTTCCAAAATTGATCCAAACAGGGCACAATATAGGTGAATAAGACACAGTCACATTATGCCTTGTTTGGATGGACTAATAAATATGGCATTTTTTTTTAAAAAAATTTAACATATGATTTATTACTTTCTAAAATTGATCTTTGGTGCTATACAAAAGAGGCGAGATGTCTCACAAAATTTAAACCAAATAATCCAAAAAGTTAGAACCAAGTCATTGTTTTTGTAACTTTGAGTTGGCAATCATTTTGTGCTTTGCCCAAACACAAGTTAGGAGAATGTGACGTTTCTTCCTTCCTCCACCCCTCTCTTCTTTTTACATGCTAGTGCGGGAAATCTAAGACAACAATTTGTTCTTTGGGAAATTAATAAAAAAATCTCTTTTTATTTTTGAAATTTAAAGTTAGTCCCATCTACTTTATATTTTTCACTTAAATCCCGTTTTATAGTAAATAGTATATTTTAATTTGATTAATTTATATAGAGCCTAGGCTCTATATAAACCGCACCCTTTTCTATATGTCCGATTAAGGTCAAATTTAGGGCATCTGTGCTTCTCGCCTAATGCACTTGTAAAAAAATAGAATTAATTTAAATAAAATAACCAAAATGCCCCTACAAAGTTCAAAAATTTAGGGGTAGTTTTATTATTTTACTTATTTTAAAATATCTTTTAAAATTTTTTTCTTTTTACAAAGGTAAGACAATGATAAGTATTAACTCCACAAATGTGAGCTCAATTCTTCGATATACATAAGGGAAACTAAAATTAAAATACAATTTACACTCTCAAAAAGTGGGACTTGAGAGTAAAATACAAAATATATAAAAATTATTTTTAAATTTGAATAATAAAATAGGATTTTTAAGAAATAAATAAATTTCCTTTGTTTCTTCCTATTTCTAAACCCTAATTGTGTGAAAAAATCCTGAACTTTCTACAAACCCCACTGGTGTCACAACAACAAAAAGAAATTGTTTTGCTTCTCTTTATTACTTGTGGTAGACAATAATACACTTATGCAAGTGGAGAGAGGGAAATAAGGGCAATTAGTTATTTTCATCCCTTCTATTTTCTTTTTCCTTGCTACCTTTCCTTATTCAAAGGATTATACACTAGTTTTGTAAGATGTGTAAACTTTTCGGTTAATTAGTTTCTATGAACCTTTATTCCTAAATAACTTCTACTCAATCGAGTAACAGAAATTTCTTCAAACTATCATTTTTTAGAAGCATTCTCGAGATCTAATTCTCGTATTTGCTCATTCAATAGGCTGATCCTGAAAATGCTTGGCTCCCTTTTCTTTTTTGTTTGATGTTTACTCTGTCCAAATTTGCATTTTGTTAATTTCATAATCAGGTTTACGCGAGGATTTTCACCCACTTTGTCAACAAATTTGTTACTTGGGTTATTAAGATGAATCCTGTCCATCTATATTCAACGATTAAAACATGATTGGATTACAGATCATGCTTTGCCTTCTCTTAACTTGGTGATTGTGTTTATCTGCAAGGCGCAAAATGTTTGTGCTTTTTGAGGGATTCAGTATCTGTCCTCTGCATGCGTGCGTGTTTGCGTGAGAGAGAGAAGAATGTCCATGGGTTTCATTAAGTGAATGAAGGAACCAGAGTAGATTCCATGGCAGAAATTGGATAGCACCATGTAAAACCACTGGTAATGGCCTGCCTGAAGATCCACTATATGCATTTGTGTCAAAAGTTATTCTCTTTGAATTTCAGTCCTCCATTTTCATTATCCACATGTGCCTACCGCTTGTGATAAATGAGCTTTTAAGTGATCAGCATCGATATACCAAGTACTGATTATTGTTCAGGTTAATTTTCCTTGAATTTTGAAAGTTCATCTCCTCAAGATATTCTTGGCTTAGTATGCTCCTAACCTTCACATGGAATGATACAAAATTATCTTAATGGTTAGCCTGCTGGATTGTCAAATATCGAAGGGACATACGGCTAGAATGAATGTGAACGACAGATTAGACTTTGAAGTAATTCTTGAAGTCTTATTTCTATGTAAGAATGAAATACCAATATTGACATGTTTACAGGATATGAAAATCGATTATCGGTACAACCTACAAAACCTAGTTGATACAAATACAAGAAGGCTAATGTAGGTGACAATGAGAGAAAATTCAGAGCAAATTACAAGGGGCGGGCTCATTTACCTATTGACATAACCAAACAGGAATTACTTGAGAATGGCTTCATAGTGGAAGAGGACCAGGTATTAATATACTTCAACATTCCATTGCTCTTCCTTCTTCAACTGCTTTTTGTATTCAAACCAGTCAACCCCTGCATATAATTAGTGTAAAAGGAAGTGTTATATATGCAAATCAAGACAAGTAAACAGAAGGGGTAGATCAGCTTGGTTAGTAGCAGTAATACTACACACTTAAAACAAGTCTTTGATTTTGGTAACACGAAAATGCATTGCTTACCATCTTTAGCAGCCAAAGACACCATAATGTCATCTATACCCTTCTCCATACCCTTCAAACCACACATGTAAACAAAGGTATTATCTTTCTTAAGCAACTCCCATAGCTCCTCTGCATACTGCGCCATTCGGGTTTGGATGTACATTTTCTCCCCCTTTTCGTTTGTTTGCTCACGGCTCACAGCAAAGTCAACCCTGAAGTTGTTAGGTGCCTTCTCCTGCATCTTTTCAAATTCCTGAACCAAAATAATCTCTTCTATAGGTCATCCAAGCATGCAAGGAAATTCATATTACGTTAGTCACCTATGACTATAAATTGTGCCATGATTATATTCATATGATGTGTGTGTAAATGCAAGATGAGGACAACATATTTTGAGGTTCTTCCAAATTCTTATTTTCATACTTGCCTATTTCTAATCTCTAATCTTTTCATGATAAAATTCATAAATTCTATTCTATAAATCTCCCAACGAGTCCGAATGGCCTTTGTCCCAATGTTTTTATCTCAATAAACTTACTTCCTTGTAGAGCAACGAACTGCTGGTGGGAACTCCCAAGAACAGCCATGCTAGCCCATTGAACTGCAATATAGTTTACCAAAGATCATATAAACATCAAATATGCCCAGCTACCAATCTAACTCGAACAACTCAGTTTTGATAGAGGAGTCAAATTGAATATTACAAACAGGATTGTTACCTTGTAATCCTCATACTTCTCAAAAAACATTTTCCACACGAAACCTCGGAAAGGGGCAATACCAGTACCTGTTGCAAGCTAGTTTACAGAAAAAACAATAAAATAATTATCGATAAGGAAAGCATGTGAAAGACAGAAAACTTAGAATGATTACATCACTGTAGGTATTTTTCTTCTTCCAGTAAGTAAAACCCAGTCCAATGGAATATATGAAAGACCTTAGCCCATTAAAATATATTATACTTCCTCAAAAGCTTGAAGAAAATTACCATGATGACGGTGGCATTAGGATCGGCAGGCATAAGCATTTCTTTCCCGACTGGACCTGTCAGTTTAACTTCCGCTCCAGGTTTCAAATCACCTAAATTTAAAAATAGAGCAACATTATACTTTTCAATAATGTAAATTCCCCAATATGTAAAAAACTTGGGAATTTAATAAAATCATTGAGTGCTTTCTTTTTGTTTGATTTTCTGATAAATATTTAGGTACAAGACGTAAGAATTTCATAAAATCATTGAGTGCTTTCTTTTTGTTTGATTTTCTGATAAATATTTAGGTACAAGATGTTATCACTAGCATTAAAGCTTTAGAAATTGTTTATGTTAGACAAATTGTACAGTATAATCAGATAACTTACACAAAAAGTTTGAACAGACGCCCTTGACTATCTCGCCTTGCTCATTTGTGTACACAAGCCTCTTAACACACAGAGAAACCTGTAGAGTTACAGTTAACCATATCAATGTGCACTCCAGAGCTTTAAACAAAACGTGGGAAACCCTACAAAATCAACTGTTCAGAGAGAGAAAAAGATACAACTAACTAGATCATGGGAGAGATGGTTCAACAATGAAACACCTCTAATAACACATAGCAACTCATATATATGACGAGAATTGAACTTCGATATAATGCATATGCAATCATGGACATTAAAAAAGAGAACAAATAGTGATAAGCACTAACAGTTTTGGAATCACCAAAATCTCCAAGGGCACTGCTGGCAATAGAGTATAACCGCAACTTGTGGGGCTTCCCATTCTTGTCTAGGCCATCAGCAACGACACCAACAGACTGGCCTTCTTTGTAGGGAATTTCCCCTTAAATAAAAAAATAAGCCAAAAAATACAAACAAAAGTCAGATTTTAAGGCTCGATCAAAAGAAGTCAGATTTGAAAGTTCAAGCAGGAGACCTTTCAAAGTGAAGGCATACCATAATCCAATGGTCTATAGAATATGGCACAGAAAAGGGCCAACACCATCATACCTGATGACAGATGGTGCAGATTAACTATAGCGGGGCCCACTGGAATTCATCCAAGTACAGCAAAACCCCACCATACATCAGATGGACGGTGCCCTTTGGATCACCATTTACCATACACCATTGGATTCTTGTAAAATTTTCATCTGATCAAAGCTGAATTATTGAGTTTTAAGAAGATTTACCCTCAGTGCTGAAAACCATGTGCCATGTCTCTCCCGGAGCATCGTCGCCAGTTATCTTTGTGTTCAAAAGGCATCGACCAATGTAAGGCTCCTTGGGTCTGAACTTGTTAGTAACTACTCCTTCCTCATTCTTCTTGTGCTTCTTCTCGACCTTTGCTGGAGCTTCTGTAGTAATTTGTGCTCTTACCGAGAGCTTACTGATTGGAGCGACAATCTTGGCATGTAGGAATGACTCAGAAGATAAGGATTTCCCACTTAGAAAAGCCTGTCATTGAAGCATAAAAGGAAGATAAAAAATTACTCTTAAGAGACCACTCAAAATTCTCTTCATGGAATTGGTACCAATCATAAAGCTTCAAAACTTTTATGTTATTCCCAGTGCCTAATTTTAGCTGGTCAATGTTATTCTAGAGCAAGAATGCCTTTAATCCTCAGACAACAAAACTTTACAAATAGAACTCCTAAAGCTGAAGACATTCTACCTTTCTAAGGGGATAAACTCCTTCAGTCTATTCATAGATATATGGAAATTCATCACAATTGGAAATCATTAGAGCTTAAAAAATTGAATGCTGGGGAATTTTAATTTGGAGGACAAAGCCAATATATCAATAAGATTGTCCACTTTCTTAAGTCTTAACAAAGAAAAGCTTCAGTAACTCAGAGCTTACAGTACATTTAGCATAACTTTTTGAGAAAAACATTCAAAGAACCTAACGGATTGAGTGCCGGTAATTCTAGCTCTACTCAAATCTCAGAATGCAGAAAAGCTTCAGACTGATAAAGAGAGAGCATCCAAAACGTAGGATAAATTCTTCACCAGGAAAGAAGAAATGTGTTTTAACATATTCAGATATATCACTTACCGCAGCAAATACCGAATAACACTTAATTTCGAGAAACCAGTACAGTTTTAAAAAAAGAACAAAAAAAGGAGGAATTAACAATTTAAGAATTCACATTAAAGCTCGTCAATGCCTCTAAATTTAGCAGAAACACTAAATCTCAGCAATTCAGCAGAACCCAACAAACTCTTCCATGAAAGCTCTTACCTTGTGGAAACTGATTCTCTCTGATGAGATGGAGGCCCTGGTAGAGAGAGAATGAGAGTTGGAAGCTGACAGTGAGACTGAAGCAGCTGTAACTGCAGCCATGGTGGAGAGAGAAAGGGAATTGCAGGTATGGGGAGGGTCTCAAATTTGGTTGGTTCTCCAAGTCTTTAACCGGAAAAATTAGAGTTTTTTAGAGAGAGAAAGGAGAGAGGAGAAAGAAAAGAGGTGAAAGGGAGGGGTGTGGCATGAATTGGGTGGAGGAGAAAGATAGGGGAAGGGGAATGGAGTGGTGAGAATTCTGTGGGTGGATTTTTTAGTGGATAAGTCCACCATGCTAAAAACTGCAGCTTTTCAATTTCAAAATGGTGTCCTTTTGGATAATAGTTACTTAGAGCCCACGCTATAACAATCAAATTATAGCCCAATCTCAAAAATTTCACTAGACGAAAGTGTTTTAATGCTCAAATATCTTCAAATTGATCATCTCGACATCAAGATACTAGAAAAGATACTAAAAAAAAATAGATTTCAAGTTTTAAAAACAGTGTATATTGTAACACGATTTTGGACCATCAATTTTCAAAATTTTCAAGTTTTCATAGATCTGCTACATCCACACTTTTCTTACAGCTTTAAATTTTATAATTAAAGATTAAAATATATTTTAATGTTTTTATAAAAATTTTCAATATTGAAACCACATTTCTTGACACTGTTTGGAGGTGCGCTTTACTTTGATTGTTTAGAGCTTCGGCTCTATACAAATTACACTCTTTTCGTTTTTGTAATTAGAAATTTTTTTGGAAAATGTTTATAGAAGGTTGTGGCCCTAAACAATTCAATTAAAAAACAAACCTTCAAATCCTTCATCTTGACCTCGAGATATATAGACATTGAGATAAATGGACGCGAAAATAAATGGATTTCGAGTATGGAAAATAATATACAAGTTAAGCAGCTAAAATCTTTGTGATGGCTTTAAAATTTATTTTCTTCTCTATTTATAGAACTTAAAACTTCAAAAATAGTGTGTCTATACACACTTAGAAATATTAAAAATTGATGGCCAAGATAATGTATTGCACTATTTAGAAGTATGCCTTACTTTGATTGTTTAGGATCTCAACCTTATACAAACAGCACCCCTTTTATTTTGCGGATTAGCATGTGGCCCAGCCCGCATATTGTAGAAATACGAGTTTGGTAATAAATATATTTTTTAAATATAATTTGATCCTAACTTTTAAAGAATATATAATCTTTAATATGGAGATCATGAATATGATTTTTTTTTCCTTTGAAAACTAGAAATAATAATTATATTAAAAAAAATTAGAAGGTTAGTTATAATCTTTTTTAGATGGACCACCTGGATGCTTTATACCGTTGGACTCCAGCCCACATGAAACAATTGTTCTTTCGCCTGAATGGAGATGTTTCCTGCAGGGGTGCAGTTGGCATACAGATGCATCCATAGCTGTAGAGGTAAGGTGCACCTCCAAATTTTATCATGGTATATAATTTTAATGTAAAATATTTTTAGGATTATCACAAAATCTATTTTTATATCTAATTATAAAATTTTAAATTTCAAAAATATTTAAAATCAAATAGATCTATAAACATATGAAAATCTTGAAAATTGACGGTGTAAATATGTTTTAAAATGAACTATTTTTTAGAGTT
The DNA here is from genome assembly GCF_000471905.2 of Amborella trichopoda. The sequence continues at coordinate 1,359,227 of NW_006498507.1, read as the reverse complement.
AAAATCCTTTTATTTTTCATGGTCATATATCTCGATGTCGAGATGATCAATTAAAAGATTTTTTAATATTAAAACTACATTTTCCAATGGATTTTTGAGGTACTACATTATAAATAAGGTATATAAACTTTTTCCTTCCTGCATAATCAATTTAGTATACATTTTGGCGATTGACACGTGGCAAAGGAAGAGGGGGTCGTTCGGTGTCCTGGATATCCTTTTGAATGGGTGGTCCATATTTTGTTAATGGAAAATCGCAGCCGTCCATCGCCAATTAGATATTTTTTAGCTTGGGAACATCTAACGGGCTTTGGAAATCACGTGTTCTCATACTCATATAGCATTTCCCGCTCCCTCCAAATCTCTCTCCTTGAGAAAAAGTCGTCGGCTGTTATATATCGGAGGTTGTTACAGTAATGGGCATGGTCCGTTCTATAACACCAATGTCTCATTCACATTATAACATTGAAAAGAGTTTGTATAAGATGTCTATTTTTATTCTAATTTATATGTTTTTTCTACAGCATAAAACTTATATACTTCTCCTTATCCAACTGTCAATTTTGAATGAAGGGCTAAGATTACTCTAATCACAATATCACGTATCTACACTATTTTTATTTTAATGTTTTTTCTATAAACTATTTTGACACAAAATTTTGGATGTCCAATCTTCTATTAAACTCGCATTAGCGAAAAATATAAAAAAAATATTTTCAATAAAATAAAATGACCAAAATACCTCTGAAGGTTTCAAAAGGTATATTGGTTATTATATTTTATCGACAAATTATTTTTAATATTTTTTACGGGTGCATCCCAATGATAAGATGACACGTGCCAAATTTTATATTTATACAATTTGTATAAAAAAACTAAAAATAAAATACTTTGAAACATCGGATCTAAGATCAAACAGTGAGTGGCTCTCTTGATCAAAATTAGACACTTGGATGGTAGGAGACACATAGATCTTCTATGCTTTAAGAGAAGTATAGAAACCTTTCCCTTTAGTAAAATGCACCTAAAAACTCAAGATGCAAAAAAAAAAAACCATGAAATTGATTATCTCCACCTTAAGATTTATGAATGTAAAGAGAAAAATATTGAAGTCCAAAAAATAGTTTATCCTCAACACATTATCTAAACCGTGCAATTTTAATATTTTAAAGTGTCGTTGATCTGTTTGATCATCACCATCTTTGGAACTTTAAATTCATAATTAGGTGTTAGATTTTCATGCAATCGCAAGACTTTCCATCATCACCAAAACTTATCTTTCAACATAATTTTTGAGTTGCATCTTATTTCCCTCACCCATAAAAAAATTTTAAAAAAAATCTCACAAGGTTCTATCTTTTAGCAAAAGTATATAAAAAAACCATTTACTTTTAATACAAGTAGCTCACAATCAATCTTGTACATCAAATTTTAAATTAGATGATTGTAAAAAAGTCATTGACTTAGACTAAAAAATTCAAAAAAAAATTTCTCATACTTCATGAAACACCCCATGCCATCCAATTTAACATCTAAAGGCTAACATCGAACAGCGGACTATCAAATTCAGCCGTTCACCCAATTTCCCAGCCAAAATGAAGAGCCATCTGAAGTGAATACGAGAACACTGATCAGAATAGTCGCCACAGTTTGTATACTGTAGACCATTGAGTATTACTGTTCTTATGATACACACATTTTGTGATGGTTAGTACTTTAGCTCTTCTGCCGATTCATTGTATACTGTAGACCATAGAGTATTACTGTTCTTATGATACACACATTTTGTGATGGTTAGTACTTTAGCTCTTCTGCCGATTCAAGTAAGTATTGGATATATATATATATATATATATATATATATATATATATTATTTATTTATTTATTTATTTATTTATTATTAATTTAATTTTAAAATACTTACCAACAACATAATTAATA
>NW_006498507.1:1343100-1357223 GCF_000471905.2 Amborella trichopoda | reverse complement strand
AGTATATTAGTATATATATATATATATATATATATATATATATATATATATTTATTTATTTATTTTATTTATTTTTTATTTATTAATTATTTTTTTTAAAAAAAAGAATTCCAAACAAACGCATAATTAGATGCATACATAATACATTGAAACCTTTTGAATATCATGCTTGTATTTTCTGGAACTTACTGATATTTTAAAGGCATTTTTATCATATTATGAATTTATGAGTATAACAAAAGTAATATTCAGGCCTTCAAATGACAACCTTATTTCTTAATAATTTGATAACAAAGGTAAGATTCAGGCCGCCTTCAAATGACAATCTATTTCTCTCCTATTTTATAGGACACGAACCGGCAAAGCAGAAACTTATAGATGAGCCAGCAACTCACGCTCAAGCACAGTTGCGCATCCTCATGCACACAGGTTCATGACGTGGTAGGCACACGCATGCTCACGTACAGAGAGAGAGAGCTTTTCAAACTACTCCCCAGCCAGGAACATTACAACAAATTGAAAGCAATCATGGGTTAATCAACTGCAGGAAGAAGATATAATTGAAAGCCAGGATGAAGGTGCGAATCTCCATAGGAGCCAACTCCACCACCAACTTATCAGCATCTACAGGTCCCCCTCTGAACATCATATTCCCAACCTTAGTTTCCCCTTCCACTTTCCAAACCAGTCTCTTTGCCTCCATTTCTGCCCTCTCTTGATTTGCAGAGAGGCTCATCTCAGTTATCTTGCTTATCTGTAATAACAATAAAAGGCACAATCAGGAACGATAAAAAGCACTATCAGGAACAACTTAGCTGAATTCTTCTCCATGGGTTTAGTTTCTTCTTTTTCTTACTTTCTTATTTGGGAATAGCTTCTTTAGCTCAACTTTTGCCAGTACTGAAAGATCCTTATCCTCTCCTGCCTGAAAACACAATAAAAAGCATGCAAAGTACAAGTATTTAGGAATGATACATTGATAAGGGAACAAACATTATAATCACGTATTAGCCTCATGTAGGAAAACTCTCTCTCTCTCTCTCTCTCTCTTTGCATAAATCTGATCCATAGAGAGTACATTACAGGGAATATGATATTCAAACCAGGTAAAAAGGAGGGAAAAAGAAGACCTCATATAAATGGGCTAACCGAAGGAGAACACTTCCATCTTCGAGCTCCTGCAGAAGTATTTAGGAGTGTTACTTTTGACATTTCATTCTCTTTTGACTGGACTATATCAAAATAATGACTGATGAATTAATCCATCTTTTGTTCTGCGACACTAACATGGTCTTCGAGATTCTGATAATAGTTTTTCTCACTTCAGAAAATCATCATATCAATCATACAAAGCACAAAATAAGACATTCTTCACAACAAATGACAGAAGTTTGATATGAATACAATGCTAGGTATTGGAAATGTAAATCTAGCCAACAAAAATAGAGATTGAAAATGTAAACTAAATTCAAAACTTTACAAATATATACAAGTCATTCTTAGATATCAACAAACTATACTAATTTTTCATAATTTACGACTCCATTAAAGTTCAAACTTTTCCTCATCAAAGATAAGTAACTTCCAAGTACCTCGAGCGTAATCATTGCAACATTATCAGGCAAGCTATAGGAGGCATCCATTGCTGAATAGGTTGGTACATGAGAACTGGTCCAGTTATTGCCATCCTGTAAAAAGCGACTAGTACCATTTGAGAAGCATCCCCCACTGAAAGCGTAAATAATAAGTCAAACTAAAAACGAAGGTTTGGCACCTGTTCAGCAAATGCGAGGAGGAGAGGAGAGTATATTTCCTGACCCATAGATCGCCGCCACTGGGCACCTTCTCCAAGAGGATCAATTCGAAGATAAAATTTCCCCTGGACCTGTCAACATATATGCCGAACAATATCAAAGTAAAGATGCAAAGCAAGCAAATAATTTGAATTTTAGACTGGATATGCAACGCATCCAATCAAATTGCAGATGTGTGCAGGTTAGTATCAATAAATGAGTCCAACTTGTGACAAACAACAATGGCTCACTAGGATTATAAGAAAAACTACCATTAAGACTATCGTGAGAGAGATAAGAAAAAGAAAAGTATACAAAGAGACTATTTACTATTAATACAAGGAGGTTACAATCACTCTTGTCTGCCAAATTTCAAATCGGGTGGTTGTGAGAGTGTCATTGCCTAGATCCAAAGCTCCAAAAGAAATAATAAAAAAATCTTGAACTTTGTGGACAACCCGAGCCATCCAATTTGACATCTAATGGATAGGAACAATTGTGAACAATTGTGAACGCCTTATAACAAAGATAAATGGTCTCATAGTATACAATCCCATAAGAAAAAAACAATTATCACCATCATCATCATGAGAGAGGGAGAGAGAGTGAGAGAGAGAGAAAGTCCAAATGCCGTGTTCTTATCAGGTATGCCATTTAGGCCTCCATATGCTATGTAACCTTTTCCAGAATGTAAATAAATGAGAAAATGTTTCTGCAAATGGAAACTTGATGTAATTCAAGCGCCACAGATTATACCTTCAATCTAACAAATCAAGCATATCATACGTTCAGTCTCACAAAATCATCCATTAAGAACAATGAAACATGCTAAAGGAGTTCTAAAGTGAAAAAGATTTCGTTACTTTTATCACTTATAAAAATGCTCTTCAAAATCTATAAAAGATATAAGTGCCACAAGTGACGTATTACGCAGGAAATGCAGTAGAAGAACTTACTCTCAAGCCTTCACATTTGTCGAGGACACAAACAACTTCATCAAGTGCCTCCCCAACCCCTCTTGAATCATCATGCAGCAGCCTCCTATAAAAGAAGAGGAAAACCAAATTCAAAACTCAGGAGTATTGGTTAATACTGATATGAAAGTCAATTATTACTAAAGAGTAATATATATAGAGAGCCATATGGTGATGGAGAATGGTACAAGGTACTCCATAGGGTATCAACCATCCAATCCTGCTGATATTCATTGGAGAAAAACAGCAGCATGGGAAACTGAGACATTCACCCAGGTGCAGTTAATCTCCGCATCATCAAAAATAGATAGTGAATTCCCTTCTGGAGTTCTGTATACATATTCCACTGGAATATGGGTCGCTTTTCAATTGTAATAATGGGTGACATCTGTAGCACTTTCAAAGGAGGAAGTAACCTGTGAGGCATCAATTCAATTTGGCCATCCTTTGTGCTTGATCCTCCCACTGCCCGATCAACCAACACTGAAAACTCCATCTTGTTGTCTTCCACATATATCCCAAGATTAATCTACATTGTGTAAATTGATTGTGATGTGAATAACTAAGGACAATATCCCATTTTAAAATCAAATTTGAGTATTTCTTTAATGAAGTCCAAAATATATAACTGAACTGTTATAGGGCAACTGTTGTTGCCTAGAGTAATGAGTTGTGGAGAGGCATCAAATATACAAAACCAAATGATCCTTAAATACCTTTTCACAACCATACAACTCTACTACAAATATTGGTTCCAAGAATTCCCTAACAAAGCATAATAATGAGAATAGATTGCTATTTAAAGAGGTTCACAGCAACATTAAGATAGAACTTGTTCATGGATTCACCAGATTTTTAAGATACAGCAAATGCAAAATTGAAATACAAGAAAAAATGGAGAAAAATTAAACATCGTGATGGTAATTGAGGGCTTTCTAAACATGGAAACAGACTTACAGGATAATAATTTCCAGCAATTGGTTGATTCACCTGGAGATCCCAGTCAGATCTATAATCTCGAATCTGAAAGCCAGAAAGGTATTGCTAATAAATGTGAATGCTCCACATGACAATGAATATATACCATCACCTCAAGAATCAAATCAAATAACTCAATCAATAAAAAATAAAAAGCTAAGCTAAATGCAATGTTATGCAGGAAACACTGTATAAATAGCGCTGCTAACGTACCCTCCAATTTTGTACCTAAAAGTGTTTCACGTTAACACTCATTATTTACTCAAAACATGAAAGACAAACTCATTTGAGTTCAGGGGATTTTTTTCTAGTTTGAAAAAGTGAGTCCAGGAAGAAATTGAAAATCCATATTGGATCCCAGTTATTAACCTGCAATACCTGACTGCTGTTTCCACACAAGAAGCCATTGACAAAGAGAAAATGATCTCTACGTAAAAACACGATTGGGGTTTGGGATAGATTGTTTAAGATGTTGACGATTGCAACACTGCATCCCAAGTTTGAATACTACAGCTGAACTACCCAAAAAAGGAACACAAAATCTATGTCTATCTATATGCAGGATAAGAATTTCTTCATACCAGTCATATCTGAATTTACAAATCTATTAGACCTGGCAACATTAGCAAGCTTCAGTTTCCTATGTCACATATATCTGAGAGTAAGGTTTGCTAACAGTCAGTCAAAAGTTATTTTAAAAACCGATATATCTGCAATTGGGACGTCGCAATGGGATTATATTCTTCCCGGTATTGCAAGAATCAATTGTAAAGGAATATATATATGCTAAGGAAATATTGATTTTCTACCATGGTGAATCCTAAGACATTAAAAATATTCAGAACATCACTTAATTTCTTATAGACTTCCCCATGTTAAAGCACCTACCGGTCTAACAACATGTAACAAAGCCCATGGCATTCTGTGCACATGACAAGTTGAAAACTATTTATCACTTATAGGTCTTCCTTGCTTAATGAAACAAGAGGTTAACATGCATTACATTATAGCCAAGCATGTGTAAACAGGTAAGTATGCAGAGAATCCATTATCCAGGTCAGAACAGGAGCTGTCAGAACACCAGTATAATGTCCTAGTTTTGCATATTTGACATGACATTCAAACATAACTAATTTCTCGTGTTTATAGGCCTGATCACATCCTACAAGCTCTTGTAGTAACATAAAACTTAAGTTATTTTCTTTTTGGGTAGTAACCATTTTTAATTTTTGTTCCACGACACTGCATCTTGCATATTTCTCTATTTCTTGGAGATTTTTTCATAGTTCGATATTTGGCGATGCTTGCAACTAAACCTCCAACCACTGTGGTGAAGATCACTCAGAAATATTGACCCTGATAAAAGAATATTGGCCAGTTCATTTCCTTCCATTTATTCTCTGTCATACCCAACCCATATCCAACGTAAACTACAGATTTCATAAAGCAAATATAATCAAGCACATCCAAGGAATTACACCAATCTCAAAAATCTGTCAAATAATTTATCAGAAAAATGTAAATCATCAAAGAACAACTAGAAAAAGATTAGTAAATTTTATGAAGAAGGCTTGTAGAAATGCCACGGGGACCATACAGCCAAGGGGTCCAAAACAGATAACTTTCCTTCCAAAAGAGGTATATGTGTGTGACAGAGAGAGAGAGGAGGGGGTGGGGGGGAGGGGGCGGGGTAAAGTTTCTTAACAAGGTATTCCTCAAGAATAAACTAAACTCATGAACTGCATCATAATAGTGCCAACAAATATGGAGAACTCTGACTGCTTGCACTGCTACATGAAAATTGAATGACATGTGAATTTAAACATTTCTAGCACAATAATATTTAAATATGTATTTCGCTTCAAAACAATATATGAATATGAATGTACGGCAGTATAAAGAAGTCACGATTCTGAAACTTGTAGCAGTTTCAAATACAAATGCTGTAATTAGGAAAAATTGAAACAGATGTGAACTGTAAAGAACTTCGATTACTCGCACAGTCATATATATAGCTCAAATGCTATGTGGCGTTTAGCTGTTTCTAACACAATGATCCATAGGAATGTCCATGCAGCTTTATAAAGAAATCAAGGATCAATAATTTGCATATGACAATTGAAGAAAAATGCCATAATTAGGAATTTGTAATACAAATTATTGTGAGGTCAAAAGTAAACATTCTGCTGTCATATTACATCAATGCAACAAAAGCTCTACATCGATTCAGTTTTCAATATATTACTACGAAAATAAACCATCATGCAGTACCCTTTTAAGAAAATCTCGTCCATTGGAATCTGTATAGAATGTTTTATTTGTCATCATGGCAGTAACAATCTGAGTGGCAACTTCCTTGCCAAATCCGTCATCAACAGGTATTGGCCCGACCTGTTTAAAAACCAGAAGGCAATTCAGAGATAAAATTATAACCAACTCTATAGGAGGATTTTGCTGACTGAACAACCTCATAAATGCTTCTGACTGATGATCCCAAAGATTGCACATCTTGCATAGAAAATCATGACCTGTATTTTCATAATTTAAGAAAGAAAGTATGCTTACAATAAATTCGACTTCTGCATATTCCTTATTCTTGTAGACCCTTGTTATCTGCACATTGCGATTATTATTAGATCGAGAAGAAATAAAACATGCAGAAATCATATCGAAAGATAGCAAATTGAAAACAGATCTTGTTGGGAGTGTTAATAATTTAAGATGAACGAGAATGGGATAGTAAAATTATGACTCAACCAGCATTAAATTAGACTTGATTGAACCTCTGCCAGTGGACCAAACGCCACTTAGTGTTACGTGAATCCATTTATTTCAATGGTTTCCATGGTTAAAGACAATGTCACAAACGGGAAAAATACTCAAAAATAGTGGCCACTATGATCTCTCTTAAGCCAGACAACTATTTGGTTATGATTTTCATGGAATCTTTGCTTCTTTCAACATAAAGGAATATCCAGAATGAGGTAGTCAATATGCTCATATTAAAATTTGAATCACATCAAGTAAATTGTAAGGTAGAAATGTTAGAATGCTATGAAGAGCCTTTTATTTGTAATTAGTGTGTATTTTAAGTGGTTTATGTTGTAAAGTCATTTGTTGTAATATATAAAGACAAATCTGTCCATACTCAAGATGTAACATTATATATACTATAATACAAGAATTAGGCCTGTGCCCTGGTGGGTGTTTTCATGGTAGAATAGTGTGTGTCTCTTTTCTCTCTTCTCTATGTTTTTCATGGTATTAGAGCGAGGTTTGAATATGTCTTGGTGTGATCAACTCCAATCAAGGTAAACCCATATTTCCTTCTACTTGAATACTCACTCCCTTTCTTTTCTAAATCCTAATCTTTTTTTTTTCATCTTTACCCTCTTTCATCATTCTCATCCTCCTTTCCTAAACCCTCATCTTTTTCTCTCATATTTCCTCCATATTAGGGGCACCTATTGTTCACGCTAATATTCATGCTACTGTTAATGCTATTGTTCAGGCTATTGTTCATAGATACAGTTCATGCTGCTGTTCTTCTTTCAAAGCCTCATATTTCAGGCACAGAACTCTTGATTCTTCTTCATTCAATATAAAACCCTAAATCTTGTTTGAAATCTATAATACTGCTCTTCATAACCTGTTTCTTTCTCTTAAAAAAATCCTCTCTGTTGTTATGCTTTCAGTTCTTGACATCTAGTCCAAAACCCTGACGGCTTTTATCTCTCTCGCTCATCAAAACTTGACTTCCTGTTTCTTTCCCTTTTATCTTCTTCCTTGAAATCACTTGCTCTTTTGCTCTTTCTTATTCCATTAACAATGGCTTTATCTTGCCCATCTACTTCTAGTGGTCTTCCTAATCCTCAATACATACTTGTTAAACTCAATGCATCAAACTATTTTACTTGGAAAGATTTAGTTCTAACTTATATAAGAGGTCAGTGGTTATTCTGGCACATTGATGGTTCATCAAAGCCTCCAAATGAGCTTCTTACAAAAGAAGAGATTAGTGACGATGGAACAACTAAGAAAGTTGTTTAACGCAACCCTGCTTTTGATGATTGGATATCTAAGGACCAGAACCTCATTGGTTAGATATGTTCCCTCCTTTTCAAAGGAACTTATTCCTCAAGTAATTAATTTACCAACTGTTGCAGCAGTATGGGAAGGCCTTCATGGCTTGTAAAAGAAATAATATGCCAGTCTCGAAATTCTATCACAAGATAAAACCCCATGTGATCAGCTTGCTGTAGTGCAAGATCCTCTAAGTGAAAGGGACAAGGTCTATTATGTTTTGAGCGGTTTAGGGGATGATTATAGAGTGTTTGTTTCCTCTGTGACGAAAGAAGACTCCATTTCCCTCACTTAGTGAATTGCGGCCTTTATTGGTGCAACATAAAGCGTTATTCAACCTCAAAGCCTCATTGAAAGAGTCTTCTACTACTGATTCTCATCCTATTTTATTGTCAAACAATAATTCAAATATTAGTACAAGCTGGAATCATTTGTCTCTTCAAATGGTGGTGTTGTTTGCCATATATGTGGGAATAAACATACACCATTAAGTGCTTTGATCGTTATAAACCCAGCCAGTTGAAAGTAATGTTGCGGCACTCAGTCATTTCTTTGGAGAACTCACATCACCAATTGAGACAGATTGTGCACAATGGTGCTGCAAATCATGTTTCAGGTGATAGCAGTATGTTCTCATCCCTAATTCCTAACACCGGTAATGACTCTATTGCAAAATATCACTCATGTAGGAAGTATCATACTTCACTCCTCCAGTGGTTCTATCGATTTATCAGAGGTTTTCTTTGTTCCTAAGATGTGTCGAACTCTTATTTCATGTGTATTTACCCCTGATATTGTTTTCTGAAGGAACAACAATCGAGGATAACGTGCTCTAAAGGGTCTTGTCGGGAGAGCTTTATCTTAAGAAGCATTTCTATTGCTTTAGTGACACACTAACAGCGTGCTGTTTTTTTTTTCTGACATACTCAAAGCATGTTCAAGGAACCAAATATTTCTACTGTTTTGGCAACAGTATCCCGTCCGAAATCAGATATATGACTTATAGCATTAAATTTTTCTTTACTTTTTGTGTAAGTAGGCCTTTTGACATCAGATAGAAAACAAATCAAAACCGTATTGATTAGATTACAGACCATAGTTGTTGGAGGTGGGTGCGGGTTCAGGAGTGGGATCAGTTCGGGGAACACCAAACCCCCTGAGGGTGGAAGCTCCCTAGGGTTAGCATCGGTGTCTGTACATTCAACATGTTAAGAAGCTAGATCCTAGGACACCTGGGAGCGAGATCCCATGTCACTGGGATCGAGGTTTTGACGTGGAGGGTCATAAAACAAGATCAATTAATAGTATATGATAAAATTAGGAACAAGCTAATGCTTGTTCAATCTCGTATCATACACCTTAGCTTATTACCAATGTCGTAGTTATAGTACTCCAATTTACTACAATAACACAATTTAATAATATCGTAAATTGGCTTACTATGATATTAACATATAGTTTTTTAATACTACAATTCTAATATACCACAATGTGATATGCACCATAGTTAAACATATTCTAAAGAAATAAATCTATAATACCAAGGAGTTGACCAATTGTTCATTAATGGTATATCTCCTCTCCTTGGAGGGATCCTACAAACATGTAGACCAAGATCCCATTTTATAGGGAGAGAGATCCCTATTTCTCTAAATCCGGCTCCCTCTAAGATCCCTCAAAGGAACCATGGGATTGAGTTCCTAAGGTGGGACCTTGGCCTTAACCCCAAGGTTTCCACAACTATGTTACAGACCTATATTACCTCAAATATCTAATACCAAATTGCTATAAACATTTGAAACCCATAACATACCACCTGTACCGAAACTCACACATCTGAAGCACATCCTATTGATCCAGGCCCTTAAAACAGTGCAAGCGGCTCAAACTGATGAACTAAGCAAAGAAGGTTTAGAATGAAACAAATTTATATCCAACCTCGAAATAAATTTGAACCAGCATCTCCATCCTCCGTACAATTACAGTTCAGACTCAATGCCATTACAAGCCATATAAAAACAGTTTCGGATCCTTTTTGTTGGTTATATAATTCATTTTGTACAGACGAGAGCCCAAATATTTCTCTTTTCAGTAAAAACTCTAATCCCTCTTTTTAACCTTCTTGGTCTGAGAAAAATAGAACCTTTTTGGCAAGTTGTCAATGTAAACTCCTGGGTGAAAATTTTTTATGTTCTAAAATACTGATCATTTCATGTCACCTAATTCTTGGTATTCCTGGATCTAATTGTACTTTGACCATTAGACACCCACAAAAAGGTAAGATGTTCGTTGTCTACCTTGTCATCCCCATCATTCCTATCCAATGGATGGACATATACAACTTACCACAAAAAGAGAACTAGTTCACCCTCCAATTTTCTCAGAAATAAGAACTGAATATATACATACTAACGTTCATGAGATGTAAACGGGGTGAAGAACCTGATATATCCACGGACTGAATTCTTGATGGACTTCATCAAAAACAGGACCACGAAAAACCGTCAGAGGCACCTGGAATAGGAAAAGAGTAATCTAAATTTATTTATCTCATGCTAATAAGGAAACAATAATTGATGAATCCTACAAATTATTCATGTAAAAAAATTTCAGTTCCATAATGCTACTATTAAATGATGCAAATTCTCCATTTAAGAAGGCAACATACCTGCTGGAAGGATGTAGCTGGAAATGTGCCATTTGGGCGGAAGATATATGCTCCAGAGGCCTTAACAAAATAAACTTTTAAATCAATACTTGTGATGCAGTACTAGATGCTTTCAATCCATGTGAATCAAAACATTAAAAATGTAGGCCTTTATATGATAACAAATCCGTCCACCTTTAGTAACTGTATACCTGAGGATCACTGTCAGTTCCATTAAATCCAGTATAGTAAATGTATGATTGATCAATTGATAAGTCCACCTAAAAGAACAGGAGATAGTACATTAAATAGAGTGCATGTAATCATAAACATTAATCTAAATTTTACAGTCTAAATAGTATTAGTTGCATTATGGGACCTTCATGAATCAATATAAATAACCCACTTTGTTTGAGCAACTTTGACCATAATAAACTGCTCAAACAAGTTTCGAATAGTGCTAGACAATTAACACTGGTTAGAGTTCATAAGACTAGATTGCTGCAAATGCCAATAAATAAAAGGACGACGCAACCTTTGCCATATTAATAATGAAATTGATGCTGAAATAATTAAAAGAACATTAGGGACAAAAGTAGAGACCATTATTAACAATAGCAAAAAGGAAAATCCTACGGGCACATTACAACAGCAACCCTCAACATTCTTGGCACTAATCCCTTGCATTTGCTCCCTAATAAATGCACAAGCTTTACCAGTTACCTCACTGTGGACATAAAGAATTAAGGATCATCAAATAAAAGAATATATCCTCTCTCAAGGTTTGCAAGGGTGTCCATCCCAAGAAGATCTTTCTACAGGACCAAAAATTGAGTCAAACATTTACATATTCATAGAAGAAAACCCCTAAACCTAACTTGCCCCCCAAAGAAAACCTATTAGTAATAAATCCTAACCCCTGTCTTATAGATATTAAACTTCCAAATCTACCCCTAAATTCTTTACAACAAAAAAAAAGACACAAATACCTAACTAAAATAAATAAAAGACCATATAACTTAAAACTTAATTTTAGCATTTAAAAAAATAGTAAAATATAAAAAACTATTAAGTCCATTACATCATTCTCCCAGGGTTGGGAGAAGCTCGACCTTGAGCTCGTTGTATTCATTACATCCTTCAAAGGCCACTTAAATAGTTGGTGATGAAGTCCTATCATTTGCTTGAGTACCTTATCTTCTTTAACGAACCAATTAATTAAAATTATTAAATACTTTATAGGCAACTTATATTGGAACTTTGGGATATCAATCATGATCCTGATTTCTTTCTTGAGCTCCTTATGAAACTCAGGAAGATTGAACTTGGTACCGAGATCATGTGGGTGTTCCTCAGGACGTGGCTCTTGCATGAAAATTTGCTCATTATACATAGGATTGGCATACATAATTGATCGTGCAACTCGATTTATCGCGAGGGCAATGATTCAAAAAGCGGCCCGCCCAGCGCCTAGGCGATCCGAAAGGCTTGGGCTCATCGCCCAGGCATAGGCGGCCAATCTGGGCAATCAATCCCTGGGTGGACGCCTAGGCGATACGGAACCTGCCTAGGCGGCCGACCAGGGGTGAAAAAAAAATTCATGAGGGCATTTTACATCATTTTTTTTGTTTTTAAGGCCCAAAAATTAGGGTTTTAGGTTCATTTGAAACCTAAACCTTGTTTGAGCCAAATTTCGATAAAGAAAACCACCAAAAAACTAGATTGTGGTGAATTTTCTAATATCGAATGGTTACTCAAAGTTAACCAAAATTGATCAAAACATCAGCCATTGGTATTATATTTACTTTGTGATGTTTTGCAAAATTATTAGGGGGTGTTTTAGAATATTTTCAGTATTTAGAAACATCTTTGAGGTGGAAGTTTGAAGATTGAGCAATCAAACTCAAAGGAAGTGATTTTTTTATTGCTTTAGTAATTGGTATTATTTTTTAGATGTCTACTTCGGGATCTAATGGGAGTGGTGATCCTAGTTGGAAATATGGCTATAACTCAAATCCTAACGTTAAAAATTTCATAAGATGCAATTTTTGTGAAAAAGATACAAAAGAGGGCATAAACCAGTTCAAGAAACATCTTGCCAGTATCAGAGGGGGTGTTGCCCCATGTAAAAAGACTCCTGATGCTGTTAAAGAGGAAATAAAAAATTTTATGAACTTGGAGAAAATGAAAAAAGATGAGAGATTTACCTCTATAGCAGAGATTGAATCTGGAGTTCGAGTCAATTTTGATGATGATGATAGTGATGAGGAAAGGATTGGGGAGGGACGTCAAGAGGTTGAGCAATCCATTATTAGGGGAAAGGGGAAGGGAGTTGTAATTGCTTCTGGTTTTGGGACTAAGAAGCCTCGGGTTAGAGGTCCTATGGATAGTTTCTTACCTCGGCCTGACCCTGAGATTGCAGGAGAGAAAACAAAAAAGCACACCACCATTGAAAATAGAATCAAGAAGGAAGAGAGAGATAGAGCTACGTATTATTTGGCTACATGCTTTTATGAGGTAGGCATTCCTTTCAATACCGCTCGCTTGAGCAGCTTTTCTGCTGCAGTAGAGGCAATTGGCCAATTTGGCCCTAAGATGAAACCCCCAACCCCATATGAGCTTTCAAATCCTTTTTTAAAAAGGCATTGAGTGCCACGAAGGAAGCTGTAGAACTTAAGAAAGATGCATGGGCTCAGTATGGGGTTTCTCTTATGACTGATGGTTGGACTGATAGAAAGAGAAGAAGTCAAATGAATTTGCTTTTGAATTGTCCAGTAGGGATTGTTTTTTTGACGTCTATTGATGCCTCTGATCATATCCATGATGCCCATTACATATTTCAAGTGATGGAGAAGGGAATCAATGAGGTTGGGAAGCATCTTGTTGTACAGGTTGTCACAAACAATGCTGCTCCTAATGTTGCTGCACTACTTTGTTGCGCATAGCTTATCTTAGAATCTTTTGGACACCATGTGCAGCACATTGTATAGACCTCATGCTTGAGGCTCTTGGCGGGTTAACTGAGATATCAGGTGCAATGAAGAAGGCCAAGTATGATACGAATTTCATTTGTAGCCACCATATCACCCTCAGCATGATGCGTACCTTTACAAAGAAGAAGAGATTGTGAGGCCTGGGGTCACTAGATTTGCGACCTGGTTATTATGCCTAGATAGCATACATTCGAGGAAAGTGCAGTTGAGGCAAATGTTTATCTCGGATGAGTGGAGAGCATGCAAGTGGTCTAAGGCTCAGGTTGGGAAGAAGGTGAGAGATATTCACTTTTTAAGGCTTTTTGGTGAGGGATGAATGACGCACTTAAGGTATTTTTTCCTCTTATCAAAGTCCTTCGCATGGTTGATAGTGACAAGCCTTCTATGGGCTATATATATGATGCTATGAAGAAATGCAAAAGAGAGATAGCCCAAAATTTCAATAATGAAGAAACCCGCTACAAGCCTGTTCGGAAGATTATTGATGAGAAGTGGGATAAGCAACTACATCGGCCAGTGCATGCATCTGGTTATTTTTTTAACCCAGCTTTGTTTTATATTGACAAGGATATACAAACAAATGATACAATTATAGATGGATTTAATAAGTGTGTAGAAGTGCTAATCCCTGAGCTTGAAATGCAGAATATTATAT
>NW_006498507.1:1311520-1339076 GCF_000471905.2 Amborella trichopoda | reverse complement strand
AGAAGAGAGAGAGAGAGACACACACACACACACACGCGCACAGATACACAAAACAAACCATAGCTTCAACAGGATTAGGCCCATGATAGTTGCCAAGTCTCATACTAAGCCAGAGGCCTGTTAAACTATCACAAGTAATGAAATGTAAATGCTACAAATGGTTGAGGAAAGGTTCACAGATATGCAACACAGTAGACAGGAAAAACGGTACTGTTTAATGCACCTATATTATAAAATGTGAGCCCCTATAAAAATAAAATAGATCCATAATGCCGCTAAGGGAATAGCATGGAGAAAATGGTAACCCACATTAACCATTTGGATGATATTTCAATCAGGAGATATTAAATATGTATCATACCGAGGTTTTGTTATTGAAAAGATGAGTAAGCTTGCCGGCCTCCAAGGAATAAACAAGTTTTAGGTTTCCCTGCCCAACTTCCAAAGTATCATTTGCATTTTCTTGTGATGTGTATACCGATGATTTGGTGGACAAGGCCCCTGCACATGTACAAAGAAAATCTTAACCTGGATCTACTATGATTGATTAAAAATTACTGTAAAACACTTTTCCGTAACATGATTTCTTCAGTCGAATGAGTTTACCTTCCTTCTTTCCACTTGAGATGACATATGTAGTAAAACCAAAGGGAGGGACAGAAGCTGCAAAACCAAGCCAGTATTTGGGAGCATCACTTGCTGAGATACCCAAGTATGCAGGGACATAAAAGTTACGTAAGTTGATTGAAACATTGGCCATGGGTATAAGCTGTGATTCAATCGCTTTGCCTTCAGAATCCCAAACGGTTACCAATTCACTATTAACCTGTAGCAAGTTTGAAAATGCAAGACGTAAAGTGACAATTCAAATTATGTGACAAAAAGGATGCAAGCTTAACAAGCTATGTATCTTCAAGAAGTAAAAAAGATCATATCAAAATCATGTGCACAACCACATACAGTCAATGATTTCAATAATTTAAACAAGGCCATTTTATCCAGCACTACAAAAAAGTTGAATTTCATAGTGAAACATTTCTCACAAAATGTTGAATTTCCTTCACATTTCATTTCTAGAAACGCCATTCCTCTCCTTCGGCAAATCAAAGTTGATATTCAGAATAAGTAACCACAAACTATATAAAAGGAGTTTAGAAAAGGCCAAAGAACTCACTGTTTGTTAATTATAGTAAAATTATCCACTAAACAGACTTTATGAATTGCATTTACAATTGGAGCTAGAAGCGTCTCCAATGTCCTCTGTCCAACAGGTGCAACATATAGGTGTATGCGTATATGCCTCTATATAATCATTCCATGTTATTTAGTTCACTACTAATCACTTTGACGGGTTTTGCAGGAGGATATCATCAATGACATGTTCTACCCCTAAGTCCCCCATATAGCATTTCACTTCACTCATTCACTACATAAAAGCATGCTCCTTCAAACAGGGATGACAAATTTTGACATGGAAAAGGGTGAGTCCACTGATACACATAGTAGAAACATTGACTTATGAGCCATTAAAATTACTAGACTTATATACAACCCACAGATTCTCAACACCGCCAGATTTGTAAATTCTGTAATCATATAATCATTCTCGGTACCCATTCATTAACTTAAAACCATGCAACAAATCAATCTGAAGATTTTAAAAAATAACAGTTGGGAAAAAGATCATTATTACTTGCGTCTTTTTTTGGTATTGTTACCTGCATCTTGGTTTTCTACTAATCCAACTTTAATTTCTGAGATTATATTTTATGCAGCATATAATTTCAATAATTCCACAAATACTATCGAACTTCTAGGTTACATGCGTTAAAAATAATGAGTCTTAGGCAATAAACTTGTGGCTTCATAATTAAATCACTCAATGACATGAAATGATATGCATAATTAAGGTCAAAGGGGAAGTTATCAAAAATAACCCAAGAGACGAACTATTTAACATCTCACACGTTCTTTTGATTTATAGTTGATATTTAGTTGTGGTTTGATAAATTTCACACACGAAGAACAAAATAGAATATCTCATCATACACTACAGTAAATACACTGGTGGGACGCAAACAATATTGAGATATGATGTTCTATAGACTATTTGCATGAACATTGAAATAAAGTCCCTGCATGTCATTCCTTTTGCTGATAAAGATTGAAATGAAGATGGTCTAAATTGTTCTTCGGTTGATAAAATTTTTAGTAATCATCAGTTATGCTGTACAATGTCCAGTAACAAGAGCAACATCAAATGAGATGTATACTTACGGGAATCCTAATGATATCTTCACGCCTCCAACCAAGAGAATTATAAGCAACAATGACCTACAGGAGAAAAGTTAATAGTTTCAATGGGGAAATGGCTATCAGATTCAATAGGAAAAAGTGGTATGCATCAATACTGTAAACTTGTAAGGCAATAAAACTAGGAACTCACCAAGCTCTTTCCAGAAGTTATATCTGCTTCTGATGGAGGACAATAACTTATATTCAAGAGTGGGCACTGAAATAGATCATCCAGGTGTCAGGATTCAGTAATTCTCTTGAAGTTGAAACAGAAAAAGAAAGGCTGCTTCATCCATAGAACATTGACATTCTAAGTTACCTAGTAAGATAAAATAACTGCAATTAGAAACGAAAATACGATTTCGGTACACAGAAGAGTCTTAGAAGCATTTAATAACACCCTCATCTCATAGTTTACTAGTCACTAAAACCAATAAAGGCTGAATGAAAGGATGGAAGAACTTCATCAAAAGTCTCCATGTCACGCTTCAGCCATTCTAAAAGAAATATCCAGAAAAGAGAACAAGATAGGGGAAATGACTTTTTGGGAAAATATATGTAGCTATAAAACTCTTTGTAGCCACAAAGCTAAAACCAATACCCTTGCACACTATGAAATTCACAAACAGTTATTCCTTTCTCTGTGATTTTCTCTTGATGGATCCTATCTATGATTTGACACAAATTATTTTCACTCCCCACGGATCGCATAAGTTTTTGAGGAAAGTGCATCAGACTCCATAAAACGTCTCCCAATATTATCTATCGATGGCTGAAAATTTTCACAAGTTGAGCTAGGATGTTTGGAGATTTTTCTTATTTTTATCACAAGAAAAATATATCCATGGAACAGCGGATGGTCATCCACAAGACATTAGGGATCTTGAAAAGCAGAGAAAGCCGTAGTCATGAAAAATTCATGTACAGCTTATGTCTCCAAGACACCATAATATTCCTTACCTGTGTAAATTTTGTTCCAATGTTTGCACAGCTAGAATTTGACCTCGATTCTGTCAAGCAAGCCAGTGCACTATTGACCAGCTCTTCAGCCTGAAAAAGAAAGAAATGAGCAATTGAATCAAATCCTAAAGAACAACACTACATAAAGTAACTAATAGACTGCAATAGGGTTTACCTCCACATAACCAATTGATAGGCGTTTTGCATAATCATTTGCCACATGCTGCTTTTCCGTTCCACTGACTCCATCATGATGCTGAGCAATGGCCAAAGCATCAGCCAAGCTCGCCATGTTAGGCCCTGCACTCCTCCTCCCTCTAAGAAATTCCAACTGTCTTGCTGCCTACTTAAAAGATCACACATTTAGGATAGTCCACATTATTATAGAGCTCCATCTCAAGGGCGTCAATATTAAAAAAACGACTGCCCAGCCGCCTAGGAGGCCTGAAGGCCAAAACGCCCTTCGCACTGCCTAGGCAGGCTATCTAGATGTCATGTGTCTAGGCACTCGATCTGTGTCGCCTAGGCGGTGCCTCAATGCAGCTTGGCTAAGGACGGAAACAGGCCGTCGACCAGACGTATTTTCGGTATTTCCCCTCTTTAAAAAGGAAGGAAAAGGGTTTTGGGTAACATTCTAGTCCCCCAAAATCCCTTTTGTGTATTTTAGAGAGAGAACTCTCCAAAACTTAGATTTTGAGATTTTCTCAAGATCAAAAACAATTCTCAAGATAAAAAAAAATTCAGAGAGAACGCTCCAAAAACTTAGATTTTGAGATTTTCTCAAGATAAAAAACAATTCTCAAGATAAAAAAAAAAATCAGCATTTCCAATTTCTTGCGAAATCAAAAGATATACTTCCTGATACTTTTTGGATCTTGGAGTGGTCGCATAAGAAGAGTTTTGGCAACCAAAGATCAATGGTTTGGGCCTATATCGATTTCATTTTGAAAGGTAAGTGCATTACAATATTTGAATTAGGGTTCACTATGTTTTAATATAATGTGTTTTTTCTTTTCTGAAAATATATATTATGAGACCATTTACTTTTGATACAAGATCACAATCATTGTCAACCATTGGATGTGAAATTGAATGGTGGTGACACACCACAAATTGAGCACAAAGTCCAAAACAAATTTTCTTGAAAGCTGTGATGCATTTTAATATGTTAAATTTCACATCCAATGGCTAAGAAAGGTTGTTACCTTCTTGTACCAAAAACGAATGGTCTCATAGTATGCAATCCATTTTTTTTTTGGTAATATTTTTACATGTTTGTAGATGAGAGAGACAAGGGATGATGCTCAATATGTTGAGGAGGGGGATTTTGATGATGATGGCATGGCATCGTCATTGGATTCTATTCGGGATGCATGTGGTACCGAATTGTCATTTTAAGTTATTGAGCAGTACATCACATTACGTAGGCAGTGGACATCATGCTTTGAGTATTTGACTTTTGATGGTTACTTTATCAGTTTATGCAATAAGGAATTCGAGTTTTGTTGCCATTTGATGATGTCTGTGTCATTGTGATTATTTATTTTTTTATTTTCAGGGGTTTTGGGACCCTAAAACTGCCCTAACAACTCCCTAGGGGGCCTAAACCCCTGCCCTAAGAACTGCTTGTGGGCCTAGCCTGTCATTGTTCCAGGGCTAGGTGGGCGCCTGGCCGCCTACGCAGCAAGCCCCCAAACCGCCTAGGCCAACGCATCCGACTTTTTGAAAATTGCAAGGCATTTATAAACAATCAATACCAAAAAACAAATCAACACTAACAAGAAATTCTTACCATGTAATATCCACTCATCACTCTAACATATCGTTTGAAGGCTGGCCTGCTTGTAAAATAACCAGTCCAGTATGCATTCGCACGATCAGCATAGCTAAAAAATGTAAAAGGGACAGCCTTAGGACAAGAAACTTCGAACTACGTGATGTAAATGCTCAGTTATTGTTTACATATATGAATTTTCAGCTATCACAAATAAAAAGTGATGATCTACTCACGGGAAGAAGTCCTCAGTTTTGAGAGGCCAGGATTCATTTTCAGCATGCTTTGCATCAGTGTACATCGATGGGGTTGAATACAGGGCATTGACGCGCCCATCCTAACAGTATATGCAACAGCACATTCATTCACAAGAATATCTTTTGAATATACAAGTGATATCATATTTAATAGTGGCAAATCATACATACATATATGCATACATACCATTTCAAATTTGAAAAGCATGATGATGAAAAAAAAACCAATAACATGAATTTCTTGCAATTTGTAGCAACAACTACGAAACAGGGATAACACATAATAACATGGATGCCCGCCATATGAAACCAAAAAAAAAAAAAACGTTGACAGGAAGATATCATAAAATAAAGGTAGCATGATAAAGGGGACCTTGATTTGTACCAGTATTTTGCACACGTCATTGTCTATGACCAGAAATTGGGAAAAGGCTATAATGATGATGATGATTGTCTATGACCAGAGTTGGGCACTTAGCAATTATCAATAGCAATGGTCAATTATAGTACTCCTTAGGATTAAATTCTTTAAAAATATAATTAATATCCAATCATTTTAATTTGTATTAATCATAACAATTAATAGCAAAAGAGACCTTTTGGTAGGCCATTATCAAGGTTTTCATGTATCAATGAACAAATAGTGAGTCCGTGTATGCAATCATAAGTAGCTGAAATCCAAGACCTGCTGCAAGAAGATGCAGGCCTCATTGCCCCAAGTGTAATAGTTATTGACATCAAAACCAAAACATATCTACTAAAAGTTATTGCATATCCATAAAGTTCTTTGCTAACAAATATCTGATTATTTCATGTTCCTGATTAATAAATTTAATGACAAAGTTTCCATCTTGAGATAATGATACAAGTTACTCTACTTGCAAGAGAAGGAAGAAAAAACATTTCAAAAATTAACTTCAGTAGTGTATCATATGTAATCAGAACCTTGTGCAATAAACAATCCATAAATAGGAAACAATAGATATAATATTTGTTGAACTGATTGTCTTGAAACTATCACACCGAAGTCACAGTACCTTGTTGACATAATGAATGAACTTATCCATTTGCCTAAACCAAGTGTTTGCATATTGATAACGGAAGTCAGTTCCCATGGTCCACATGATATGGTTTGTGCGAGTAACATTGGCCTGAAACACGAAAAGTCATCAGTTGAAGTGCATCGCTGGCTATGTATTCTTTGAAGAAGGAGAGTGATAGAAAAAATTAAGAAGTCAGTCGTTATTACCTTACAGCTAGAGTGACAGAAAAAATTATGGAGTATGTTACAGCTAAGCACATTCAAACTCATGATTTCCATTTAGCTTAAATTCAAACTATCAGCATACCAAATCCAATTTTTTAAGTCAATTCCCACTGCCCATACCACACAACAGTAAATGATCAAGTACTTATGCCAAAACCACGGGTAAAGCAAGCATATCCATTGCATGGATGGAGAACAAAACTGCAATATTGTATAGGGTGTAGAAGGAATGAGTGTCTTCATCTTTATGCTCAAAAGTGGCCAAAAAAAGCGTATATAGAACTTGGACAATCTAAACAAAATGTCTTTGGAGGCCACAAATTCCTCCAAGACACACACCTCTCTCCACAGCTTGAAGGCATACATAAATTGTTTCTTGCTCCTATAACTCGGGGAGAGCAACAAACCTAGGTCTTTATAGTAAGACCAGAGGTGCTTCCCTAGTTCTAAACACAAAATGTACATAATCAAAGAGAGTTCATAATTTATTCATGGGAAATTTACCAAAACACCATAAAATATCGACTATTTAACATTGCATCCATCTATCAAATCGCACCTAAAATATCAACTATTATAACTCACGATTATGTGTCCTTTGATGGATTTTTTAAATTAAATTAAAAGCAGATGATATTTTAAATAGTTCATCTCTTGGAAGCTTTTTGATAAATTTCCCTTGTTTTAGACAGTTGCTATTTTTGATTGACCAAATCCCATGACAAACAGATGGTATTGCAAATAGACCATCCAATTGTAGAGCATGTAGTGGAAGTTTACAACAAATTGTAAGCCTGGGATTTACTTCCGTGAGGATTTGCTTAAGTCCAAATTGTTTTATGTTAGAGATTTAAATGCAATTAGTTCATGACAACTTGTTTCATTGATTTTAGTTATACAAAACTATTATTCTGCCCGTACGATGTTAAATATCTAAGGATAAGTTTAGTTAGTCCAAGAATCTCTGATAACAAATGGAACTGGGAGACAAGATCCTCCTGATGATTATCTCATCCTAAAGTATTTCAACGGGACAAAGATCGTTGTTCTAGAGATTTCATAAGTCATACTTACAATCTCTAAACAAATTTTAATTGGATAACAATTCAAGTTCCCTAGAAGTAGATTACTGCACTTAAGAAAGACAAATTATACTCTCAGTACTGAAGCAATAACTGAATTATCTTCATATGAAATTCCAGCCACAAATGAAGATTAGAAGTATCAATATCACAGATTTACCTGCTCTATTGCAGCATTAACAAAGTCATCCACTCGCTCTGGCACATTGTAATCAAAAAGAAGAATATCATCCTACAAACCAAACCAAAAGATAAAAGGCTTAGCATGAATTCACAAGTCCAGAATTTATAGATGAATATCATGTAAAGATTACCTGAACAAGAGGTGATTCATCGTTAACTTCAAAGTAGAAACTTTCTGGGGGGTCATAATGCTTTGGAAATATGCTTGTGAAAATCTGAAAGATGCAATAATAAGAAAAAGAAACCAGTACAAATCATAGTTAACAAGTCAGGGACTATCAAGAAATCGGCTTACCATAAAATAGGAAAGAAATTGTTTTTATTTTAAAAAGTCTGATGAAAAAATTGGGTCAAAAATACGGATCGGCAAAAATACTTCATGTAAAGATATCGCTAATATATCGGACTAGGCTCAAAAATTCGGAGTCAAAAAATGGGATAAGTTAAAATGTTAGAAATTTTGAAATTCTAAAAAATAAAAATTATGTCAAAGCCATCAATAACTAATCCATTCATAAAAACTTTACTAGACTAATACAATTAAGTCAATTAATTTAGATATCTCATGACTCTCATCCAATCATATAATATTAAATACAGAAATAACTAGAAATATTCAAAATTAGGCATACGGCATGGTAGAGTCCAAAGAAAAGTTAGGAGTTTGGGAATGTGTAATCCCCAAGTCATATAGCCATGCATCATCATCTAGAGAGGTGTCCATAGTTTCCGCCTCTTTGGAAACCTCTTATAACAATGAACCAAGTTGTTCAAGATTAATTGCATTACAATCTCAAATTTCATTTTCACACGATGCAGCCATCATCTTCGAGTTCATTCGTATGTAAACCGAGTCAGTTAACATAGCTGGTGTCAATCTATTCTTTTTTTTGGTTTGAGTCCCCTCAAAAGCACTCCAATTTCTTTTGCATACTGATGAGCTACATTGTTGGCTCAAAATCCGAATGGCAACAATTCGAACCAGTGGAATGGTTCCTCCACATACTTCCCACCAAACTCCTACATAATGAGAAATTTTTAGCCACATACTCGAGATATAATTAAAAGTGAGATAAATTTTATTTTCTTCAAATACTGAAAAAATAAATAATACAAGAAGATACAAAAAACTAATAATCAAGAAGATACTTACGAGGATGAATTGTTGACAATAATCCCAATGCAACACCATCAAATATATTTGAATCCCGCGTATGGTACTTCAACAACTCTGAAAAGAATACAATTTTCTATTCTGCCTGAATCACTAAATTTGAAATCAAGGTAAAGTCATCCTTCATTTCAAGTTTAACAAACCCACCATACATTGAAGTTGGATTAAGAAATGCGGCAACAGCATGAATGGGGTGAATTATATTTCCCTTTCGCCTCTTTTCAAACATCTTCACCAATTCAACATACCTAGATTCGTTGCCATTATAATTTCTCTTTTCCATTGCTTCATATAAATATCCCATAGTTGACCCATCACTATCACATCATTCCAAAATTTGGAGCTTTGAATTATTTTTTGCGATTTTTGTATCATTTTACTCTTATTATAATTCATAGCTCTCCACTCAGAGGATGCAATTATCATTCTCAAAGCCCTTCTACTAGCGATACAGATTGAACCATCAAAAAGTTAGTGGCAAATCTAGTTTTACCATACTTTTTCAATTCCCTTCCATAAGTGTGCTTTCTCATTAAATCGAAAACAATGCCATGCCGATACATAAAATC
Organism: Amborella trichopoda; assembly: GCF_000471905.2. Next base: position 1,329,515 of record NW_006498507.1, on the reverse strand, counting down.
CACTATTAACTTAGCAACCTTAATGACATTTTGTACCCAAATAACATTTCTATCAATGTCTTCTATAAGCAAATTCAACCCATGTGTAGCACACCGTGTTTTATGAATATGAAGGAATCTCGATTCTATTAGATCACCAGCAAGTACATAATTTGATCCATTGTCAGTCACAAGAAGAACGATATTTTGTGGTCCTAACTCCTCAATGACTTGAACAAGAATCTTTTCAAAGAATAATCCAGTTATGCTATGCTCAGAAATAATCTTTTCAAGAAACATAATCTTTTCAAGAATCTTCCACTAAGAGGCTTTGCAGCTCCGAACCCAAAATTGACCATCGTTCACAGGCATTCTAGTGCCCAAAATTGACCATCATTCGCAAGCATTCTGGTGATGGTCCTGATTGGGATTTGCCAAGTGGGATGATCTGTGCTAATTATTTGAAACTTCCTCCTTAAATGTTTCAAAAAGTGCTAGGCGGCACCTAGGCGGTCGAAAGGGGCGAGCGCCCAAGACCTGGGCAGCCCAGTAGAATTTTTTTTTTTTTGGGTTTTCTCTCTCTAAAATAGCCTCTAATGAGTTTTAGGTTTCAAATGAACCTAAACCCACAATTTTGCTTCTTTAGTATTAAAAAAAAGACCAACAAATACCCTCAAGGAGCCACATTTCTGCCCCAGGGTGGGGCGCAGGCCCTAGGCAGGCTCAGGCAGGCGCCCTGGGATATCCGCCTAGACGGCCGCCCAAGCGCTGAGCGATCCGCTTTTTGAAACTATGCTCCTTATTCATCCAAGGACAAATGAGGGAGAGGCTGCCAACAAAAGGGCAGGGTTCCTTCCACCTCTCTTAGCCTTCCACCTGTTTGTTAATTTCCACAGTGGTTTTAGAGAGAGAAAATGAAATGGGGGATACACAAATTGGCTTGCAAGGGCAAGAAGACTGTGGTTCAAGGGGTTTTTCTCTGTAATTTGCAGGAGGTTCAAATGGAGTTTTTCTCTATAATTTGCAGGAGCAAGAAGATTGTGGTTCAATAGGGTTTTTCTCTGTAATTTGCAAGACCCTAAAATCAATTTGGATTGCAAGAAGAACTATTTAGGTTTGTTGATTTTAAGCTTTTTTCTTTTAAGTTTTTGTATTCATTTAGGAATGCCATAAATATTCAAGGTTTAATATATATGTTTCCCAAGAGAATCTCTCACGATCGTTTGACATGGCCTTTATGTATCCATTGGCATGTGATGCTCCATTCAAAAGTTTTCCTCCCTAAACAAAGATGCCCATATGTTTCTAAACAATCTTATAGATTCTTCCAACAAATAATCACAGAAATCTAGTTTCTGCATCTATATAATTTTCTTTGCACAATAATTTCCTTTACACAATGATTTGCAAGTAAACAGTATTTCCTTTACACAATAACTGCTGAAATCTGCATCTACATGTTTAAGTGAAAAAGAAAAAGAAAAAAAAACCATACCTTCAATCTGTAAATGCGGCTTTGAAGAAGAAGAACACGATTTTAGCATAAACCCTAAGATAATAAACCCTAAGTCCTAACAATACATAAATCTATTGGGGATAAAAATTTCCATTTTAGGATTTTTTTTTTGTGGAAATAATATGTTTTTTTAGAAATTATACATAACTGGAAAAAAGTTGTTTCCCTTTAAAAAAAAATTTACAAGTAAAAAAATGAAATGTTTTTTTGGTCCCATTTAATACGTTCTGCATAAAAACGCGTTTTTAACATTATTATGACAACAATAATTTTTTTGACGAACTTTAAAAAAAAAACGCCGTTTGAAACGTTTATCAAAAAAACCTCTGATGTTTTGAAAAAATCGGCTATTAACTACCGATTTGCTAACTATGGTACAAATACAGTTTCTCTATCAATAGAAAGCCTAGAAATGACAAATTACATAGAATTGAAAGAATTTTAAAAGGTAGAATAAAGATTATAAAATTCCCTTCACATAATTTAATCTATAAGAAATACTCTAGTACAAATAAATTTCAATGTGGCTAACCTGAGCAGATGAGCCTAGGGTCCTAGAGCCCTGCCATACAACTTCAAGAGTCTTTTGGTCTTTCCGCTTTTGCCTATCTTGATAATCAATTCGAGCAAAGAAAAGGGAATCAAATCCAAGCTGCAAGACCAGACATTGCCATGAACTTTACAATAAATCATACTCATCAATAGGACAGTCGCCCTCTCATATCACCAAGTCACAAGTCACATTATTATGAAGCAATCTGCATTTTATCTAGACGAGATAATTTTCTTAATAAGAAAAGAAAAGAGAAGAAATTAAAGCAATGCCTTATGGAACTCAAACATTTATAGTAGGAATAGTAAAATCCCAAAACCCAACCTCCCCTCACTATACCAACATATGCCCAAATAGTGTATTAATAAACAGATATTTAATCACAACAACTAAATGCAGATTGGCAGCAATTTGACTCAGAATAAGAAAACTTGCACACAAAAGAAAATTTGATGTGACTATATATGTGCATTAAGCCTAGCAGTCATCTTCAAAGAGGGTGTAACATGAGCTAAATGGGACTGGCAGCTTCAATAAGCAGAATCAATCACTTGCAGCAGCTGAACAGCACAAAGTAATCAATGTGCTCCAAGAGGACAGCTCTCAATACCTAAAGGAAGTTCCTTCTTGTTTGTACAAGTACAAAAAGCAGTCATTAAGCAATATGCCTAGACACCGGCATAGAACTTTGTGCACCAAAATCCTGAGCATATCTTCCTTATTGGTCAACGAAGGCCCTTTTACATATTTTTATAGATCGTAGACGATATTGATATGGTTACATTGGTCGAATAAATGCAACCAAAAAGTGATGTAACCCAAGAAAGAAAAACAAGGAAAAATATATGAAAAGTTATCCACTAGGAATATCTTAGAACTATACAGCAAAAACCATCAAATCTAGATCCTTTGAGGCATTGCAAGATAAAAAGGCAGAAGAAAAAGAGTAGAGGGTTGCAAAAATAGAGGAATGCATACTTCAGCACCAAGCAAGTAAGCTTGTACTGCTGAGTGTCCAAAGGGATCAATCTGCCAGCCAATCCTAGGAGTCTTGCCAAACTCCTGCTTAATAAAACGATGCCCAAGAGTTGTTTGATCAATCATGTCAATGTAGTGGGGAGCTGCTTCATCATGCATGCACATTCCACCATTTCTGTGGAGTCAGAGTGCATCATCAGATGTTAAAAACTTGGATCATCAAATCAACCACATAAGCCTTGTAAAAACATACAAGTTCCACCATAATAGGTCTCTACGACGCAAAAATAGACATTAGATCAGAAAGATGGCTAACCCACATCAAAAACTTATGGGGGATTATTATGAAGAGAAACAAGAATAAGCGTTACATAAACTCTAATTGGCCTGAGTTAACGAGTGCCTTGACAACTGCCTGCATTGCTTCGCTCTGTTCTCTCCACCAACGCTGGAAAAATGCCTGCAGTGGATCACAGAGAGAGAGAGAGAGAGAGAGAGAGAGAGATGTTTCAGCATTAGTACTGAATCAGCCCAATCCTAAAGGATAAGAGAATTCATAAAAATTTCTTGCAAGGGTTGATACATGCATGCATACATTATCCATTTATACAGGCATAAGACTTAGCAGTCCCAGCTGAGAGAGAGACAGAGAGAGTTTGCAGCACAAAAGCTGAATAACCCAATCTGGAAACAAATAAGAAAAAATGAGGAAACCTATCATGCCTGCTCCACATAGATGAACTTGCGGTTCTTATCCGCCAGCAACGCAGGAATAAGGGAATCCAATACATTCTGCACAGAAGCACCCTGAAAAAAAGGAAAAAGAACAGGAAAGAAAAAAGATTTTCAGGTGACAATTTCAGAAAAACATGCATGCACAAATCCTAAATTAAAAAAAAGGGAATACATGCCACACATAATGACACATCATTCAGTGTACATAGAGTTGCATCCACCATCCATCCTCAAGATTTGTAGTGGAGAGCATATGTAGTACCGGTGACTGACATTCAAACATAACTACAGGACATCACACTCTCCATATTGAGAATGGATGGAGGTTTTTTTTTTTTTGGTAATTCGGGGAAGACAGGCCCCTACCCCTTTTTTCAATAGATTAGGGAGTCACGTTTTGAAGGTGTTAATTGGGGGTGTCAGCGGTAGGAATGGATATCACAAAGTAATAACTAGGTGTGGGGATGCTACCACCACAACCCCAGCCCCTTTCCTAGAATGGATGGAGGTTTGTGGATACGCTAACTGTATATTCTCTACCAAACACAGAATTTGTATTGCATAGTTTCTCAGTTTCTCTATAATAAAACCCATTACACGAATCCAGAGAATTAGAGGTGAATGGTATACTTTCCTCGGAATAAAACCCAATATATGAATTCAAAAATGACTGTGAAACGAACCTGAATCGAATTGTTGGAACCAACATAGTACTGATCAACAGTCTTCAACCACCCCACATCATCATGAGTATGAGCAACCAAATGGACGTTGATCTTTCCAGGAACTGTCCTCTGAGAAGTGTTATAGGCTATGAACTTTCCATACGCACTTCCATTACAGAAAACAATTCCCAAAACCAATAGCAAAACCACTCTAACTTCCATTGCTATTGCAGTTCTCTTGCTGACTGACTGTAACAGGAAACGTGTCTAAATTAATGGAAAAATAATAACGTAGAAACCTAAAGTCCAAAAATTGAACTATCCAATTGCAATTTCACTAAATTAGGAAGTCACAAAAATATCAAAGGTTTCTTTTCCTTCTCAGAACTCTATGTTTCACTAACAGTGTAAGAAACTCTAATAAATTTCTGAAACCATAGACAATAAACGAACTTCACTAAGCCACTAAGGAATACATTAAGCATCACCAAATCCCGAAATTAAACTAAACGCTATTATTGTCCACATTAACAGAAGCAGTAAAAGCTTAAAATATCTGAACGTGTCTAGAAGGATGAACTTCACTAGATTAAGTGATCGCCACAATTAGCAGAAACTGTAATAGGTGCCATCACTTTCACAGAGACCTCTGATTCAACACTGCACAATAAAAAGCTTGAATTGACAACAAATTTAAAAAATCGAATCATCAAATTTACCACGACACTTATTCCACACTAAGCGATCACCATGCTCATCAGAAAGCTCACTCTACACTGTCCACACCATTACTGTTGCAAAGACCTCAGTCAACTTCATGAAAGACCGAAACCCTAGCAATAAAGAGCCATTTAAGCCCAAAAAACCCTCGAACCAGTCCAAACAAATTCGATCACGGCGGATTTAACGATAAAATGGAGAATAATAATGAGTAAACGCTGGTCATTTACCTTTTGTATCCTTTTATAGCAATAATGATGAAGCTCTGATAATCATTCCTGCTTTTTGTTTAATCTTCTCCAACAATTTTAGGGTTTAACAAATGGAGTAGGCTTACTGGAAAAGTAAAGATGTTGAGATTTCAGCGTCTGTTTTCGTAAATGGATAGCTGCTTCGCTTTATTTACAGGGCGCCAGTTTTGATCGGATTAAGTGGAGTTTAGTCCCATTTTTAAGTCGAGTTAGTAACTTAATTGATATATCCATTTTAAAATAGGGTTGGTGAGGATACTATATATCGGTGATGCCCCTTAGTTTTATCCAGAATCCGGGATGAGTTCACGTGGAAGTTGCACGCGCTGTTTGGCTTTTATTGAATCTAAGGGAAGATCGGATGGCTGCTTTTAAATTTAAAGATCTCCCATTCGTAAATCTTGGCCGTCTGTTACTTGTTGAAGTGCGTGCTTATCCACCTGCTTATACAATATAAGTTGGAAAATTTATCCGAGGAATAAATTATAGAAAAGTCTAGAATAAGATTATTTATCTTTTATACAAAGTGGCACATTAGTCTTGGCCATGGGATGTAAAATTGGGTGGCTGTAATTATTTCATTGATCAAGCTTAAGCTTCAAAAGAAATTTTCCAAGCTATCAAATTTCATATCAAATGGTTGTAAAGAATTGTGACCACCTTATATAAAAGATAAATAGTCTCAGTGTCTACTATCCTATAAATTATATATCTCCTATAGTAACAAAGTACTAAATTTTTTTAATAAGGAAAAAGTTTATATAATGATGCAACCTTATAATGTAGAACTATAGATGCACCTCAAAAATCCATTGGAAAAGGTAGTTTTAATGCTGAAAAACCTGTCGATTGATCATCTCGACATCGAGATGTATGACCATGAAAAATAAAAATATTTTAAGTCTAAGAAATAGTGCATTTTACAACATATTATCTACACCGTTCATTTTCAAGATTTTCATAAGTTTATAGCTCTACTTGATTTTAACCACTTTTGCAATTTAAAATTGTATAATTAGATATAAAAATAGATTTTGAGATAATCCTAAGAACATTTTACATCAAAATTATATACCATGATAAAATTTGAATGTACACCTCACCTCTACAGCTAATGACGCAGCTGTAACCTCTTAATAAAGATGCAATTTCTATAAGACCATTACTTTGTTAAAATAAATAAAAAATAAAAAACGAAAGCATTACTTCGAAATTTTGTTTCAAAAACATTTTAGGCATGAGAAATTCTTGAGATGACTTTGAAATTTGTTTCCACCTTATGAAACAAATTTTAAAAATAAAAAAATGGTGTGAATATGTAAACACTTGAAAATAGAACATTTAGATAATATATTAAAGGGGGAGGTTCGTATAAGGTGTCAACCTTATACTATTGAAGTAAAGTGCGCCTCAAAACAATTCCGAAAATGCAGTTTCGGTGCCGCAAAGCCTTGTGATGACCAGAAAATATGTTGTTGTCCCCAATAATAAAAGTTAAAGTTGCATAAATAGTGACAATCAAGCAGATCTTTAAATAGTTGAAAATTTTGAAAATAGACAGTCCAGATAATGCATTAGAAGATGAACTATTTTTAGGACTAGAAATCCCTTTTTTTTTTAATGTATATGAGTCAAAAGATCGAGATGATCGATTTGAAGGATTTCCAGCATAGGAAAAACCTTTTCTATTGAGTTTTTTAGGTACACCTTTCTCGTACAAATATAAGGTCGACAATTTATATAAACTTTTTCTTATATTAAAACATACCCGGTCTTTTAGGGCTTGAAACCCCCTTTTTTTTTTTTTACAACCATGATGATCAAATTCGAGATGATCAATTTAAAGGTTTTCTTATGCTAGAATTATAATTTTCCATAAGCCGTGGCCTTATTTTAATAATTTAATAGTATTCCATTTTCTGCTATTTCAATTCATGTGGATTTTGAAGGTTTGAAATAGACAAAGTTTATATGAGGATGCAAACTTATTTGTAGATGTAGCTTGCAGTGATTTGCACTATCCATTTAGACTATATAGATTTGATATTATCTTAAAAGATGTGTGATATTATAATATTATCTTAAAAGATATATCAAATTTATACCACCTAAATGAAATAAATCATATAAATTATCTTTTTTTGTTTTAGTGCTAACTATTACTTTATTAACGAAAAGAGCCAAGCACTATAAGTATAACTATTAACAAATAAAGGAAAAAAAAAGAAAAGAAAAATAACCTACTTTCAAAGAAGACCGATCTAGACTCCTAAAATACAATATAATTATGAACCTTGAAGACCTTATACCACCAACCTCCAAATAATCCCCAATCCCCACAAAACACATAAATCAATGTCTGAAGGCCTCGTCCAGTCGTCCTCTTCGACGTCCTCAACTTAACCTAGGCTTCCCACCATTACTCGTATTAAGCACTGCCCCTTCAACAGTCACCTGACCAGTTGAGGTTATGGCGATACACAACCTACTACGACAACACCCAGAAGAGAAGTGATAACAGCGTGAGAGCATACCAATCAGTGTTGGTGTGCAAGCATGATAGTGACAGTGTAGAGCATCACAACCATACTTTTACAAACAATGTTGCAACCCTATACAAACCACACCCTTTTGAAATTGAATCAAAAGATATAGATGCTATCTGATAAATTCTCTTAGTATTTTTGTGTTGTAAATAGCTATTTACCAACAAACTTTGGTTAGTTTCACCTAAAAGATAGGTGGGAGTATTAAATGGTAGTAATGCTAAAGGATAGCATAAATTAGTTCCAACAAAGTCACTTGCGGCTCATGTTTTGATATTCCTATATGAAGGAAAAATATACAAAGAGACTATTTATTTTTGGGAAAGCTTTCTATGCTTCTCCTACAACATAAAACATATATACTTCCCTTTATCCAACTATCCATTCTGAATGGAGGGCTAAAATTGCCCCAATCACAATGTCACGTCTCTACACTATTTTATTTTTAATGTTTTTTTCTACAAACTAATTTAACAGTAAATTTTGTACATCCAATCCTCTATTAAACTTGCACTAGCGAAAAATATAAAACAAATAGTTTCAATAAAATAAAATGATCAAAATACCCTAAAAGATTTAAGGGGTATTTTGGTCATTGTATTTTACCAAAAAATTATTTGAATATGTTTTATAGGTGCCCAATGAGAAAATGGCACATACCAAATTTTATATTCATATAATTTGTATAAAAAAAAACTAAAAATAAAATACTTTGAGACGTCGGATCTAAGATCAAATGGTGAGTGGCTCTCTTGATCAAAATTGGATGGTTGGATGGTAGGGGAAGCATAGATCTTCTATGTTATAGGAGAAGTATAGAAACCGTTCCCTTTACTTTTAGTACCACTTGTCTATTAGATTTCCATTTGGGTAGTTGTAAGAGTATCATTAATTGACTGGTCTCAAGTTAAAAATGAATAAATTGGACTTTGTCAGATACCCCAAGCCATCCAATTTGACATTGACCTTCTTGTATTTAAAATAAATGGTCTCTTAATATATAATCCAATTATTAAAAAGATAAAGAAACTACATGAATAAGAACTAAATGAGAAATATTATAAAAAGCTTATGCAGACTTGTTTAGCCAACCCTATCAAGCAAAAATGACTTGTCAATCCAGCCAAAACTGGTCAAATATAAGTACTTGCTTGTTCTTGATTAGGCACCATTTTTGTTTTAACAAATTGGCCAAACCACATGTTAACAATCTAATCCATAGAGTCGGCTAGTCTAGTCCAATCTTTATTTATAGGGCGAGGGTTGTATAAGGTGCCCACCTTATATTGTACAAATAAGGGTTCACTCTAAACTTTACTAGAAGATGTAGTTCTAGTGTCAGACGCTTTACAATGGCTTGAAAGTCTATGTTCAACCCGAACTATGAAATTTGAAATTTCAAAAACAGTGCAAATCGAGCAGATCTATAAACACTTGAAAATATTGAAAAACAACGACCAAATAATTTATTACAAGATACACTATTTTTTAAGACTTAAGATTATTTTTTACTTTATATCCATACATCTCAAAATGCAAGGTTTCCTAACTCTAGAATTCTCTTTTCTACTGGATTTTGAGGTGCACCTTAATTTGATAATATAAAGTTGCTACCATATATAAACTTTTTTCTTGTAAGCATGGTTGAGAAAGAGTGCATCCCTTTAGTAATTGGCGGCAAATAGGCGAGAGAGTTTATGATGATTTCTACGCGTTTGTGCTGAGAGAGGAGGGGTGTGTAAAATGTAAGTAAAGTTCTCGATAAAAAGAGATAGCAAATGATTACGGCAGCAGGATATGGTATCCCTCAGAAACACCATTCAAGAGTTTTAAAAAAATTTGAATAAAAGAAAAGAAAAATTATTTGGTGCCTCCAATGTCACAACCCCTCGCCCTGACCCCTACCGTACCCTACCGGATGGCGATAGAGTGCGGGACCACAACCGGTGGTAGAGAATTCCACTCAGGATGAAGTGCGCTCATTCCTTTAGAAATGCGGCAATCAAAGCAAACCACGAAACAAAGAAAACTCTAACACAAGCACAGGAACTAGGTCAAAGGAGAATTAAGATTTATGACATTACATAAACATCTTGAAGTAGCACATCTGTTCAAGGCGCAGAAGGCCTAAATTACAAAAATTCATAGTTCCAAAAAGACAACCCAGAACATGGCCCTCTGCCAAAAACACATACAAGCAAAATGTCTTCTTTACAGGTACGGGCCTTCGTCGACCAGATCGATCTCCCCCAACCGGAAGTCTTATAACCTACAACTTCTACTCTCTTATCAAGTCACATCACACCACCACAAATAACTCGTGTGTGGCGTCATTGAATCACTTCACTATTATCAATCACACAAGAGGGTCATGCTTGGAGCATGCCTTCATATCACTCTTTATTTAGCATTCATCATTTGGCACTCAGGCCTTTCACATTGTCAGCACATAGAATTTCATTGTATAGAATTCATTATATGGCACTTCAGTATATGAATATTACATAGCACACACTAATTACCATTCACACTCATGTCATGATACTCACTATATAGTATGCACATTCACTATTTGGATATCACATAACATTCACTAAATAGAATTCACATCCCTTTCATGGTATTCACTGCATCACATTCATTAATTAAATATCATATAGCATTCACTAAATAACATTCATAGCTGAGCATGCACAATTTCTGGAAAGTTCTGTCAATAGTGACCAAACACCGTAAAATGGGCGTAGTTTTCAATCTAGGACGTTTTTCACGAAAGTATTTTCATACAATTTTAAGTATTCCCATAAACCTTTCAAATTATGGTGATTTGGAAGAAAAATGATCTCTTTTGGTCATTCAAAATTGGTGGCAACAGTGACATCAGTTTTGAGTTTCCATAATATCTGCCCACAGTGACATGTCTTTGCATTTAATCGTGTAACTCTCAAATTATGAAGAATTTCGAAAAGTGCTCAACAGGTGATTTCAAGCTTATTCATAAATCTTTAAAATGACTATAGGTTGGAAGAAAACGGGCATCATTTGGTTGTTTAAAATACATGACAACAGAAACATCAATTCGGCAACTTATTAAAATTGTCCACAATGACCTATTTACATAATTGAAGTTATAGCTTCTCATTCATGAAGAATTTGAACATGGTTTTAACATGAACATTATAGTGGACACATACACCGTTCAAATGGTGGTGATTTGAACAAATCTGGACACTTGTTGGTCATCCAAAAGTTTCGTACAAGGTAGAAGACAGTGGCTGGAAATCTGTTGTCTGTTAACAGTGACATAATCTTACTTATTGAAGTATAAATCTTAACATGTGCAAAACTTCATGATATCACAAGAATAAAAGTTGTAGTGGACACACATAGCTCTTATTCAAAACCAATTTGAGCTCATTTAGACTCCGTCTGTTCATTGAGATATTGGATACAAAAACACCTATAGTTCCTGGAAATTCATTTTCCCCTTTTTCTTTCCCCAAAATCTTTATTCATGTTTAAGCACAAACCATCAACATCAATATCTTTCAACCCATAGATGATAAACATTCACCATTTACTCTATCTAGACTAAATTCGCAGGAATATTTGACGAGCAATATCATTGTTCACAGAGGTTATACAATCATGCATTCAACACACAAGATTCAAAGCTCTAAGCTCATTCTTATACCTCCATACTTCATGCATAAAACATTTATGATACACACTTCTAAATCTACTTACCTTAGATGCACAAAACTCGCAAATCCTTCTCCTACAATCCTCTTTAAGTCTCCCATTGGCTGCTTTAACAGTGAGGTAAGGGAGCCTCCTCCAAGTCCTTCAACTTTCCTTAGAGAGAGAGAAAGGATGAGAGAGTGTGGGTGGAAGTGGCGTGAGGGGAAAGAGGAGGGCTTAAATACTCTTGAGGTAGCAAGTGGCATCCCCTGGTTGACAAGTGGCGAGCCACTCACATGTAGCTGACAAGTGGCAAACAAAGGCCATGCACGGCAGTGTTACACATGACGCTAGTCCCCCTTTCACGTGCGACACTTGCCCATGACGTGCGCGGCGTTACTCCTTACGCACGCGACATATTTCTCTTATGCGCGCGGTATTTTTCCCTTACTAGGGTGACGTTTCTCTTATGCGTACGACATTTCTCCCTGACGCACGCGGCGTTTCTCTCTTATGCCCGCGACATTTCTCCATTACACGTGTGGTGTTTCCTTCTTATGCACGTGACATTTCTCCCTTATGCGCGTGCACACACAGCGTTGCCTTACTTTCATGTCTCCAAACAGCGTTACCCCTCCTCGCTACTTAGCCGGCAATGACTCTCTCACTACGCTGCCGACGTTGCCCCCCAAGCTCCCCGCCTTATTGCCTTTTACCCGAAATCTGACTTAGTAAAATTATTAGGTCGTTACATCCAAGCTTGAACCTGTTACTATGCGGGCTTGGAGATCTACACCGTCCACCAAAACAGGGTCCCATAAACTGAATTTTAATGGTAGCTCATAAGGAAATCCAAGCTTGATAGGAATTCGGGGGCTATCCGTTGTGATAGAAAACTTTTCTCTATATTCTATTGAATTATTGATATTACAATATAATGATATTTTATAGAGACTGTACAACCAATACTTGCTAAATCTGTAGGATACAGTTTCTATGTAGACACTGACAGGTCTGGGATACAGTTTCTATGCGAAACAAAAAGGGAAAGTGGTGGTCAAGGCAGAGATTTTTAGGGAGATACAAAAATTTCAAGGTGGGAGAGAGAAACAGAGGGCATACAGTTAGAGTGAGAAAGAAACTGGTTTTCAATGACCACCATAGTGGGTTTTTGTTGGAGAGAGATTCAATGGCCAATGTTTGACTTTTAGAGAGAAAGGGAGAGGTTGTTGGCGTTCACAGAGGTTGCAAAGAAGACCCAGAGAGAGATTGCAGAGATCTCAGGAAGACCGAGAAATCAAAGGTGTGAAGCGTTGCAGAGCGCCTTCCGAGCCAAAGAGACTGAGAGCAAAGAACCTTGCTCTGATACCATGTGAGAGAAATTTTTTCTTTGTATTCTATTGAATTAATAATATTACAATACAATGATATTGTTATAGAGACTGTACAACTAATACTTGCTAAAACTGTACGATACAGTTTCTATGTAGACATATTATATAATTAGACACTGACAGGTCTGAGATACATTTTCTATGTAGAGAGTTGCCATATCTGTGGCACACTGACGGATCTGGGATACAGTAGAGAGTTGCCTATCGGTGAAGCTATTGCAAATCAAGCTGAAATGCTTGCTCTTTTTCATGGATTGAAGATCTTTTGCAATAGAAATTTGGGCAATTTTTGTGCGATAGAAGGTGACTCGAAGAATGTCATTAGATGGTGCGATAAAAAGCAAAGAGTGCCATAGAAATGTAATTCAGTTTGGTTACAGATTCTTGATTTGGTAGAAACTATGAGTGTATCTTTTCCCCAAATTTTTAGAGAGGCCAACTCCTTAGCAGATTCTCTTGCTAGGTGTGGTTCCTCCTTGCCTTTGCTCACCATTTCACATGATGTAATCCCCCTTGGGTAATTTCCTTTTCAATAAAAGTTCAAACTATTCGTAAAAAATATTAATAATAATATTTCTCCAAAGAAAAAGTAAAATCAACGGTTCAAATATTTTCTCCAAAAAATATCATTTTTAATTTTTAACATATATTTATTTTTACAGATTAATAATCTCCATGTTAAAGATTATACATTCCCTAAAAATTAAGATCAAATTCTATTTCAAAACGCAAATTATTAAAGGGCCCGCATTTCTACATGTGAGTCTATGGACTCATAGAAACCGTGTCCAAAAGAAAAATTCAGAACAAGAAACACAAAGGGAATTTTTTTTTTTTTTCTTTAAGGGGTTACTATGTGGATGATTGTCCCAAAGGGTAGGTACAGCAACAAAAGATACCAGGGTGTAGAGTGTCCAAGATTGTAGAGTGGTAGTAGGGGATTCGAAACCCCACCAGACATCAAATATATTTTACATGTTTCAATATACGAATTTTGAGCATGTGATTTATTCAACGTGAACAACCTCAAATAAATTAATTTAATATGGGTGTAATTTGTATAGGAAAAAGTTTTATACAAGGTTGTAACTTTAAAATGTAGAATCACAATGCACCTCAAAAATCCATCATAGAAGGTTGTTTTAACGTTGAAAAACCCTCTAATTGATCATCTCGATATTGAGATGTATGAATGTAAAAAAAAAAAAACTTTGAGTCCCAGAAGTAATGCATCTTGTAAAACATTTTCTAGACCGTCTATTTTCAAAATTTTCATATGGTCATAGATCTACTTGATTTTAACCATTTTTGGAGTTTAAAATTTTATAATTAGATATCAAAATGGATTTTCAGATATTCCTAAGAATTTTTTGTATCAAAATTACATGTTTCGATAAAATTTGGAGGTGCACCTTAATTGGAATGTTTAAGGTTGCAACCTTATAGAAACCACACCCATTTGTATAAGGCTGAGGCCCTAAGAAATCAATATGAGGCGCACCTTGCAATAGTGTCGAAAGACATTTTTCCATGAAATCTTGTGATGGCCTGAAAATTTATTTTCATCTCTAATTATAAAATTTAAATCTTAAAAAATAGTGTAAATTGAGCAAATCTCTGATAATCTTGAAAATTGGCGGTCCAGAAAAAGCATCACAAGATGTACTATTTCCAAGACTTGAAATACATTTTTTCTCATGTTTATATATCTTAAGGTCAAGATAATTGACTTCAGGACTTTTGGACAACGAAACAACCTCTTCTAGTGAATTTTCAAGGTACACCTTAATTTGATTGTTTAGAGCCTTACCCTTGCATAACCGTTTTTCATCTAATATATTTTCTTTTATATTCCTGAAAAAATAATGTTTCAGTATTGAAATAGAAGTCGTCCAAAATCTGCATAGCCTAATTGAAGTGTTTATAGTAGTCAGTTTATTTATTTCTTTTTGAAAATAGTCCTCTTAGGGCTATTTTAAAGTGGATCCCCAGATTCAGCTTTTACGAGGAGAATACGCATATAAAGTGTTGCTGTGGGAATACTCTCTATGCACTCAAACCATATTACAGAACAATTTGGATGGACTACTAAAACATTATGGTTTTTATTCTCCAAACACCCTTATATGGGTCTTTATCCAATTCTTAATTTGCAGCCGAACCGACTAAACTCACAATAAAGAAAAATGGAAAAAAATTATATAAGGTTGCAATCTTAAAATATATAATTAAGGTGCACCTTAAAAATTCTTCATAAATGATTACTCAGATTTTGGAAAACCTTCTAATTGATTATCTAGACATCGAGATGTATGAATATGAAAAGAAAAATAAATTTCTACTCAACTTGAATCATTTTTAGAATTTAAAATTTAGTAATGATCTTATGAAACCCTCCCACACCCATGTGTGTAGGACCCCAAAAGATCACCATTAAATTTGGCATAGATCTCTAGAAAAGTCAAATCCCATACCCATGTGATACTTTTTCTAGAGATCTCTGCCAAATTAAATGGTGATCCTTTAGGATCCTACACACATGGGTGTGGAAGAGTCTCATAGGATCATTACTCTTTAAAATTCTATAATTAGAGATGAAAATAGATACTCAGGTCATCCTAAGATTTTTTGACACCAAAATTATATTTATGATAACATCCGAATTTGCACCTTAATTTGATTGTTTAAGGTTGCAACCTTATGCAAACCGCACTCAAAATAAATACTTATTTTACTTATTCGAAAGTTCAAAAAAAAAAAACTTTATTCAAAAATTTAAAAAGTAAAGAAAAGGAAATACTTATTCCACTTCCAATCGTGATTAATCCTGCTAAAAAATTACCTACTTGGTTAGTTTAAAATGTGAACAAATATAGCACGTATAAATACAAGGGCATAAACCAAATATTGCATGAGGTACAGGGCACTGTTAAAATTTGTATAACATTGTTTTGTATCAATGAAGAAACGTCGTTTCTTCATATAAACCTCCCTGATTTAACCCAAAAGATGGAATTGGAGGGAGAGCGACTTGCGTCGGGTAAAAGATTGAGGCATTGCTTATGTTATGCTCCGGTGGGGGCAATACTATACAACAACTCCCTCGGGCGAGCAACTTGAGAAAACCTTTTTTTATCCAAAATTTAGAGATCCATCTCATTATCACCAGCTGATTATTATTTTTAAAAAAGTATTTTGAGCTCTTGAACACATCAATCTTTCCATTTTTAAAAATTAGGCAGTATCTATTCAATATAAGGAGTTTTTTTCTTCTTCTTCTTTTGAGGTACATAGAGAGCACGATTAAAAGGTTGTTTTCTCTAATGTTGGTTTTTAGGTTTTAAAGGTTTTTGTATTTTTGCTTTGGAAAAATACCTTAGGTTATTTCAAAACAATATATTATCTTGTTCTAGAGTGTTTTGGAAAGTGTAGATCCTTTGAAATAATATTTTATCTTATATGTGTAGAGAGAGAAATGATGAGTTATTCATCCAACATTATAGATGACCTTGTTTAAAGAAGTAGACATCCACTTCACTTGTGTTCTAAAAACCAAAGGGAGAAAAGGAGTACATGCAGCGAGCGAACGCGATTGCGCACGCTACACAATGTGATAGCAGACGCACTGGTGGATATTATAGCGGTTAGTTTCCCAAAACCTGAAGGGGTCACTATATGACTGTAGGTTATCTTGTTGCACGTCATCGCAACAATTGCATTGTTTAGATGGCTAAGATTTCGTGGCACGAAAGTCTTGACTTATAGGTAATTGAATAATCACAAGCAATAAGTGAGAAGGCACTATAGAGACATGTTTTCTCGTGTTTTTATCAACAAGCTTACACACTAAGTTTTCTTGTCAATTCTTTCGAAAGAATAGAGGCAACTCCAGTGCTCTAGAACTCGATACTACTTATGCATTTGCATTGACAAGTTAGTATGCTCAATCATTGCTCTTATGTATCCCAAAGACAAATTTATCTTGTAGAAACTTAAATGTATATTGATATTTATCAGTACAGAGCAAATGTTATCTTGAGAAAGTGATTTATCGTTCTTGAGATTGGAGAGAGTAAAGCTCCTTTGTTTCATTGACCTTTTATTTTCCCACTGTCTCACCCACCATTTCCAACAAAGATGATCTGCAATATGTAGAGTCGAATAGTATTTCAAGCTTGAGTTTTATCTGAGGTAGCAATACATAGTATGCTCCCATGGGAGCAACAAATCTTTTGGAGGGAGAGATAACCAGGAGGACATGAAACTTTCTAAAAGGAATCCCAACACTGAACTTTCTAAAAGGAAAGAAAAAAAATGTGACCATAAAGGTGTAAACCATCATGCTTCAGTGCTTGGCAATCAACTATGATTGCCCTTTGCTTTATTGGAGAGCTCTAATCGCTACAACTTTGAGATTGTAGGTTCAATTCCATCTTTTGCAACAACAAACAAAAGGCAATCAACTAAGAGCAAGAGTGGGACCACTAGGAAATAAGATAGTAAAATGGGAAGGTGCAGTTTATATTTATATAAGGTTTGTATAAGGTGCATAAGGTGCCCACCTTATACTGTGCTACTAAGGCCCACATCTAAAGTTTGGTAGAAAATGTAGTTCTCTTATCGAAAACCTTACGATGACTTGATAATCCATGTTCAACCTTAATTATGAAATTTGAAATCTCAAAAATGGTACAAATCGTGCAGATCTATGAACAAGTGAATATCTGAAGAATAGATAGTTCAGATAACTTGTTACAAGATGTGCTATTTTTAGGATTTGAAATTTTATTTTTCCTTATATTTATACATCTTGAGGTTGAGATGATCACCCAATTTCGGAATACTCCTTTCTACTGACTGTACTTCACTTTTATAAAGTTGCAACCTCATATAAGCTTTTCTCCATGCACATTACACACACATACACACACACACACATTATATATATATATATATATATATATATATATATATATA
>NW_006498507.1:1256764-1305291 GCF_000471905.2 Amborella trichopoda | reverse complement strand
AATTAAGGCATTAAATTTATTTAAGTTCCCTTGTAAATAAGTATTATGAGTCATGCTGAGATTAAAAAGCTGTCGATGAAAATATTTATTAGGAAAAATTTATAAGGTTGTTGACGAAAAAGTTATTAGGAAGAGACTTAGCTTCAAAATTATTTTTGTCGATTTTTTTTATGAGTTATTGAATTAAACATATTCATCCAAGGCCAAAAGAATATCTGCCATGGCCAACTAATCTTTCTCATCAAATTCTTTTTAATCCATCTTTCCATGTTCGTTTTCTTTGCCTTTCAAAGCGACTGCATAACCATCCTTCAAAAACATCTCATGTATATTCAACTTCCATTTTGAGAAATTTGAGCCATCAAACTTTGAAGTTTTATATTTGGCCAGCATCACTACAACTATATTCAAAGAACTACAGTCTTCCATAAACCTCTTTCCTAACAAGGATTTCAAATGCTAGAGCCATGATACCAATTAAAATCCGCCCTTCCCTCTTAGAACTAGTGATGTCTAATATCACTTTGTTCGTGATGTGGTAGAAGATGGAAGAATTTTATTACAAAAAATTCATACAAATGACAGTCCAATAGATATGATGGCCAAACCCGTTAGAAAGGGGAAGTTCGTCCAGTGCATGAGTTATTTTGGTGTTGTAGTTACTTGATGAACAATAATTGATAGGTAGCAATTTAATGAAGCAAACTAGTCAGAACGGAAACATGACTTCAGTTGGCATGATATTAGTGTGACTCCATGGTTTTAGGTCCCGTTTGGATAGGAGGAAATTAGGAATCTTAGATTTTTGAAATCCAAGCAAATCTATAGATTTCAATATTAAGTATTTTTGTCATGGATTCATCAAATCTCTTGTTTGGATAAACTATACAAAATTCATAGATTCCTTGCAATCACTTCAATGTCTATTGTTTGGTAACAAAACTTGATACAATTTATCTCTCTAAAATTTGTATATACTTTCTCTCTCTAAAACTCAAATTTGGGATAGTGTATCTATAAAATTTTTGAGATAGTTTCTCTTTCTAAAATTTGATATGGTTTTTCTCTCTAAAATTTAATATACTTTCTATCCAAAATTTAAAATTTGACATTGTCTAACTAAAATTTTTGAGATAATTTCTCTCTCCGAAAATTTTAGGTGTTTTACTCTCTCTAAAATTTAATATAGTTTCTCTTTCTAAAATGTTAAGATACTCTCTCTCTAAAACTTAAAAATTGAGATAGTTCCCCCTTTCAATAATTTTGAGATATCTCTCTAAACATTTTTAAGTAGTTTCTCTCTCTAAACTATGATATAGTTTTTCTCTCAATTTTTAAGATACTTTCTCTTTCTAAAAACTAAAATTTGAGATAATTTCTATCTACAAATTTTGCTGTAGTTTCTTTTTCTAAAAATTTTTGTGTACTTTCTATTTCTAAAATTTGATATATTTACTCTTTTAAATTTTAATATGTTTTCTCTCTCTAAAACTTCAAGTTTGAGATAGTTTCTCTCTATCTAAAATTTTGAAATAGTTTCTCTATTTCAAATTTGATATAGTGTCTCTCTAAACTTTGATATACTTTCTCTCTCTAAAGTTTAAAATTTAAGATACTTTCTCTCTCTAAAACTTAAATTTTGAGATAGTTTCTCTCTCTAAATTTTTTTGAGATAGTTTCTCTCTCTAAAATTTTCATATACTTTCTCTATTTAAAATTTGATATAGTTATCTCTCGAAAATTTTAATATACTTTTTCTCTCTAAAACATAAATTTTGTAATCGTTTCTCTCTAAAACGTAAAGTTCGAGATAGTTTCTCTCTCTAAAAAGGAGATATTTCTCTCTCTAAATTTTGTTTTGCCCATTGCTCTTTCTAAAATTCATTATAGTTTCTCTCTAAAAGTTTAAGAATACTTTCTCTCTCTAAAACTTAATATTTGATATAGTTTCTCTCTCTAACATTTTTTGAGATAGCTCCTATTTCTAAAACTTTTTAGGTATTCTCTCTAAAATTTGACATAGTTTCTCTCTCTAAAAAAATTGAGATAGTTTCTCTCTCTAAAAAATTTGCATGTACTTTCTCTATCTAAAATATGATAGTTTCTCTCTAAAACTTAAAATTTGAGATTGTTTATCTCTCTAAAAAAAATTTGGTACTATCTCTCTCTAAATTTTTAATATACTTTATCTCTCTAAAAGTTAAAATTTGAGAAACTTTCTCTCTCTAAAATTTTGAGATAGTTCATCTCTCTAAAAAAAATTTGGTACTTTCTCTCTAAAATTTTAATATACTTTCTCTCTCTAAAAGTTAAAATTAGAGATAGTTTTTCTCTCTAAAAGTTTTGAGATAGTTTCTCTCTTTAAAAAAATTTCGGAAAAGTAGGTTTTATTTCCATGATTTGGATTTTCCTGATTTTAAGTGTCCTAGTCCTTAAACAATCCAAACAATGGATTTTGACAATATCTAAGATGTTAAAAATCCAAGCCTTAAAATCCATTAAAATCCATGTACCCAAACAAGCCCTTAAGAAAAGTATGTTGTTCTTAGAATGATAATTATATGATTTTTTATTTTTGGCAGAGCTAAATCCTATAATTTAGAAAACTTGTCAAATGAGGAAGAAAAGAGGACAAAGGAAGTCTCACACGAGTTCTTCTTAGTTTTTCTCTTTATTTAAAGGTTGTTTGAGAGAGAGAGTTAATAAAGAAAAAATGTTTTTCTTGTAGTCATTTAGGTGGGTAATCTTGAAAGAAAAACCATATTTTAGGATTTGTAAGAGAGATTGAAAACCCTTGTATTATCCAAGCTTGCGTGGTATTTTTCTAAATAGTAAAAAAGATGTTTGCTACCTTGTAGAAATAGGCAATTGTTAGATCATATAAATCTTTATGTTTGACTTTTTAAATTCTTTGCATAAATTTTCCTTCCCTTTGCTTTTACTTAATTGTATCCTCCACATTAACTAGAGGCCGTTTGGATACCTGAAAATATATTGTTTGTCAAATATATTACAGGCGTAATATATTACTGCATAATACATCACCTGCATATGGATTGTCACTATTTGGGTAGTATTTAGATGCCTTTGGGAAATAAATTGCTAATGTTTGGCTATGTCTAGAAGATATATGTGTATTACCATCTAAATATGAAAAATACGGTTATGTTTGGCTAACATGATTATACTTTGGGTTCAACATGATAAGTCATTATAATAATATGATTGAAATAACATGATTTTATTGTGATAAGCCTTATTTTTATTTATTTATTATATAAGTCCTTCAAATGTCTCTCTATGTATAATTTCAAATAAGCAATAAATTTATGATACCAAAATCAAAATCTGTATGGTACAAGTTAAAAAATAGGAAGAAGTTTGATTAGTAAAATAAAAGGTTTGGTAATTATAGTAGAAAGTTTTGAAGCATTGAGGAGACTAAAGAGATATCTTATTTCAATTGGCTTTTTATTAATCTCTTATGAGGATTATGTTGTATAAAATTATGATTATATTGTGTAATTTCTCATCGATTACCAATTATTATTTTTATTATTCATGTTTTTATACGATAGCTGATGGCAGGCTACAACCCAAGTTCTACAACAGTTCAAATTAATTTAGATTTACTCTTATTACCAATTATTAAAAAATTTTGTTTCTATATGAGACTCATATAAGGGCTACAACCAAATTGGAGATAGAGGGATGTAGAAATTTTTTATTATGATTGCAGTAGAAAATTGTCTTCTACACCTATTCAAGTCAATTTAAATTCCCTTTTCATATCTGTTACTTTCACTTTCTACTTACGTTAATAATATAAGGTAAAATGAATACTTGGGAAAGGAAAATGTTTTTTTAAATGGGGATAAGGTACAACATATACATGAGAGAGGAAAATGTTTTTTTATATGGGGATAGGGCAGAGACACTCATGAAAAAGATTCCCAAAGATTACATATTAACCTAGATTTTTCATCCTCATAATAAATTCATCCTTCACGGTGAGCATAATGGATTTCGTGGTTTTTGAAGAAATCTCGGATAATCTTGGATAATGTCTTTCTATTTTTTTACTATTGAAGTGTTGTAAATGTTATATTTTTTTGTAATCTATTGTCACGTAATAGATTTCCATATACCCAAACTATTGTGTTTCTATTTTTTTTATATTTAAACAGTATAAATATCGTATTTCCTAGTAATATATTGTGACGTAATAGATTTCCACATACCTAAACTACTGTGTTTCTATTTCCTTATACCTAAACAGTGTAAATGTCATATTTACTAGTAATATATTGTGACGTAATAGGTTTCCACATATCCAAACTACTGTGTTTTTATTTCCTTATACCTAAATAATATAAATGTTATATTTCTTAGTAATATATTATCGCATAATAGATTTCCACGCTCCATTATTTTTAATGATACATTTTAACATCTAGAGCATCCCTCTTCGCTTTCTTATCCTCGCTTTTATGCCTTAATCCACTTTCCTTTTCTGTATCGCTCCACCCTAATGCCTCGCAAATAATTTCCCATGCTTTAATTTAGCTTTCTTGGAGAGTAAACGCCATTAAAAGCATCATAAAGGAAATGGATTGTCATGAGCAGTGTTATCGGATTTGCTTTTAAGGACTCTTAGTTTTGACCAGGAAAAGGAAGCACTTCAACTTTCGGATTGATTCAAGAAAAGCCTTAGTAAAAAGGGTGCGGTTTGTATAGAGCCTAGGCTCTAAACAATCAAATTAGAGCCTACCTTCAACTAGTGTCAAGAAATGTGGTTTTAATATTGGAAATTTTTGTGATAGCTTTAAAATATATTTTATATTTATTTATAAAGTTTAAAGCTTCAAAAAAAGTGTAGATCGATAGATTTATAAAAACTTGTAAATCTTGAAAATTGACGGTCTAAAAATGCATTATAAAATGTACTATTGTCAAAACTTGAAATCCATTTTTTTCTCGTATCCATGCTTCATGATGTCGAGATGATCATTTTGAAGATATTTGAACATCAAAACAACCTTTTCTAGTGAAATTTTTGAGGTAGGCTCAAATTTGATTGTTTAGAGCCTCGGCTCTATATAAACTTTTCCCTTAAAAAAAAATCACAAAATAAAATTGGATTTTTCTTGAAGTATATTTATATGGAAAAATATACCATGAGACCATTTATTTTCGGTACAAGGTGGTCACAATTAATCTTGACCATTGGATGTGAAATTAGATGGCCGCATTTATTCAATTGACTAAACTCAAATTTCAAAAAAAAAATTCTCGAACTTTATGACGCATTTAAGTTATCAAATTTCATATTGGATGGTTGTAAGTAATTGCGACCTTCTTATATTAAAGGCAAATCATCTCATTGTATATATTCCCTATTTATATATGAAGCACATCTTGAAAATTCCTATAGTTCCAAAAATTTTAATATTTTAGAGTCCATTTATAAAAAGGTATGGTTTGTATAGAGTCGAGGCTCTAAACAAGCAAAGTAAAGTGCACCTTCAAATAGTATCGAGAAATGTGGCTTCAGTATCGAAAATCTTTGTGATAGCCTTAAAATATATTTTTATCTTTAATTATAAAATTTAAAGTTTCAAAAATAATGTAGGTCACGCATATCTATAAAAACTTTAAAATATTGAAAATTGATGGTAAAAAAATGCATTACAAGATGCACTATTTCCAAAAACTAGAAATCCATTTTTTTTTTTTATGTCCATGCATATTGATGTCGAGATGATCAATTTAAGGATATTTGGGCATCAAAACAACTTATTCTAGTAAAATTTTTGTGGTGGGCTCTAATTTGATTATTTAGAGCCTCAACTCTATACAATTTTTTTTATTTTATAAAAGGATGAAGTTTCTATAAAGCCTAGGTTTTATGAAAACAAAATAAAACCTCATCTCAAATTCTCACCTGACCTTGATGGCTCTAAAATCAAATTTCAACAGCAGCAATAAATTTTGAAACTAAAAAAATGTGCAGATCTTATAGATTCATGAACACGAAGCGGCTCCCATGGAGATTTGGGCAATATCACTTTTTATAGAGAGAGAGTTGGTTCTTGTTGCTCTCACAACTCTATCTATTGTGCTTGGTAATATATGCCAGAAGTAAAGAGAATAAAGAACGGCATGTGATATTGGTCGGGAGATTGGTTTTTAGGGTTGTTCGACGAGGTATTGTCAATAGTTTGTAAGATACCTTTTGTACATCAAAATCTAAGATGTAACTCTCATTAGTATGGTGGATTTTAATTTACCATGCCAGTGGATCTAGCCATTTGCAACAAACCACGTGAAATTCAAGTGTTACATTATTTATTTTCTACTTTGTTTTTTTTATTGGTTGCCAATTGTGTTTTTTCTCACTCATTATTTGTTAAAAATCAACACATTTGGTTTTAGAGCTTCCACACACATCTTTCACCTAAATGTGCCATTTGGGGCCGAGTTGTCTGATTCTCTGATCCGGTTTGCCTATCCATCAATGTGACCTAGTTTTCCAGATGGATGATCTAGGTCACCAATATGTTTTTGCAAATCTTGCCTCAAACTATCTAAAACACAAAAATTTGATGTATTCAGTTAATTTGAAAAGTGAAAATGTAACTTTAAGAAAGAGCATGTGTTTTGAGTGGTTCAAAAGTCTAACTCTGTAAAGCCAAAAACACAAAACTAATCCATATTTCGTAGAATTTTGAATAGCCCAACACTTTGGCTTTTTATATGTTTGTATTTTACTCGGTTCTAAAGTTGGACTTTTAAACTACCTAAATACGTAGTTTTTTGGTGTTCTGGCTGGTTTTAAAATTGAAATTTCGACCACCGAAAGGCATGTTCTAGACAGTCGAAAAAACTGCTATTTTAAACACAACTCAAAAGTATATTTTTGTCTTTCACGCAACTCAAAATTTTGATTTTGAACTGGGGATAAATTACAAGTAAAAAATACACTTAAAAAAAAAGTACTTAGATACGACTCCATCCAAATGTTAATTAAAGATGGACCGGTAAGTCTAGAATTTGTAAGATCAAAAGATAACTTGGCCGATCCATTTGCAAATGCCCTTACAAAGAGAAGGCATCGGTCATATGTCAAGTAGAATGGGGCTAGAGCTCATAAAGTAACCATCAACGTCGGGAACCCAATCTAGGCCCTTTGTTACTTGAAATTCAATGTGTTAAAAACAAGTTGTTTGCATGGTTAGTTGGATCATTAGATAATAAATAATTGGTGTATAAGCACCCATTCTCAAAAGATCCATGCGGTAGATAAGTTTAGTGATGGACTTGCATGAATAAGTTCTATATGACTGGCATTAGTTGGAATGTTTTATATGTAGGGGCATTCTTAATAAACTCACCAAAATGAGTGTGAAAGTGAGGCATCTTGATGTCAGATGATCAATTTGATGATATTTGGGCATCAAAACAACCGCATGCTCTAATTTGATTGGTTAGAGCCTAGGCTCTATATAAACTTTTCCCTTTTAAAAAATGGACAATAAGAAGCTAAATTTTCATAAAGGATAACCTTTCTATTCATTGCTTGCATGCGATCCAAAAAGGATAATAGAAAAGGGTTTTACCGCTTGACTAGTGCATTAATTTGACATGAGCTACACACTCTGTCAAGAGTGATGCAACTGTGCTCGCTCTTGACAAAGTGGTGCTCTTATACAAAGTGATGCTCCAGTCAAAGTGGAGAGCCTATCCACCTGTTTAGTATATTGTCTCTCTTATCCTATGGACCTTTTGTTGAACTAATCAAACAACAACTTTTTGCACTCTCCCAGATCGGCATATAATAATTTTTGTTTCCAACCAGAACTCTGGACTTTTAGGCCAAACTCGACCTTGGCCCATGCAAGACATTGTTGAATTGACTTCCAACAGATATTAAACACAATTATAACAAAGTATTGAGCAACCCCGACTTGGTGAAAGAACAAACTAAGATACAATCATAAGAGTAGGGTTTCATAGTACATCCAATTCGGTGAGGCAACTTTTGAAATTGTGGGTTGCACTCTCATAAACTCTTTTGAATCCCTTCAAATCAATAAAGGAGTGAACAAGCATCGATTCAAAAGGAATCTAGCTGAAGTCAGTTGAACAAAGTTCAATTCACTATGAGGTTTAACTTGTTCGAGGTGTGGGGTGAGGATAAAGAAAATGACCAAATATTCAAGGAAAATCGACCTTAAAATGGAGGATGAGATTTATATAAGGCCACGTGTCACCGCAAGAGTGTTGGAACACATGATTGCCGATGTGCATCGCTACCTGTCTCGACATGTGTCGTTGTCGAGATAGAGGTACCTATAGTCCTAGTATCATGGTCCCATTTGTAGAGTGGTCCATTCGGTAAGAGCAAAAGGATACTCAAAGAGGGAGTGTGACCAACATAGCTAAGGACACTTCTTCACCAATGTAATTGTGTGAAGTATAAAATACTAATGTGAGCGTGTGAAGTGCAAAATCTTGTATCAATTCTATCAAATTGTATTTCTATATTTTTATATGTAATTTGCCGGTTTCCCTTATTTTCATCTTGCATCCATAAAAGACTTAGCTTATCATATTCAAAGAACCCTAGGCTTCACCTTGACTCATACATTACTTTCACCTTTAGTTGGGTGCACCATCCTCTACCAAATTATACCCACTTCCATAGGGAGGGAATGAACTACAAGTTAATGGTATTTTGAGAATTCCAATAGGTATTTTGTTATTTTTTTTTCCTTATTTTATCATAATTCCTCTTGTTAATTTTTCTTCTTATTTCATCATAATTCCTCACTAGCTCAATGACCCCTAATTGGCAGGCTCGCTTCACACAATACAAGGCATAAATTTTAGGTCCTTATATTGGTTTATAGAGTAGGGTCCAGAAGGATATGATTGAATAAATCTTTATATCAGTTAATAGAGAATGACCCTTAGAAGTAGTGAGAAAAGATGATTTATAACTTTATAAAAGATATGATCCATGATAAAACAAAATAGCAGAGATTCAGATAACGGACCCAAATAGTTAAAAAAACAAAAAACTATAATAATGATGATACTAATTTATAGAAAAGGGAATCCTGTCATTATACATGTTTAAATGCTTTAGAAGTCGTGCGCCCTCACGCATCCCGCTCAGACATGCATATGCATATGGCGTATTTCAAATGCTTTTGGTGGGCCTTCACTCTGTTATGTTTACACAAAGGAATTCTACCTAACAAGATGCCGCTACTGCTCCCATTCCTCAATGTGGGACTAAAAGTTGCAACTAAAACATACCTTCTATCATTTATGAGAGGATAAGGGTCGAAGCTTCTCTAAGGCATGGGTTTTATGAAAACAAAATAAAGCCTCATCTCAGATTCTCGTCTTGAAAGCAACTTTGGGTATTGAAAAATTTCATGATGGATCTAAAATCAATTTCCAATACCGAATATAAGATTTAAAACTAATAAAGTGTAGAGATCTTGTGGATCTATGAACATTTACATTTAGGGTGAAATGGACGTTTTAGATAATTTTTTATAATATGTACTATTTTTAGAGCTTAAAATCGTAATTTTTTTTCATAAACATAATATTCACCCCGAGATGATCGATGTAATGTTTTTCAATGCTTGAACTATAATTTTCGATGAGATATGAGGTGAAGATTTACTTATTCTCGTAGTGCCGCAGCCCTATCAAACCATTTTTCCTTTATAAAAAACTCCCAAATAAATTCCAAAGTCCCTTGCTTCTTTTGAAACACTATTACTCAACAAATTTAACATGGCTTAGAAGTTCATCTTCTATAGCCATACCCAGATGAAGGTGAAAGCCAATACCTTATTTCAAACCCCTAAATTTGGGGTTAGGTCGCTGCTCTAAAAATTAAGGGGTACTAAGTTTTGGCCCTTCAAATTAAATGTACAAATATTGGGACCCTACGAAGAAAAACAATTGGGAGGCATCTAAACATAGAGACCTCAAAACCTAGGATATATATGTTTATAAAAAAAAATAAAAAAAATAAAAGAAAACAAAGAAGAAGAAGATTAAGCAATAATACATACAAACAAACAAGTTTGTGTTAGGTTGACGCCCTAAACAGTTAAATTAAGGCGTACCTTCAAATAGTGTTGAAATATTTTGTTTTAATATCATCAATCTTTATAATTGCCTAAAACTTTATTTCCATCTTTAATTATAATATTTAAATATTAAAAAATAGTGTAGATCGAACAGTTCTATGAACACTTAAAAATCTTGAAAATTGACAGTCTAGATAATACGTCATAAGATGCACTATTTTCAAGACTTGAAATCTATTCTCTATCTTGTTCATACATCTTGAGGTCAAGATGATCAAATTTGAAGGCTTTTAAGCATTAAGATAACCTCTTCTAGTAAATTTTAAGGCGCGCTTTAATTTCATTGTTTAAGGCCTAACACTTAGTATAAACTTTTTCCTTAATTAATACATTCTTTCAACACATATGAAATAACATATTGTAGTAAAATTATAATATTTTATTTATAAAATAATGATGTGTTGTAGAAACCTGTATATTTAGAATCACCCACATAAAAAACATAGACACTTGGGATAGCTTCAATCCTAATATCATGCCTAAGACTATTTTATTATTATTTGTTTTATATGTTATCTCGTGAAATTTGGGGCAATGGCTATTTCTTATAAGGGCACACCTCTTAAAAATAAGAAATAAAATTTAGGATAAAAAATAACCAAATACCCATACAAGTTACATGCATATTTTGGTAATTTGTTATTATCATAAATATTTTTGGTGTTTTTTGTTTATTAGGAAATGGCATGCCTTAATTCCATGTCAAAATTACTACAAAAATAAAAGATAAAATTAAAATAAGATATGTACCAAACCATCAAATCAAAAGATAGGATGTTCAATGCTTTCACCTATCCATTTAAAGATAACTGAAAATAACAAGTGGTACATATTTTGTATGCGGATGGCACCATATATAAAAATGTCTAACTAAGCGAAATTTTCTAAGCCAAAGCTCTCCCCTAGGGTTTTATATTAGAAAATTTCGCATAGTTAGCAATCTCCCTATCAAAGATGAAGTATTTATATTCGGGTGGGGTTTTCATAAGGTGGCAACTTAAAGCAATCCAATTACGGCGCACCTACAAATTTTATCATAGCATGTAAATTTAATGTAAATTTTTTGTTAAAAATATACGAAAATTTATTTTTATATTTAATTATAAAATTTTAAATTTAAAAAATAGTTAAAATAAAAGTAGATTTATAAATATATGAAAATCTTGAAAATGGGCGGTCTAGATAATGTGTTGTAAAATGCATTATTTTAGAACACCTTGAAATTGTGTAAAAAATATAGGTTTAATAATAGATATTTTTGTGATAGCCTTAAAATATTTTCATCTCTAACTATAAAATTTAGAGCTTCAAAAATAATGTAGAGCGAGTATATCTGCGAAAACTTGAAAATCTTGAAAATTGACGGTTTAAAAATATGTTACAAGATGCACTATTTTCAAAACTTGAAATCCATTTTTTCTCATGTCCATGCATCTTGATGCCGAGATGATCAATTTGAGGATTTTTGAGATCAAAACAATGCCATCTAATTTGATTGTATAGAGCAGCTCTAGATAAACTTTATCTTTTGAAAATAAATCAAAAGATAAAAAGATAATTAAATTATTCATCTAGATAAATTTTTGTAAATAAAATAACAGAAAAATGGATAAGGCCTTAGGTGTCTTTGATATATACCGAGACCACGAGCCCGGCCCGCGCAATTCCTATAAATATGACGCGCCCCATATCGAGAGGCGGTATCGCTTTACAGTCCCTTTACTGCGCTTAATCTGGAAGCTCCTTTAATGGCTGACGATTTCAAAATTAGGGTTAGCAAGGCCTTTGGCTCTCTGTTTCAGTCCTTGCCTTCTCTCTCTTCATTATCTCCCCAAGCCTGGTCTCTGAGCGATGACGCTGTTGAGAAGCGAGAATGGAGCAGGGATGAACCAGACGAAGCAAGGGAAAATATTCCTTGTTCTTCTTTCTTTGATGAAGTCTCAGGCCGTGAAAGGCGGAGAATAGATAGAAAAGCTAGGGTTTCTCGTGATGCGATTGAAGATGATCTTGAAGCTATTGATGAGGAGGAAATGGGAGAGGCATCAAAGGGTTGTGATGAGGAGGAGTATCGGGCATTGCAGAAGGACATTGGACGGGATTCCACTCTTGATCGAGAGGTAAGATTTCTATTTATGTTTTGACTTGTTTTTTATGCTGTTTTTCTTTTTTCTAATGATGTAGCTTAAAGATTGTTTTTTAGGGATATGTTTATTGATAAAAAAATTTCTGTATGAATTTTGAATTGCCTGCTCTTTTCTTTCGGTTTGCTGAGAAGGTTGAGATTGAGTTAGGAAGCACTATTTAGGGTTCTCTGGGAATTTGAAAATAATTTCTATAAAAAATACGAAAAAAGAAAAGAAAGTGGAGTATGATGAAATTTATGGTATTGTAATTTATCTGCAATTATTCCAGACTATTTTGACTATTAAACTGAGGGTTCTCTGGGAATTTGAAAATAATTTCTATGAAAAATATGAAAAAAAGAAGTGGAGTATGATGAAATTTATAGTATTGTAATTTATCTGCAATTATTCCAGGCTATTTTGACTATTAAACGGACCGCCCTCCTGCCCAGGCAGTTCTGGGTCATGGCCACTGAAAAAAAAACTTGGATGAGTTTTAGGTTTCAAATGAACCCGCAACAAAAATTTCCACTTTCACATTTCCACTTCCAATTTTCCATTTTCAAATTTCTATTTTCAAATGAACCCGCAAAAAAACCTAAAAAAATCATCCTCGCAACAAAAATTTCCATTTGGTAAAATACCCTCTTTCAAATGAACCCGCAACAAAAATTTCCACTTTTTTTTTTTAGTAAAATACCCTCTTTCAAATGAACCCGCAACAAAAATTTCCACTTTTTTTTTAGTAAATACCCTCTTTCAAATAAACCCGCAACAAAAATTTCCACTTGTATTAAATAAAATAAAAACAAAATCTAAAAAGCATGCAAAATTCATGATTATTTGCCATTGGAAACAAGAATCGATCCACCAAGTTAGTAGGCTGGTTTCTCGTCATTGGAAACAAGAATTGGTCCACCAAGTTAGTAGGCTGGTTTCTCAGTTTAGCTTGCCCATGACATCTCTCATTTTCAAAAACTTGCCAAATCATGTAGCCATGAATTATCGCTTGAAAATGTTGCTTAATTTCAACTTTGATGGGGATTCCAGAGTTTGGATATTAAATTTGAGATGGTAGCTTAAGCTGTTCACGTAGCAATTGGAAAATTTGCGATTTTGGATGTGTTGAAGATGGATATATGCATATATTGTTGTGAATATTTCTTTCTATTTTTCTTTCTTTGTTGTCAATTTGTTGCTGCATATTCATATTGCCATTATTAGATTTTGTTCGAACCTTCAAATTTTTAAGGAAGCTGGACAAACTTATTTCCCATCTGCAAATTGGGTATCTTGCCACTAAATCAATGGCCAAAGGCGTGATCTCCCACATTCGTAAAACTATTCTTTCAATTAACTTGTGGAAAACGTGTTCCTACTGAAATTTTTTTGAAATTTCAATCTAGTTGGGGATTTTGAAATTTGGAGAATAAGATTGAGATGAAGATTGAAAAGTTTTTAAGGCACCATTTCCTCAAAAAAAAAAAAGACTGAAATTTTTTTATTTTGGTCATTTTATTCTTTTTCTTGTTTTGTAATTTTGGTCATGCTGAAGATGAGTATGTGCACAAATCTTTGCAGTATGCTCAATGAATTGCTTTGGTTTCTTTATTTTATTTTATTTAGCAAGTTTTTGCTGTGCATTCTTATTCTTTTATTAGATGCGCAAACTTCAAAGTTCTCACTCTTGATCCCCATATGCAAAATGGGTATCACATTAATAACCAACAGCCAAAACACCACACTGGAGCTTCCACATTTGTAAAACTAACCATTTATGGTGTGTTTGATTGCGCTTTGCGACTTCCCAACGCATGGAAATCGCCTCTTCCATGGTTCCCCATGGAAGACGCTGTTTTCTATTTTTAACATTGTTTTGGGTGCTGCGGAATACTGCGGCTCTCAAAAAACCTGTAGTACTTCCATAATCAAATGGGAAAGTGCTACAGTAGTGGGAAGTGGCAGATTCCAAAGCCACCTCTTCCAAAAATTAAATGCGCTATTAGTGAACTTTGAGCAAAATATTAGATTTAGTTATGTGTTTCTAAATTTAAGTTATCATGTGCAGGGCATCAAAAATTAGCTCATCAACTGCAGAATTCGTGGCACATATGTTACCACACTATATTACTCGTCATCTAATTTTGGAAAAGCTTGAGACCAAGTACTATGATTTTTTAAAATAAAAGATAAAATAGAATACCATTTTGATATGCCATGAGTGTAACTAAAACAGAAACCATGGATGACGCTGAGGCCATCATCCACATGTACACCTTCAAGCAGCTTTCTAACAGGAATTACTGTCAACCAAACTTTCAGTCTGCAACGTTTTGCTTGTATCATTTTCTACTATTAGTTCGGTTCTTATATATTTGATAACAAATGCGTTTTACATAGATTGATATTTGGTACACTATTATGTGAAATTGAAGTTCTTAATAGAACTTTAGTTTGTGCATAATTTGGGGGATGAAATAGATGCCAGTTATTTGTTTAGTCGTTTGAGAAAATTTTTAATTTTTTAAAAGTCATTTTAGAGGCCTTTCTTCACCAATAAACAAGACCTTTATTCTTATTTAACTTGAGATTGTCTCTTCCAGGATGAAGAAGATGAATTTGACAGAGTTGCAGTTGGTAGGGAAAATGCAAGTGAGCGTCTTTACATGAGAGATGTTACAGACACCAAACCTCATATAAATTCTCACAACGAAGGTAACATCACGAGGCATCCTCAAGCCAATCACTTTGCCGCAAAAAAGAGGCTTAAAGAAGATGATGACGAGGCTGCAAGAGAGAGAGTCAAAAAAAATAAAGATGGGGTCCATGATATGGAGGATGACACACATAAGCCAGAAAAAGAGACCAAACAAACAGTTGAGACCATGGATACTCAACCTGAAAATACTAAAGAAGCAGTGGAGGTGAAACCCATCTTGAAGAGGCAGAGAGATCAGGCCAATCCCGAGTCAAGAAAACGTGTTCGTTTCGATCCAAACTGCAAACTAGATCTCAGCCCCTCCAATGAAAATACTGATGTAGGAGAAACAACTTTAACGACAAAAACAAGTGAAGTGAGAGAAACAAGCTCTTCCAATTATACTGATGCCCGAGTAGTTCCCGATTACATCCGCAACCCCTCAAAATATATTCACTACACTCTAGACTGGTCAAACCAGGATGATGAAAACTCAAACCTCAATGCTTTTCAAGAGACTGTTAACTTATCAAGCAGTGAAGGAAACTGTGAAGCTTACTCCATGAAATCTCCTGTTCCTGTGACTTTCATGCCTAAGAAGAAGATGGGTAATGCAAAAGCTATGAAGGAAAGCTCTGATACAAGGAGTGAATCAGAAGGAGGGTTTGCTTGTCCTGTTGCTATTGCAGCTAGTGATACAGGAGAAAGTGAGGTGTGCTCAATGGAGGAGGATGAAATGGAGGTAGAGAGAGAGAGGACGCAAAGAGGAGAACGCCGGTATAGGTCTAAGGTGAGCTCTGATGTCTCTGTTCTTGATTGACCGTGTTCAAGGTTAAGTGTTTATGGATTGGATGGATTGCCACAATCTGCTCCTTTTAGCTTGGATCTTTATGAATTTTTGTGGGAATATTTGGGTTTCTACTCATTGCTGGGGTTTGAGCTGAAGTTATGAATGGAGTTTTTGGGTTTTCTAAAAGGCTCTGAAAGAAGTAAAATATTGTGTACATATAGTGAGCATGT
Source organism: Amborella trichopoda (assembly GCF_000471905.2). Next base: position 1,289,272 of record NW_006498507.1, on the reverse strand, counting down.
ATATGAATCAGGCCAGACATTATGCGGTTGTGGTTCTTTTTCAAATTTGTGTCAAAGATGAAATCTGAATATTTTACATTTATATAATATAAATCTGTTCTCAGACATTATGCAATTGTTGTTCTTTCCAAATTTTGGGGGTCCGAGTTAAAAATTGTGCACTTGGTTCTTCTTTCTTTAGATTTAGGCATGGTTGGTGCTCAAAGGGAGCGGAGAGAGGGTGGGTGTGGAAGTGTGTTGGTGTGTGGGTCCAGAGTAAACAAAGGATGAGCAGGAAAGGATATAAGAGATGGAACAACTTTAAGGAGAAGAAAATGATAGGAACACTGGCTCAAACCCATTCGAAATGGCTATCGAATTCTTCTTCAACAGTTCATATTATGAAGTATAAGTCTATACCCTGAATATACACCAATATCATGGCTGATCGCCTATATAATTTTAAATAAAATAGAAACAGTGAAAAAGGTAAAACTATACAATGCTCCCAAAAAAATTGGGCCAAAAATATGACAACGAAGAAACCCCACGAGGAAACCAACACAGGCTGCCCAATGAGCACTGCGACATCCAACGTTTTAAGTGTGTTTCTTCAGTAGATGGTTTGAATTTATATGCAAGCTTTCCTGTTTCTGCAAGAGCAGAAAACTAGCAGTTTTGTTATTGATTCTAATAATAGCTTTCTCCAACTTTCATGCCTTCCTTTCTCTAGAACTTGTATGAATTCTTCATGCTTTTCTCTATCCTACAACTAGTACGAAGTTTGCCTCTTTTCTCCCTACAATTTGTCTGCAATTCTTCCAAGAGCATCTGCAAGTTTGTTTAGGACACCAACCAAGCTCTCAGCATGATCCTTTCTCTGGTTTCGGTCAAGCTGACAGTTCAAATTCTGAGCTTCGAGCTGAGCTGTTAAGACTCTGCTATTCCTCTCAAGTAGTTGGAGTAATTGGTCCCTTAGAGGAGAATCACTGCCCTCTTCTTCGCCTGAAACTCGCCTGCGCTTATGCTCGGCTTGAGAAGAAGACCCCTTCTCAGGATTAGCAGCCGGTTGCTTCTCGCTTGGGATACCTGCAAAGTGGCTCTCATCAGAACAGTTTTGGAATCTCTCTCTCCCTCTCAAAACCACAAACCAAATAACTGGTTCTCAAGTCGCCCTCAAAACACCATGGAAGTCTTATGATCACATGGATGTGTTATGTGACCCAACAAAGCCGAAACATCTAAATCAGCTAGCCACAAGGCTAAGCTCTACACTTTGCGGGATGAGATTTGGAAAAATATATAAAAACACCATTTAGTTTTAGTACAAAGATGTCACAATCACTTTTGCCCGTCAGATTTTAAATTGAGTGGTTGTAAGTGTGTAATTGATTAGACTCAGCTCAAAACAAATTTCTCAAAGTTCGTGACACAATCCAAGCGTGATTGTAACCTTATAACAACGGCAAATACAAGTGTGATTGTAACCTTATAACAATGGCAAATAGTATCGTAGTATTTGAACGATATGAAATGGACCAATTCTGATGGTCCCTCCCATTGGCCTTTGACCAACAACTTCAAGTTCTCATGATTCTTGATAAGTACATCTCAAAATCCGTGAATAGGAAAAAAAGAAAGAAAATAATTATGCACAATTCTAAGCAATTCTGATGGTCCCTTCCATTGGCCTTTGACCAACATCTTCAAGTTCTCATGATTCTTGATAAGTATCTCGAAATTCATGAATAGGAAAAAAAAAGAAAGAAAATAATTATGCACAATTCTAAGCGCTCCCATATGGAAACAAAATTTTCATGCAGGCAGGACCGCATTTCTACAATATGCGGTCTAGAGGTATAAAACATCCATCTTAAAGATGGATGTAAAATTGTGGTCCATCTTAAAGATGGATGTAAAATTGTGGTCCATCTTAAAGATGGATGTAAAATTGTGGTTCATATTCATAATCTCCATGTTAAAGATTATATATTCTCTAAAAATTAGGATCAAATTATATTTAAAATTTATATTTATTGCCAAGCCCGCATTTCTACATTATGCGGGCTGGCCGCATAGAAACCGTGTCCCACAAATATTGACTGATGCATAACCACTGAAGAAATTTTATAGTACAATATAAACACAAAAGGAAAAAACCTTAATTCCAACTACAAATGTATAAGTAGATATAATAATGAACAACTAGCCATTCTTAACTATTCACAAGTTTATAATCAAGACCTATGTCCCTCAAGTTTCCTAAATGGAAGGAAGTCATCTCACTGTAAGCCCTATCAAACTAAGCCATTACCTGGATACAAAAAGCACGCTTAACTATTCACAAGTTTATAATCAGACTTATGTCCCTCAAGTTTCCAAATGAAAAGAAGTTATCTCACTGTAAGCCCTATCATATCCAAAATGTAATATGTTGAAAATATTTGTCTGTATCATGAAAAAATAAATATATAACTGAAATAAAAAGCATAAAAACGAGGTAACAAAGTAATCATAGAAAAGAGAAACAAAATGAGAAAATATAAATCAAAATGCTGAAACACCGTCCTATTTCTCGGCTTAAGAAAACAAAAGATTCCAAAACTCAAAACCTCAAGATCCAAAATTTCAAACTATAGAGTAAATAAACTGAAGGGAATTCTTAAATGCAAAACCAAATGCCTGACATAAAATTCATTCAGAATTCCAAGAATTCAACCCAAAGCGCCCAAGCAAAAAAGGCAGTAAAATATGAAAACTAGTGACAACCACAAAACGTAGAATTTCTGATGATAATGAAGACATGATACAGGTTGGAAGGTGGCAAGTGGTAGAAGGAGCACTAATATATATGCCTTCAAAGGCTAGTGGTAGATGGTCAAGTGCGATAGTTATTCCATTTAGAAAAATTGGTAGTTATTCCATTTAGAAAAATCAATCCAACGAAACACAGAATTTCCTAAAAAAAACAGCCATTCAATCAACTTCTTCATATGATGTGTGGGCATGGATTATACTATATGACAAAAAACCACAATCTACGTCTAACTCGATATCCTTGATGCCACAAAAAACAAAGAGAAAATAGCATAGAAACCACAGCTAACTTGCATTGAAAGTACCATATTTCAAGGAAAGCCAATATCCAATATCAAAATTGTTTCTAAATAATTGCCAAACAAATCTTATATTTATCAAGGAGAAATCTAGTTTTGTCTAATTTGGCACCCTCCAGGACACAGACTAAAGCCAAGATCTTTGAGTTCATATTCAGGCCATAAAGAAAAAGAATTTTGAAAGCACCAGATTCATCCAATTCACAGTTCGAAACGTGGCAGGTCAAATATATGATTCACCCAGGTCAACCCAACTAGGTTACTCCCGAGTTGGGTTCTGAGAAATCTTGCCTGCAAAGTTCGGGCTGCTAAGTAACCATGCCGCCTAGACCTGGCGGCCAACTGACTACGAGTCGAACTACGATCTCACTCTAACATCGTTAACTAGAGAACAATGATGAATAATGCAACTAATGACTAATGAGAAACACAATACTTGTCCAATTTAATATCGATGTTAAAAAGGGAAATACAGAGTTAAACCCACTAACTTGTATAGGGAAACTTCGTTTTCAAGAAAATCCAATTCCAGACTTTTAGACCAATATTCTGGAAACTAAGAACAAGACTGTCCAATTTAACATCCTTTAGCAATCCAACTAACAAGAAAACGTTATTCTAGTGAACTTTAATTGACTAAAAAGGAATGGGAAAGGAAAGCATAACCTTTGACCCAATAAAGTGTGTAAAGGATCCTAGACTAACAGAAAATACCATTCAAGTCCAATTCAAGAACTATCACTTAAGCACCAGGAACAAAACCTGCAGTTAAAGAACAAAACCGTTTATCATCCAATTTGGTATTCTTGATGACCTCAAAAACATGGTGAGGATCTTGGATCCATCTAGCTAAGTATTTGGCGCATATATAGGTACCAGCACGCAAGGAACACATTGCCTGTACAAAATGGGATACACTTCTAATAGAACATGTGTCTACTATGAGGGACAACCATCTTCCCACAAATCTCTGTAACTTGGAATGCATGTCCAAGGTTTTTGGCAAGTGTCATGGAGATGGCAATGTCTGCCACTTCAGAAAATTAGAAATTCTGTTAACGCTTTCTGTTGAAATGTGACAATGGAAGTACTAAAACTCTCTTACAATCCCACCTCCCCCTCCTTTAAATGATGGATGGATGTGCCGTTTATTAAATTCCAACTTTAGGATTGACATCTTTGACACTTGTATCCATGTTAGATGTTGACACATGTGTCCTTCCCATTGCAACATAGCTATAAATACATTTGGAATCGGCCTATACCAACCTCTGGGGAACAGTACACCTAGTCCTAAGGATGCAGATCCAAGCAAGTTTCTACGTAACCATGCTTTGACCTGATAACAATACAGAAAATGCTTTGTACAAAAGAAAACTTCATATAGATCCAATTTATATTAATAACTTGAGAACCACAGAAAAAGAGTATGTGAGAAAATATTATTTATGTGAAATTTCGTTTCCTGAATGATCCTAAAATTAAATACACACACACACACGCACACACACTAACTCGGGTAAGCCGAGTCTATCGAGGTATTTAAACAAAATCCAGTGATTATTCTATGAGTCTTGTTGACTGGTCAGAGTTAGTACTCTGCGAGCCCAATTCAGGCCCAGCTCCTATCCAGTTCTGTGCTATTAAACTCTGATTCAGACCTTGGATGTGACACTGCAATTATCAACATCTAACCAATCAAGCCAAGCCCAAAGCCCAGGAACTCTTAAGATCATTGCCTTGATAAGATTCAGAAAACCATTGAAATCATGGCAAAATCCATTCTAATCCAATTCAAGATATTTTTTTAGCAAGAGAAATAAAGAAAACCATTGAATTCATGGCACAAGCCATTCTAATCCAATTCAAGATATCTTTTTAGCCAGAGAAATAAAGTAAACTCAATATTTTATTTATTTATTTATTTGCAATCCCGTCCAATTTAGGATCCCCAATAACCAAACAAAACGGAATAAGAAGAAAAGTTGCCTGGGAAGCGTGACAGAAAAGTCAATATTTGGAGGCAAATAATACTTAGCAATTTAAGGTCAACAAAGACCAAGATCACTTTCTCAATAAATGAGACACAAAAGACATAATTTAAAGAAAAGCATCATGCCACTCAAATACATCTTTAATCTGTAACTATTACCCAAACCCCACAATTAACAAATGAGAACGTTCCAAGCCAACTCGAGGATCGTCAAAGGACTAGAAGAAAAAAACAACATTTCATAAGAACAGATATTTAAACAAAAAACACTAGACAAAATCCATTTCTATTTTTTAAAGAAAGAAGTTTTAAGCTCTGACCTAGAATTAGGATACAAATTTCCATTTTGAAAAGAGATATTTTTTTTATTGTCCTAGAGAACTAGAAAATATATAAAAACTCTGTCCCATTAGTATTTTTCGTCACTCAGGAGAGTGTAAATATGAACCCATGTTTGAAAGAAAATGCAATTTCAACCAAATTCAAAGACTTTTGAACTGCCAATCAAGAAAAAAGTAACTGCAATTTGGCAGTGATTAAGAAACCAAGGACTTGGTTTCAAACTCGCCAGGGTCTCAAGCCCTAGTCAGCTACAGAATTGGCCAATTCAGAGATTAGACTCGGTCAATTCTATTATATCCAACCAACCAAAAACAAAGAGAACTAGAGAAGGGTAGATAAATCCATTGATGAAAGAAGAAGAGTGCTAAAATCAAATTGCTACGCTAGTCTAACTCAGGATTATATACTTGAAACTCGAAATCAATCAGTGAACATGGTGGCCAAAAAAAGAATTGATTCATTGAGTCAAACAGGTAACTAAGAAAAATTCAAAGAGTTCTTCAAAAATTTTATGAAGAATTATGTAAAAAACACATGATGGAAATCCAACCCAGCTCATCACCTAAGAATGCCATAATGGCACCACATCAGAAGGAACCTTGTCATTGTCAAATCAACAAAAAAAATTATACACAATGAAAAAAAAAACCATTTTCCAAGTTTTCAATTTATAAAACTTGCCTACTTGATCAAGTTTTTTGACTCAAAATGAGTTTTGTTCTCTGCTTGAAACCATCTCTATTTGCTGAATAAACCATCCCGACCCAGTTCACCATCTTTAATCACCCAAATCCACAAAATAAAGAGAGAAGCCCAGATATCCGTAGTTTAATCCAATTACAGCTCCTCAACCTAAAACCACTAAACAGCTTCCATAATTAGCTAAAGCAAAAAAGCAATTCATCACCCATTGTAAAGAAAAACTATCCCATTCACCATCCAATATCACCCAAAAACCAAGTGAATAAAAGCAAAGGAGACCCATTCTTAAATCCATTTTAATATCTCTACTTGAAGAACTAGTACACAGACCCCATAATTAACCAGATATGCACAATCCTCATCCTCTTCTTTTATCAGTAACAAATACAACATAAAACACTACACTAAGTCCAATTCAATAGACCTCAGCTAAACAACAACCAAACCCTAGATGGATAAACAAATAAAAATACAGTAGTCTCCTTCCAAGTAACCATCCTCTTCGAAAAACCAAAGAATTCAACTTTTAGGAGTAACTAAATCATGAATTCGACTTTGATAAGCAACTAATCATTTCATTGTAAAGACAATAATCCAACTTTCATAAGCAACAAAATCATCCCATCAAAAACAAAGAATTAATGTTAGTTCAGTAACCAAACCATTAAATAACCAAGCAGTCCAATTGAAAACTGAAGAATTCGATTTATAGATAGCCTAACGACTCCATCGAAAAAAAAGAATTCAATTTCAAGAAACAATCAAATTATTATTTCGAAAAATAGAGAAAAGAAAAAAAATTACTAAAAAAGCAATCAAGAAATAACAAGAATAATTACCAGCAATTATAGGAGGAGGTGGAGCTGGTGTAGAAGGGCTTTCAGGCATAGCCCCCATATCCTTCTCTTCCTCTCCTTCTTCACGCCCTGACTGTTCAAAATCTGAGAACAAACCCTCATCACTATTTCCAGGTCTCCCACTATCGAATATAACCTCTGCACCCTTACTCCGCTCCAAAACCCTAGAATTTGATCTCCCTCCTGCAAAGCCCCCTTCTCCACGCCCCAAAATCCTAGGACTCCTCCCTTTCTCCGAAACCCTGGCACCCCTGCCTCCATCAAAACCCCCATTCTCGACCTCCGCCTTGATCTCAGAAACCCTGGCCTCTGAAACCCTGGAAACCTCTTCTGAAACCCTAGAAATGGGCTTAGAAGAAGGGCTCCGCCCCTCCAGAACGTCGAAAACCTCTCTATCAAAGAAACCAGGGAGCTTCCTCTCTCTCCTCGAGTCGTTCCGCATTGACCAGAACGATTCGGGTTCTGGGTTAGCCGAGTCCCACTCCTTAATCTTCTTATAATCGCCAGCCAAATTGCTCCATCGCTTTCGACATTGAACCGGACCTCGATCGACGCCATGGCGCTTGCAGTAAGCCGAAATCGCGGCCCATTTCGGCTCAGGGGCCGAGCCATCTCCCGAATCGGACGGGTCGAATCGACCTCGCTTCTTACTGACCCGAGACTCGGCAACTCGCTTCCCTTGTATAAGGACCAGGATTTCCTGCCTGGTCCATCGAGGGAGGCGGGGCGGCTTGTTCTCGGGGCTCTCGCTGCCGTCTCCGTGCCCTAACCCTAACGGTAACGGTGGCGGGCCGTTACTCTGGACGTTACTCGGAGGGCCCAGGGTCAAGCGCTCTAAGGGGGTCGAGCTTGACATGTGGTAACGCCGCTAGTGTGGGGCCGACGCCGTCAGGGTGCCGTCAGGGAAGATAACGGCGGCAGGTGGTGAGGGGTTGGAGGGGCACTGTGCCCTTGAAGGAGAGAGAGAGGGGGGTAGAGAGAGAGAGAGAGGAGAGAGAGAAAGGAGGGGAAGGGAGGAGGGGATGTTATGTGTTTAGGGTTTGGTAATTGAGGTGTTTTTTAATGTGATTAGGTTTGTGGGATGTGTCCTTTATATCTTTGATTGATTCTTTGGGGCGGGGGCCATATGATAGGGGCTGTCCAATTCTACTTGAAATCTTGGGACTCCCTCTCCCTCTCTTTACCTTTCTCTCTCTACCTCTTTCTCTCTTCACCCTTGTGGCTATTTTAGGGTAAGGGCTTTGATGGGGTTAACCCTACGTCCCCACCACTTGCGGCATTCCAATGGGTACCTCTCATTTAAATCAAAGTCTCCTTCTCTTTATCATCCATTTTTACATAAAAAGGTTTTGAGTCTCCGTAATTATCATCTCTCTCACTAAGACCCTTTCTCTCTCTTCCCCACTAAATGGCATCTTTATTTCTCTACAATGACAACCGATCAAACCTCAGCTTGGGATTAAAGCGAGTTTGGCCTCGCTTGACTCTATCCTAGAAGGATTGGGCTTAGACTAGGGCCTTTTTGGCCTAGTCCGGTCTTTGTCAGCCCCATGAGGACTTGGGCTAGGGGCTCCCTAAACCCTTAAGTACTATCATACTTACAATGGGGCACTAATTAGTGTACGAACAACTAGTGAATAGATGGGTGAGGTTTCAGTAACAATCAGCATACATCAGGGATCAACATTGAGTCTATATCTCCTTATCTTAATTACAGTTTAAGTGCCTATAAGATGAGGTACCATGGTGCATGTTGTATGAAAATTATATTGTTTTGATCGATGAAACCCAAAACGACATCAACATAAAGTTAGAACTTTGAGGGATGCTTTAGAATTTGAAGGTTTTAAAATTAAACGGGCTAAGATATAATATATGGAATACAAATTTAATAATAATATGAGTAGAGACTAGAAAGTAGTTAAGAACCACAGTCAAGAAACGTTAAAAAGAGCGCAGCTTTGGTATCTTGGATTGATAACTAGGATAATGAAGAGATTGAGGAAGATGTCACACATAGAATCAAAGCTGGATACGAGAAGTAAAGATGAGCAACCAGAATTTTATGCGATCGTCACATGCCAATGAAGCTGAATGGCAAGTTCTACGAAAAAGTTGTGAAACGAGCTTTACTCTATAAGGTGAAATGTTGGGTGGTTAAAAAAAATAAACAAATAGAATTAGTGTAGCGGATGAGGATGCCGAGATTAATGAGTGATAAGACACAAAGAGATAGAATTCGAAAAGAATATAGAATTCGAAAAGAATATATTCGAAAAAATTTAGGTATGACACTAATAAGTTATAAATGACAAAGAGTAGACTTAAGTGAGCCGGCTACGTGCAGCGTAAACCTAATATAGTACTTGTTAAGATATGCGAGTTAATTTAATTAGAAGGCTAAAAATAGCGAAGGTTTGAAAAGAGCAAAAAATATAGTTAAAAAAACATGGTTGAAAGCAATAAAAAAAATATAAAAAGACTTATAGCTTTATTAAAAATATGACCCTTAATAAAAAAAATTCGTATAGCCGACTCTAATTAAACCATCATCTTCACTTAATCCCATAATTTGCGTCCACCTCAATCTCCTACATCCCCACAAATTATGAAGGCTTCTCGCTTCCAAATCTATTTTACTATTCAATCACTCCCTCTCTAATTTACCATATCTCTGACTCATGCCCTCTGCCCTTTATTTGGCCTCACAATCCCCTTGTGAAAGCGTGGGGACCCCCTTCCGCGCCTTGGATATATATACACGTATAGTTTGTGCCACGTGGCGTGGCCTTTTCAAAGGCCGCCCTTTGCTTTTTGTTTCTTTTTGTGAACGCCGGCCATTTCAGTCAACTGCCACAAAAAGGAGAGGTGATGAGGTGCAGGCCACTATTGTCATTTATTTTTCTCTCTTTCTCTCTCTACATTTCTCAGTTTCTCTCTTCAATTGTACCCTCTTTCTCTCTCTACATTTCTCAGTTTCTCTCTTAAAGTGTAGGGTATTCCTCTGCCTAAGGATAAGGATAGGGTGATTGGGTATTCTTTCTTTTTAATATTTTGTGCCTTCTTTTCCCTCACTTCATGGCTTTCTCTCTAACTTTAGGCCCATCTATTATATAGAAAAGCCACCATTAATTTTTTACTTTTCCTTTTCTCTCTCTACATTCATGTATCATTATCTATCTTTAGCAGTAAAAATCCACATAAATGCTCTTTGTTTTTTTTGTTTCATCGAGGTTAGCCTTTTTTTACTCTTCCAAGTCTGTCTTTCCTTCTCATGAATTCCTATACTCTCTTTCTTTCTCTCTCTAATTTGTTTTTTACCATTCTCTTTTTACTATTGGGCTCTTATTGCGGTAAGTGTTTTAATATTTTCTCTCTCTAGAATCCTTTCTCACTTCATTTCTCGCTTGCTACTTTTACCCATAAAAACCAAGTAACCTGTCATAAAGATTATTTGCTAAGCAGGAGCATACTGTGCATTTTTCCCTCAGAAAATTTGATGCAGGAGTATTTATACGATCTCAAAATTAGGGTTAGCTACGGGCTGAGAGTCTGCCCGGATCCACCCTAAAAAAGTAGAGCCTCTGCCAGGCTAGGGCTAGTGCCAGCTCTGTTCAGCCTGGCCCCACCCTCCTCCTTTCTTGTTTTCTCTTCTTCTTTGGCCTCCCATGGACCTTATAGGACCCTGGGCCTAGTAGGGTTTGGGCCTACCCTGAGCGGATAAGGGCTGGGCCAAGACCAAGGCCGTCCTATTGCCACTCTTACTCAAAATTTGGGAATATAAGCTCTTTATCTAGCAACTAACACCCAAAAAAAAAAAAAAAAAAAAGAAAGAAAAGAAAAGAAAGGAAACAGAATAGGTATGTGCTTAAAAAAATAACCTCAAAAAATTGAAAGGATGCAGTTCAATTTTTTTGAGAGTTGAGGAACTCATAATATTAACTTTTTCTTTTGAAAAACAAGAAATTATTAAATGAACCATAAAATTTGAGATTAAAAAAAAAAAAGAAGAAAAAAAATCCTCGCAAGGGCTCTTTGGCGGATGGAATGAATACAGTATGCTCCTGCAGGAGCATGCTGTAAGCGTTATTTTGGCGATAATTTCTTACCCTCATTAAATCCCTTGTTTATGAAAGTTTCTCTCACTAGCTTTACCACAAGAAGAATTGAGATTTCTCACCAAGTGGTAGGACCACCAGCTACTAGTAGTCGTAAAGGCAATCGAAAGATCCCCCACGGTCCCTAGCATGAGGCCCACTTTACCGCCCTAAAATGGCCATTTCCCACTAGGCTAGCTCTCCTGTGCCCTACATTTGCTAGGACAAAGTTGCTTATCTTTGATTCTAAGTCTATTTTTAGTGATTACTTGTACTAATAGGAGTGGTTTAGGGCTTTAATTATGAATTAAGTGGGCCTTTTCCAATGTGTCATTAGTGAAGTAAACCCCACAATAACCACTTTAGGGCCCCTATGCCTTCTAGATTCATTGCATGGAGATAATGCAGTGCGTTGGGTGGGTTACCTTTGATTTTTTGATGCTATCCTTATTAATATACACCTCCAAATGTTGTACCCAAGATTCGTTTATCCAAATATGTGGTGACTTTGTGTCCTTCTCTTTCTCTCTCATAGTTTTTTTTTTTTAACTTGAAGTTTCTCTCTCATGGCCTTTCTCTCTCATACGGTCAAAAGTCTGTTTTATGTGTGTTTAATGTGTCACTTAGTAGGGTGTGGTTTATATAAGGCGCGCACCATCATTTTTTTGAAATAAAAAATAGTTTAGTACAAAAAATATATAAATTTATTTTGAATTTATAACCAGCCTATTAACTTGTAGATTTTTCCGATGATGTTATGATACATCCTTGGATTGAATTACAAGATCTTTTAGATTAATAAAATTTAAATGCAACCTTGGATTGGTTGCATCAAAATTTTAAAACTGAACTATCATTTTTTTAAATAAAAAATAAATTAGTACAAAAAATATGAAAATTAATTTTGAATCTATAAGCAGCCTAATATCTTTCAGCTTTTTGTCCATGGTGTTATGATGCAACCTTGAATTGATTTATTATTAGTTTTATTTTTTCTTCACTATTGTTATTGCAATATAAGCTTTTTTTTTTGGCAAATGTTCTTTACTTTATTTGTAAAATCTACTCAAAAAAAATTACATCAAAGGAGATAGCTAGAGCAAACAAAGAGGCCCCTTTTTTAGCCAGAAAGTCAGCTAAGGAATTTGCCTCTCGAAAGACATGACAAAAATAAATTGAAAGTTGAGCCACCAGATCCATAATTCGCAACCAGCTAGAGTTTAGTTCCCATAGAATACGTTGCTCCTTCTTGCACCAATTAATTACGTTCATTGAATCTCCTTCAATAATGCAGCTATTCCTAATGTTTCTAGAGATAAAAAATTTTAACCCTTGCAACAAAGCCAATAACTCTGATCGGTTAGCCGTGGTTATACCAATAGAGCCAGCATATGAGAAGATAACATCTCCAAAACAATCTTGCACCACACCCCCAATGCCTGCCAAACCTGGATTGCCCAGAGAGGTCCCATTAAAATTTAACTTAAATCCCCCAGGTGCCACCCAAATATTTATTGGTTTCATCTTTACTCTACCCATCAAAAACAAATTTGAAAAATTCAACAAAACATCTAGTTGTGAAATCCCCCAACCCTCCTTAGTAACTGAGAGCCAAGACCAAATGGATAGTTTGACTTTACTCGACAGTTTATCAAAAGATAAACTCTCTCCTTCAACAGTCTGACTATTTCTTTCTTTCCATAGTTCCCATAGAGTAGCCCCTATCGCTATTTGCCACACCAAAATACCCTCGAAAGGTAAATGATTAAAGGCTAACTGTGACACTAAACCCATCACAGATTGGGGTAGTGAAGCATGAACCCCAAGTAACCCAAATAACCAGTACCAAATTCTTGAGGCAACATGGCAGTGGATGAGAAGATACTCTCCAGATTCCTCGTCCGCTTTATACATCAAACATATGTTAGGTAAAATTTTATCTTTCTTAATCACATTGTCCACCATCAGAAGCTTATTTTGGATAGCTAACCATAAAAACACTTGCACCTTATGAGGAACATGCCATTTCCACACTTTGGCAACAACATGTAAAGACCATCTCCATTGATCGTGAAAAAAGAACCTATAACAAGACTTGACTGAAAATACCCTATCGCACTCAACTTCCCAAATCACTTCATCTATTGCCTATTGGGAAATATAAATCGAATCCAAAATACCCATCAAATCATTCCATTGAAGATAAATATCTTCACTCAGCCTATTATATAGGAAATTAATACTCCAAGCAACACGATTACCTCTTACTTCAACCATATCATTAACCTTAGCATTAGATTACGAAACTTTAGCAAAAAATTCCGGATAAGTAAGCTTCAGAGGGGCATCACCTATGTACTTATGATGCCAGAAAGAGATGTTGTCACCATAACCAACATTCCAATGAAAATAATTTGCAATCATCGGCCTACATTTATAAATAGAAGTCCATAGAAAAGACATCTCTTTATTTCTACCCCCTCCTAACAACATTCCCTATCTATCCAGGCTATATTTCGATGACAAAACCTGCAACCAAAGCTGATTTGTATACTGAAAACTTATTTACCACCACTTACAAAGCGATGCCTCGTTCATATATTTTATTTTTCTAATGCCAAAACCACCTTCACTCTTAGGGGTACAAACACGATCCCACCTAGGTAAGTGATACTTCATTTCTTCCCCAAAAGACCCCTACAGAAAATTACGCATCATTCTTTCAATTTTCTTTATCACTGAGACTAACTTTTGAACAAGAGACATCAAGTAGATTGGTAAATTAGCTAAAAAAGAACTTAGCAATATAACCCTACCACCCATAGACATGTATTTATGTTTCCAATTATCCAACTTTACTTGCACTCTCCGCTATAGAGTACCTATAATTTGATATTGGCATTCCCATATAAGTAAAGGGGAAATAGACCACCAAGCAACCCAAAAAATTTGCCAAATATTGAATCAAGCTCGAAAAACAATTAATACCTATCATTGAGGTCTTATGGAAACCCAAAGCTACCTCACAATAATCTAAAAATCGAGCAATGTTTTTCACTTGCATCTCATCTGCTTCACAAAAATAAGCGTATCATTTACATATTGCAAATGAGAAACTCTTGGCATCTCAGCCATTTTAAAACCAGAGAAATTCCCACAACCTTCCACTTTATAATCATCAGGCTAAAGCATTCTATATGGATAGAAAAAGGGAATGTTGACATGGGGTCCCCTTGGTGAAGACCGCTGGAAGCCTTAAATAAACCAATACGGCTTCCCTTAAAAAGTATTGAAAAATAGGCAGAGGATAAACATCCAAATATCCAATTCCTCCATTTAGCCCTAAAACCCATATTCTTAAGAAATTTCATAAGCACCCCCCATTTAACTATGTCATAAGCTTTTTCCATATCAAGTTTAATAATGACTCCAGGAATTTGACTTCTCACTCTATAATGAATAAACTCTTGAGCCACCAAAATACTATCAGTGATTTGATGATTCTGAATGAAAGCAGATTGAGTGTTATAGATAAGAAAAAGTAAGACTGACTTCAATCTTTCAACCAAGACCTTTGCCACAATCCTATAAAGACCGGTCAGAAGACTGAAGGGCCTAATATCTGATAACTCTGCTATCATTTATTTTTTAAGGATAAGAGCTGTATAAGTGGCATTAGCCACTTTGAATATCTCAGTCCTAGTCATAAAAGCTCTAACCATTTCGAATAATTCAAACTTATTCAAGTTCAAAATATATAGAAAAAAGAAAGAGGAAAACCATCTTGGCCTGGAGCCTTATCACTAGGTAGAGCAAAAACGGCCACCTTTAATTCTTCCATAGAGATATTACGCTCTAAATTAGAATTCTACTATCAAAACTTTAAAAGGTACCCTTTCCAGTTTTGGAGTAAACTTTACCTCCGTCGAAAAACCTTCTTAAAATGCTCAATAATAGCCCTTTCCATTGCCACACTCATCTGCCTCAATACCAGGAATAGTCAAACCAGAAATATCATTTTGCCTTCTTCTCACACTCGCAATAGAATGAAAGAACATAGTATTCAGATCACCCTCCTTTAATCATTTTATCTTTGACTTTTTCTTCTAATATAACTCCTTAGCTCTACGAAGATCATGAAGAGATTTAAATTTTGAACTCCTTTCATCCATCAACTCCTCGGTTAACCAACCTATAGAATGAAAGTGCTGGTCCAAAGCTTCAATTTTATATAAGACCTCATCGATTTTGGACTGAGCATTGAAATTATTCTCTTTCTACCAGACGATGATCTTATGTTTAATATTGAGCAGTGTGTAATTGAAAATTCAAGGAACCAATAGAAATTGTGTTCTGCCAAGTGGTTTTAATGATTTCTATCGCTTCCTTGTCTTCGAACCACTCAATATCTAGCTTTGACCCACCTCTCTCCATGCTAGTGTATAACAAAATTGGGACATAATTAGAAGATAGAAGTTGAAGAGCTCTAACATAGACAAGAGGAAAAGCATTTACCCAATTTGTAGATACCAAAAATCTATCCAATTTCGACATTGAAAAACTAATGGTACTATTATTCGACCAGGTAAATTTAGCCCCAACAATTGGTAGATCAAAGAAAGAATTAAATCTATTAAACAACCTCATCAAAGAATTAATAGAAGATCCTGCAGAACATTCATTTGGCCACCTGATAAGATTAAAATCCCCCTATGCACAGAGGTAAATGAAATTGTTGAATCACTCCATCCATATCATTGACAAAACTTTCCTTAAGAGCAGGGTCAATAGGACCATAAACATTCATAATTCTCCAATAGAACCTCAGGATAGGACCACGAAAGCCAAGACGTAACAATCTGTCTCGAATAACAGTCTCAAAATTTTGTAGAACAAGAGGGTCTCACAATACCCACAAGCCACTAGATGCTCCAACAACATCAATACCACAAAAAGAAACAGCCCCTGAGCCCCAGACCTCCCTAGCCCCAGAAACACTAGGATTGAGAAGTTTAGTCTCTTGAAGAATTAAAATCCAAGGCTTAAACTTAGAAACAAAAAATAAAGCATCCCTCTTACGCCTAGGGTCACTAAGACCCTTAACATTCCATGAGAGAATATGCATTAACAAGGAGGGTTAGAGGTGGAACCTGGCCCATCAAGACTTGCTTCGAAATTATGCTCATCCAGCATCAATGTTTCATTCAACGTAGCAGAATCCGACAATTTTGAAGAGTTTGAAACAAGAGAAGCAGATGAGAACTCCAAGAGATCAATGATTTCTGGTTCCTTACCTAAAGACGCTTTCGACTTCGCAGTGCTCTTGATGATGCCATGGGCTTCTAGCCGAGTCGAAGACCTCGACCCCAAAGAAGAAAACTTATTATGCTTAGATGCCTTGATGACGATTGGGGTTTTCTCAATTCAACTTCGAACTCCTTTCATCCATCAACTCCTCGGTTAACCAATGTATAGACTGAAAGTGCTGGTCAAAAGCTTCAATTTTATATAAGACCTCATCGATTTTGGACTGAACATTGAAATTATTCTCTTTCTACCAGACGATAATCTTATGTTTAATATTGAGCAGCTTTTTGTACAATTGAAAATCCAAGGAACCAATAGAAATTGTGTTCTGCCAAGTGGTTTTAATGACTTATATCACTTCCTACTCTTCCAACCACTCAATATCTAGCCTACAGGGCTTCGACCCACCTCTCTTCATGCTAGTGTATAACAAAATGGGGACATAATTAGAAGATAAAAGTTGAAGAGCTCTAACATAGACAAGAGGAAAAGCATCTACCCAATTTGTAGATACCAAAAATCTATCCAATTTCGACATTGAAAAACTAATGGTACCATTATTCGACCAGGTAAATTTAGCCCCAACAATTGGTAGATCAAAGAAAGAATTAAATCTATTAAACAACCTTATCTTCATCTGCCCACCTGATAAGATTAAAATCCCCTATGCACAGAGGGAAATGAAATTGTTGAATCACTCCATCCATATCATTGACAAAACTTTCCTTAAGAGCAGGGTCAATAGGACCATAAACATTCATAATTCTTCAATAGAACCTCAGGATAGGACCATGAAAGCCAAGAAGTAACAATCTGTCTCGAATAACAGTCTCAAAATTTTGTAGAACAAGAGGGTCCCACAATACCCACAAGCCACCAGATGCTCCAAGAACATCAATACCACAAAAAGAAACAGCCCCTGAGCCTCAGAACTCCCTAGCCCCATAAACACTAGGACTGAGAAGTTTGGTCTATTGAAGAATTAAAATCCAGGGCTTAAACTTAGAAACAAAAAATAAAGCATCCCTCTTATACCTAGGGGTCACTAAGACGCTTAACATTCCATGAGAGAATATGCATTAACAAGGAGGGTTAGAGGTGGAACCTGGCCCATCAAGACTTGCTTCGAAACAAAGCTCATCCAGCATCAATGTTTCATTGAACGCAGCAGAATCCGACAATTTTGAAGAGTCTGAAACAAGAGAAGCAGATGAGAACTCCAAGAGATCAATGATTTCTGGTTTCTTACCCAAAGACGCTTTCGGCTTTACAGTGCTCTTGATGATGCCACGGGCTTCTAGCCGACCCGAAAACCTCGACCCCAAAGAAGAAAACTTATTATGCTTAGATACCTAGCTGACGATTGGGGTTTTTTCAAACCTCCTCACAATGCTCTGAGCAATATCTGCCCCTGAATCCACATACCTTCTAGCCTTCTTAATCTGTTTCACCTCATCAAAGAATGCCCTAATGGGGATATTGAAATCCATACCCATATCAAATACCATAGCTGCAACCTTTGGTTTTTCAGTGTCAACATCAGACTCAAAAACCTCAACTTCTTATACAGAGTCATCAGTTATAGATGGTCCCCCCAAAAAACGTAGAGGGGACGCCCCAAATGGGGAATAACTCTCAAAGGGTCTACAACATCAGAAAAGTCCAACACAGTATTCGGGTCAAAGTACCATCCTCTTCCTGCTCCCCCTCAATTTGCGTAGGCAACTTCTGGTCTCCAAAAGCCAAAGTCATATCCTCTTCATCAGAACCCACCACCTTCACAACAAGAGGGTCAATGATAAGCGTATCAAACCTCGCTCTAGCCTTGGGAGGTTGACCCTTAATAGTAGCACACCGATAAGGCAGGGGATACATGGTTTTCTTTTTCCAAAATAACCACACGACAACCTAGACTTTGAGAACCCGATCTAATAGCACTCCTTTCTTTGTCAAGAAGAGAAAACTGAGACTCCAACCAAAAATCATTTTCTCCTCCACTGGCTCCCAACAAGACTCCTTGTTGAATTTAGAAAAATGCAGTTGCAGAAAATCCACTGCAAAAATCTCGCGATCACTTTCCAAAGGCAGGTCATCATGGAGATTTACCTTGGGACTCAGGGAAAGTGCCACATGCAAAGAGGTGTCACCTTCCATGGTATCCCCACCCATCCCATCTAGCAAAACAACACAGTCGTTCAAGCCTTTAGATTTACAACTAACAACCCATGGAATTGGTAAACCCGCGAGACCACCTAAATTGTAAACCCAACTTTCACAATATCCAAATTTGAATTTTGCATAGGAACCACCTTACCCTTAACATCAGCTGGTTCCTCCCTAAGAAGTGGTCCATCCAGATTCCTGGAAGTGGTACTAGCTACCGTGATAGGTGTGTCATGCCCCAATAATTTACAATACTGATATTCTTGAGATGTGACAGTCAAAACATATAAACATCTCATTGATAGGACAAATTTACAGTGGCGAATTCTTACAAAGTAACAAAAGAAAGTTTAAGCACAACTACAGTATCTTCCAAAGTTGATTATGACGAGTACTCAAAATGAAACAACAGTTATCCTGAAAAAATGTTTATGATAATTTGATGAGTTTGGCTACTCAGTAAGTGATCATCATAATCCTAAAAATAATTATGATTAAAAGATATCAATATTTTCAAAAAGGAGATCTATTAACAGAAATACATTAACAGTTTCAGTTTAAAAAAAAAAACATAATTAAGTATAATTCGAACAATTGAAATGAGTATAACATTTTAACGACAATGCATAATTCAAAGGATTTCACAAATTACCCTACTGGCGTCCCAAGTAGATCACCTATATACCCCATCAGCGTCTTGATGGGTCCACTTAATCCGTATCGACGTCCTAGATAGGTTCACTTAATCCCTGCAGGTCCACTTACACCTCACCGGCGTACCGAATGAGTCCACTTAATCCCTGCAGGTCCACTTACACCTCACCGACGTACCGAATGAGTCCATTTAATCCCTACCGGCGTCCCAAATAGGTCCACTTATACCTCACCGACGAACCGGATGAGTCCACTTGCATACTTAAAGTATTTCTAAATTTCTTTAAACATTCGAAAGCAGCAATATCATGTACTCAACATATCACTGAAATTATTAATATGAATTTCACTGAAACCATTAATAACAATCACTTTCAATAACATTTCTAAAATAACCAGTCAAATATTTTGGGCTCGAATGAAGAAAGGTAGCAGTTCGTAAAGACATTCTAGCATAATTTCCAATCTAATATGGATAGAAAAACTCTTATAGAAATTCACGAATACAGAATTATCACAATTTATGGGATGTCAATTCGCAAATGAACATTTCACAGACAATGCTATAACCAAATGCAAAAATATTAGTTTTCAAATAATAAGGCAGTCATTTGCACATGAAATTTACAATGTCTAAATATTCAAAAACAGTAGAAAGAAATCTTACAATTTTACTAAAAGCAGAAATATCACATTTATTTTTAATAATTTTACAGTATCTAAAATTTTCTAATAATGGACAAGAAAAATAAATAAATTTATTTCTAAGAATTTACAGCATTTAAAATATTTTACAATAGATAAAATGTCACCATTTTTTACTAAAAAGATTATTTTTTGAAATAATGAGGTCGCTTGCGCATAAAATATATCGCACCTAAAATTCATAATAATAAACAAAAATAATTTTTAAAAAGAATGGATTATTTTTTGAGACAATGAGGCCACGTACTTTTGATAACTATGGATCTTCAAAGGTAGTGTGCTCCATGGGACACCACAAGGTAATCCTACTAAGCTCATTATGGGGCCCTTCCTCCCATTCTCTCTCTCTCATTCTTATTTAGACTCTCCTCTATGCTCAATTTGTAGGTTAACTGAATGCGTAGATAGGAGAAGGAGATATAGATAGAGATAAAGGGAGAGGCGGTGTATGAAAGGAGAGAGAGAAGAAAAAGGCCTTCGTGAAGTGTCACGCCCCATGGTTGTTGAGTTGCCACCTAAGTGGCCAAAACCAACTTGCCATCTAAAACCTTAAAACAATTGATGGTGGACCTAAGGTCCACCCAAATGCAATTGCACCATCCAAAACTTTTATTATTATTGAAACATTTTTTATAAAAACTAATACTCTTATTATTTGGCATCCTCAAGAAAAAAAATGTGAATTTACCGTCCAATGAATATTGGGCATAATACTAATCATTATGAGAGAATACTAATTATTTTCGACATAATGAACTATCACTTCAAAAATATTTATTTCCTGTAAGTATTTTATTTATTTATTTTATTTTATTTATTTCTATTAACAACACTAAGATATATATATTTATTTATTTATTTATTTATTTATTTTTTTGAAAGTTTAGGATTGTTACAAGGTGGACTCGAGACAAGTACCACTCCCGAAGTATTAGCACTCATAGTCTCAATGCATGGCATCTTCCTAGAATAATCAGCAGTAAAATATGGAAAAAGTCCAACCGGCACCCATTTCCTTTTCAAATTTGAAATAGGCAAATTCAAAATCTTGCCGCTCTTCTTCTTCTTTTTGAAGCGCTGCCTCCGACGTCGATTCCGGCGACGGCCATTGAGATTCCCAGCAACATGCAGATTTTGAGTAGTTTCCTTGTGCTGAGCATCTCCACCATTACAGCTCGATCCTGACTTCACAACTTTCGCCACTAACCCTGTCTTCAATCCCACCACCACGATCTCTAAAGGCAACGCCTCTTTTCCAGGGTAAGACCGAACCAACCCATCATCAACCACCACTTTAATAACAAAAGTATCCTTCCCCATCTGGAGCTTAACAGATAATGGTAGAGGCTGACCCAACACCATCCAAACCTTAACCCTGACAGAGCGTCGGTTAGCCCCTACAAAGGATGTCCAATCCAAATCACAGTATTCACCACAACTATTAGCAATACTCTTGACAACATACAGTTTCTACACATTAAAAGGAATACCTCAAAGTCTTACCTATGTACAAACTCTTTGAGCAGAGGACAAATGATCAGAGGGTTTCCACATATCCAAAGAAAGAAATTTACCTCGGACTCTACGAAATCTTGTACGGAAAGCTCGACAAACATCTCCCTCAGAATGAAGCATGAAAACCACTTTATTCTCACCAATGATCTTTACCTTCAGAACATAGTTGAGAGACCACCCTCTTTTGGTCCAATCTCCAAGATAAAAAATGCCATTGGAAAGAGGCGAGAAAGAACCCACCAAACAGTTTTTGACCAACAAAAGGCCTTCATTCCACACCTCTTGATCAACTGTAACTAAAGAATGATGCATCTCTAATACCAGGTTATAGATCCCTTATGATTTTCTCACCAACGTAATCCATCTCTAGATTTTTCTCAAATTCTCCATCGTTCAGTACTATATTTTCTACTAGAATTATTCACTAAGAGAGAGAGGATCAATATCACTGTTACAACTAAAACCCTAAAAAATGCTTCATATCGATCATGTCTTTGACCACTTCGAAAGAAATGTCACCCAAAACCCTAATCCGCAACCAAACATGGATACAATCGAGTAAAGAAGCTGATCGACAGAAAAGACACACTTACATTGTCCGGATAGGCCTGCTCAAATTCTTTCTTCAATCTGTTTTGAATAACATTACAGCGCTCCATCCATCGCATCCCAAAACAACCCAATTTTCAGCAGCCTAAAGTTAGAGAACGAGAGAAAGAGAGCAGCAGTATACTCAAATTATCAGCAAAAACCCAAATTTCAGCAGCGTAAGGCTAGACAAAGAGCATCATACTCAAATTCTCAACAATCTTTCCTCATCAAAGTTGCAGTGTATTTAAAGTCAGACGTGCATTGCACAATTTTAAATATATATGTATGTATACCTATGCATATCCTTATACCCCAATGCATTGTGCAAAGGCGTCATATCTAGAAGATATTAAAATTCATATATCTAATGCTTGCATCTGTGTCGTAAATAGACATGTGTCTATTTTGATATAACACGGGTTATCACCATAATAGTAATTGTCACAAACTTTCCTATTCATCATCTGCTAAGCATTATCGTAATTATTTGGGGTCAACTGCACGAATCTTGTTCCATCGCTCTGTTCTATCAAGGGCTATGCTTTTAGTAAGATCATAAAGTCACCCTATCTCTTTTCAATACTTCCATTCATGTCCCTTTGGGCCTTCCTCTTGCTATCCTTCCACTTGAACCCCCCATCCTAACAGGGGATATATTAGGTTTATTTTGCACATGGTCAGCCTACCCAACTCTACTGCTCCTCATCTTAGCGACTATTAGAGCTACCTCTAAGTTCCTTTGTACGTATTTATTCTGAATTATATCTTTTATTGTCTTGCAATTCAAATCCATCTCAACATCATCATCTCAAGTATACTCAGCCTATAAATTTGTTATTTCTTGACAGCTCAACATTTAGTCTATTAAGCATAGCTGATCTTACAATCGTCCTATAAACCCAATCGTCCTATAAACCTTGTTTCATTGATAAGTAGTGAACACACAAAACTCCAAATGCACATAATATTCCAAGAACAATTATGACTAAATTTATGAGTGCTTCAGTTCGGTGCTCCTCTTTTATGCCCTCTCACAAAGTCAATATAAATATTCACGCTTCTCATTGCGCTACTCATGAGATGCTTTGATGTGGGATGGACATGGAATATGATGGCGAAGTTTTGTACAATTGGGGGGGCCGACAAACTACCTTCTCAAATTATACATTTATCACATTACTCAAGTTCAGTTATCTTTCTTTCTCTATATCCATATTTCCTTTTCATTTGTCTTTCTCTTTTATGTGTTCTTTGCCTTGGCCCTGTCTTCATGTGCTAAATTTCACTCCAACACATGTTTTCATGTGCTAAATTTTACTCCAACAAACATGCCATATGTACGATCAATGTTCGACTACTCGATCCGAGTCCTAAGCACGGCTGGCGAGATCGAGTTTCTCGGAGTTGGGTGTCCTACTCGAGGATATTTAAAAGGGATTGTATACAATGAGACCATTTATTTTTGATACAAGGTGGTCACAATTACATACTACCATCAGAGTCACAAAGTCCGAGAAAATTTGTTTTAAAGTTTAAACTTGGTCAATGGAATAATTGTAGCCACCCAATTTCACATCAAATGGTCAACATTAATGTCTCACCTTGTACCACAGGTAAATGGTCTCATTCTATACTTTTTCTATTTAAAAAATAAAAAATCTCAAAAAATAAAAAATTTATTTGTGATATGTTTTTATTTATTTATTTATTATTATTATTATTATGTTTTCTATCATTTGCCAATTATTGAAAATTCTTTTGGCCATAAATACATATTTTTTGAATTATTTTGAAAAGACCCCCACTCACATGTTGATTTTTTAAAATCTATTCTTTTACTACTATTTTAACCTCAATTTGATGCGGTTTGCTTAATCTTACTTTAAACATATATTTCCTATTTTTTAGATTTTTATAATTTTTCGAGTACTCCGATCAGGCATGGTCTAAGTACTTGCCTTGAGTAGTAGTTTCGAACACTGAGTAAGATAATAGATATACAAGGAGTAGTATAAAAGAAGACCATTTACTTTTGGTACAAGGTGGTTACAATTAATCTTGATCATTGAATGTGAAGCTGGGTGGTTGCATTTATTCTATTGACCAAGCTTAAAGTCCAAAAGAAATGCTTACAAACTTTGTAACACATGCATGCTATCAAATTTCACATCGGATAGTTATAAATAATTGTGACCTCCTTGTACCAAGATAAATAGTCTCATTGTATACAATCGCTAGATACAACTCCTTAATGTACATTTAAAGGCCCAAATTCACAGTATTCTATGCAAGGTTGGATTTTTTTATCTCTTTTTTTTTTTCTTTGGAATAACAATGATGATTCCCTTTGTTTGGATTGTGGTAATGGGCTGCAGGCCGGGTCATAGCTGGCTTGAGCCCGATGCTAAGTCCTTGAGACTTTCCCAAGGCGCAGCCCAACCAGGCCCAAACTAGGCCAAAGGCCCCTGCCCTAGGTCCAGTCCTACCCTTGGACTAGGTGGGTAGGCTTTGGTCTGTTGATGCGTTTAGGCCTAGCCTCATTGGGTCAAGGCACGAGATATGAAACTTTTCTTTTGAAATTCTTAAAGAAAATAAGGAGAACGTGGCTGGGCTGGCACTAGAACTCTAGCCGAGGCACGGCCCAGCATCGGACAACAGCCCTATATTTCTATCTTTTGCCCAGCCTTCGGGCCAAATTTCTTGTACCTAGCCCAGGCTATGTAGGACAGTGTCATCAGGCCCATTGCCACAATCATAAATCAAGGAAAAAGTTTATAAAAGGTTGCAACTTTAAAATGTAGAATTAAAGTGCACCTCAAAGGTTGTTTTAATGTTGAAAAACTCTTTAATTGATCATCTCAACATCGAGATGTATGAATATGAAAAGGAAAAAATATTTCAAGTTTAAAAAATAGTGTATCTCGTAACACATCATTTGGACTGTCCATTTTCAAGATTTTCATGTGTTTATAGATTTATTTGATTTGAACAATTTTCAGAGTTTAAAATTTTATAATTAGAGATCAAAATTGATTATTTAGCTATTTTAAGAACTTTTGACATGAAAATACATTTATAATAAAATTTGAAGCCGCGTCTTAATTTGATTGTTTAAAGTTACAGCGTTATGGAAACCACACCCTAAAATCAATTCCAAAGGTCTAAAATAAAATGGGAAAAATGGAAGATCGCGTTACCATGTAGTGTTTTGAAGGTATCCGTGCCACATCTAAAAAATATATAAAAATAATAACTCAAAAAATAAATTGACAAAAACACATTTGAATATTTCAGGGGTAATTTGATCATTTAGCTTTTATAAGTTATTCATTTTATTTTTTTAGGGGCAGCTGATTGAGGAATGTGATAGCCAAATTTTTGAAGCAATCTATTTTGTCAAAACTCAAAACAGTTAAATTAAAAACTACATGCAATCATGCTCTCCATTTCATCCCTTTTGATCACCACGCAGTTATACCCATATAATATGGAGGCGACACTTGTGTGTGTGTGCATGTGTTGTGTCTTTTATGAGTTGGTGTATGAATAAGCGTTTTCTTGAAAATAGGGTTGTTTGATCGGGTGCAGATCCATGGGGATCTAGATTCGGATCAAAAAGTATACATGAGATTGGACTTGATTGGATCCAGATCCGGATTTAGACCCAGTCGGATAAAAAAAATTATTCAAATATTTTTTATATGTATAAATAATATATAACAAAAAAATGCATATATATATATATATATATATATATATATATATATATATATATATTAACTGTGTTGGATCTGGATTGGATCCACCTATACCCAAATCTTATTTGAATTACTATTCGGATCCAGACCCGACCCATCAGTACATACCCCGATCCAGATAGGGTTCGAAATTCAGGTTTCGAATAGAAACCCACGTAAATTCTCATCCCTACTTTGCATAAATATTAAAAAGACTCCAAAATATGAGAAAAAATACCAACTAAAAATCAACAATTTTAATTGAAATCAAAATTTGTGATACTGGTGGGATGCCCCAATTTGTACAAAGTTTCCCGGACTTGTATACGATGAGTCCTCTTTGGGTTATATGATACTGGTGGGATGCCCCAATTCGCATCAAAGTGGCAACTAGAGTAGAGAAAGGTAGAAAAACGCAATAGATTTCCCTTTTTTTTTTTTTGATAAATGTTACGAAGCTTTATTGATTATCAAAGAATTACAACATTATTAAGATAATAAAGCATCTGAAATGTTGAAGTGACTACAAATTTACTCCTCTCTTGGCACAAGAGTTTGCAACTTCATTAGCCTCCATGTAGATATGTCTATATGATAAACATTGACCATTCCCAATCTCCATCAGAGCCAACCATGCCTATCTAAGCCTTCACGGAGGCCTTGAAATGTTATTGTACTAATTTATCACACTCAGAGAGTCCCTTCTATGATGCATGGCTGCCATAAACTCCTCTCCTTTATAATTCGCAACTTTTGTAAAGATGTTAAGATTTCTGTTTCATTGGCCGTCTTTTCACCACAAGTTCCCGCATAGCATACTAAAATTTCAACTCTAGAATTTCGCTATCAAAGTGACAATTGGAGTAGAAATATTGGTGGTATGCCCTTGGAAGCTTTGGGTCACCTTACCTACCACTTTACCCTATTATTGTTATATGTATAGAACAAATCACACATGTGAGAGTTTTATTTAACTTTTCTCTCTTTTATTTTGGGACATTTGATTACATCTAATTCAATCTTTGTGGTGTTATAGGAATTTTACTCTTTTAAAGAGATTAAAACCTTTTTGTTTAGAGAGAGAAATAGTGAGAAAAAGATAGAGAGATTGGACTGCAATTGGGTTTTCCCTTGAGGGCTTAGTATGCTCTGTTTTAGAGAGAGAAAGTAAGCAAAAGGCTTGAACTACATTATGGGTTTGTTGTGTGCTTTGTTTTAGTGAGAGAAAGTGTTGAAAAGAGCCCATTTTTTGGTGTTTTTGATGCATTGTCTTTGGGCTCTGTTTAGAGTGAAAAAGGGCTACTGAAAATTAATATTTTGAGCTCGATTTCATCTTGTAATCTTCCCAAATCAGTAAGTAAAGTCTCGCATCATTTTCTCGTTGATGTAGGTCACGATTTGTGACCGAACCACATTAAATCTTTGTACTCTGTGGATAGAATGTTGCTGGATTTTTCATTCCATGTTCTAGCTTTGATATTGTGTAATTTCCATTGCTTTTTATATTGATATGAATGCACAATAGTTGTGAATGTTATAAACCTTTATTGATTTTTCACTAATCGATCCCAACAACTGGTATCAGAGCCTAGGGTTTGTTCATCATTGTGTCTGTGAAGAAATAGGTTTTCTACTATTTGTGGTTATTTGTTGTATTTTTTCTTGAAAATGGAAAGAGCAATAGAATTTGAAAAATTAAATCAAAGTAATTGGCCAATATGGAAAAATGATGATAGAAGATTATCTTGTTGGAAAATAATTGGATCGGCCACTTCGAGGTAAAGAGGTCATGCCTGTTGGAATGGAAGATTGGGAACGAGATGTTCTTGATCGAAAATGTTTGACAGCTATTAGACCATGTATTTTACCATCAATTTTATTTTATGCTTGTCAATGTAAAACATCTGCAGAGCTTTGACAATCTTTTGAGCAACTCTAGTGCAAATAAAATGTATGCGATGAAAAAATTATTTCTTTTGAAAATGAAAGAAGGTGGTTACATGTAACTGAATTTAATTCAATTTCTGCACAATTGAGGTATTTGAAAGTGAATTTGGATGAAGAAGTGTTATGTTTGCTTTTGATGAGTTCTCTGCCTGCTAGTTGGGATACCTTGGTTACCACTATAACTAATACCGTGGTTGCCATTGTTAAATGGAGAGACTAGAAATGTATCCACAGAAGTACTTGCCAAATCAAATTAAGCATTGGCAGCAGGAGATATAGGAAGAACATAATATAGAGACCAACCCTATGGATTTAATAAGGGCAAATCTCATAGTAGAGGCAGGTCCAAGTCACAGGGCAAAAATGTTGTTTGCTGGTATTGCAAGAAACCTGGTCACAAAAGGAAAGATTTTTATGCTTTGAAGAATAAGCAAAAGGCCAAGGGCAAGGATAACCATGCCGAAGCAAGTACAACTTTGAATATTGAAGATGGGGTCACTTTTAGTGCTGCATGGACAACATTGTTTATTGTAGATACTTGAGTTTTAGACACTAGTGCTTCATTTCATCTTTGCCCAGAAAGGTCATATTTTTCATCCTATGATGGTGACTTGGTTTATGTTGGTGATGATCAAGCTTGCAAAATCTTGGGCATTGGAAATGTTGTTATCAAGCAATCAGATGAAAAGAAGCACACATTGAGAAATGTTATGTATGTTCCTGAGTTGAAAAAAAATCTAATTTCCGTTGGGCAGTTAGATGACTCTAGTTTCATAGTGACTTTTGGAAATGGGTCATGGAAGATTTCAAGAGGTTGTATGACAATATTGAAAGGGCAAAAAGATGGGAGTCTCTGCACTCTTCATGGCACTGCTCAAAGGAATGATGCTACAGAGAAGATCGTTTCTGCAGTTAGTAAAAATGAGGATATGCAGATTTGGCATAGTCGTTTCGGTCATCTCAGTGAGCACGGTATGAAGGTACTGCAAACTCAAAATCTTATTCTTATTTTTAAGCATTCCATTCTTGATTTTTGTGATTATTGTGCCATAGGTAAGCAGCGTAGAGTTAGTTTTAAAAGAAATGAATTCATAGAAAAAGTAAAGCATTAGAATTGATTTATTTTGATGTTTGTGGCCATGTTAATGTTAAATCTCTTGGTAGAACTTCTTATTTTGTCACTTTTTTAGATGATTATTCTAGAAAGTATTGGTTGTATCCATTAGCATCTAAGGATCAAGTTTTGGAAGTTTTCAAGGTCTTCAAAGGCAAGCTTGAAAAAGAAACAGAGAGATTTATAAAATGCTTACAAACTGATAATGGTGGTGAATATTGCTCGAATGTCTTTTATACTATTTGTAAAGAAAATGACATTCACAGAGTAATGACTGTTACTGGGACACCACAATAAAATGGTGTCTTTGAGATAATGAATATGACCATCATTGAAAGAGTAAGAAGCATGCTATTACAATCTTGTCTTGATGAGCAATTTTGGGCAGAAGCAGCTAATACAGCTGTGGATTTGAACAATAGATCTCTCAGTGCACCATTGAATAGTGAAATACCTAAAATTCTATGGAGAGGTAAAAGTGTGTCATATGAACACTTGAGAACATTTGGGTGTGAAGCTTATGTTCAAGTGCCCAGTGAAAGTAGAACCTAGTTGGATGCCAAGTCAATAAGATATGATTTTCTTGAGTATGCTGGTGATGATAGAAGTTATAGTATTTAGAATCCTATTGCAAAGAAGGCTATCTGAAATCGGGATGTTCTCTTTAATAAGAATGTAATGTTTGCTGAAAGGAAGCAGGAAGAGCCGAAACAAAAAAAGCTTGTTGTGGATATACAAGAACCAAATCTCATTGTTTTACCTCAACAAGTGCAATAGAGTCAAGCTCGAGCTCAAGACAGTTTAGATGGAGGTGATGCTAGTTATGAGGATGACACTGAATTAGTTCAAGATGAAGAGGGACTACCAGTTACACCTAAGTCAGAATTGAGAAGATCCACACGCCCTCACAAACCCATACAAAGGTATTCTCCTACCTTATATTATGATTTGTATACTGATAGTGGTGAACCTAAGTCTTTTTAGGAGGCTATTTATTGTCATAATGCTGAAAGTGGCATAAGGCGATGGAAAAGGAGATTGATGCTTTGCATAAGAATGATACGTGGGAGTTGGTGGAACTTTCACATGGGAAGAAAGCATTAAAGAATAGGTGGGTAATGCTATTAAGTGGGAGGCACATGGCCTTATGCGATATAAGGCCAGACTTGTGATAAAAAGTTATCAGAAAAAATCAGGTGTTGATTTTAATGAAATTTTTGCTCTCGTTTTTAAGCATAGCTCTATTAGAGATGTTTTATCTTTAGTTGCTAATTTGAATTTGGAGCTAGGACAACTTGATATTAAAACTGTTTTTTTGCATGATGATCTTGATGAAGAAATTTAAATGTGTCAACTTGACGGTTTTGATAACAAAATCAATTCTAGCTTGGTTTGCAAGTTGAAAAAGGGATTGTATGAGAATCTAGGCAATGGTATAAGAAATTTGACAATTTTATATTGGGTGAAGGTTATTCTAGATGCGATTTTGATCATTGTGTGTACTTCAATGGTTCAACATATAATTCTTTTACTATTTTGTTAATTTATGTTGATGATATGCTTGTTGCTAGCAATGATCTGAGTGAAATCAAGTGTTGAAAGCTTGACATGTCTAAGCATTTTTCCACCAAGAATCTTGGACTAATCAAGAAGATTTTGGGCATGTATATCCATAGAGACAGAAATCAATATAAGCTTTGATTAAGTCAATCTGAATATATTTTTAAAGTTCTTGAGCGCTTCCATATGATTGACTGTAAACATGTTTCTACGTCATTAACTGCACATTTCAAGTTGTCTAAAAGAGACTCTCCAATGAATGAGGAATCTAGAATAAGATGAAGAATGTTTCATATACTTTTGTAGTGGGTAGTTTGATGTATGTCATGGTTTGTACTAGACCTGACATTACCCATGCAATGGGAATATTTTCCAAATTTATGTTTAATTTAAGTTGGGAGCATTGGCAACTAGCTAAATGGATTCTTCGGTGTTTTGAAGGACACGAAATGTATCCTTGTGTTTTGAAAATTTATCATTGGAAGTTGTTGGTTATGTAGATGTAGATTATGTAAGATGCCGTGATACTAGAAGGTCAACCACTGGATATATTTTTAATGTTGGTGGTGGTGCAGTCAGCTTGATGTCGAGGTTACAGGATATTGTTGCATTCTCATCAACTGAAGCTGAGTATGTGGCAGTGACTGATGCAGCAAAAGAAATGATTTGGTGAGAATGTCACTTGGCCAGTTTGGGGTGAAACATGATAAATATGTTATGCATTATGATAACCAGAATGTTATTCATCTGGCTAAAAATGCAGCTTTTCATCCAAGACAAAGTACATAGAGATTAGATATCATTTTATTTGGTTTGCCCTCGAGCGTAGAGATTTGGAGCTGGACAAGATTCACACTAATAAGGACCTTGCTGATATGTTGACAAAGATTGTTTCAACTAAAAAGAATACGATGTGTAGAATACTTTTGGGGTTGGACGAGAAGTAACCTCAGGTGGAGTGTGGTGCATTGGTGATTATTTCGAAGATTTTGTGATTTGTCTTTAAATGGGATATTGTTACATGTAAGAAAACAAATCATACATGTGGGAGTTTTATTTAATTTTTCTCTCTTTTATTTTGGGCCATTGGATTTCATCTAATCCATTGGTTGTAGTATTATAGGAACTTTACTCTTTTAAAAAGATTAATTAAAGAGAGAAATAGTGAAAAAAAGATAGAGAGATGGGGCTACAATTGGGTTTTCTCTTGAGGGCTTAGTATGCTCTGTTTTAGAGAGATAAAGTGAGCAAAAGGCTTTAACTCCATTGTAGGTTTGCTGTGTGCCATGTTTTAGTGAAAGAAAGTGTTAAAGAAAACTCATTTTTGGGTGTTTTTGGTGCCTTGTTTTTAGGTTCGGTTTAGAGTGAAAAATGGTTGTTGGAAATTGATATTTTGAGCTTGATTTCACCTTGTAATCTTCCTAAATCAATAAGTACATTTTCGCACCATTCTCCCGTGGATATAGGTCACATTTTGTTACTGAACCACGTTAAAAATTTGTGCTCTTTTGATTGAATGTTGTTGGATTTTTCATTCCATGTTCTTGCTTTGATATTGTGTAATTTTCATTGCTTGTTTATATTGATGTGAATGCACAATACCTTTGAATTTTATAAACCCTTGCTGATTTTTACCAATCGATCCCAACCAATAACTCCTCAAACTCATGAAGTTATATAGATATTTAATTAACCAAAGGTCAATTATAAAGTAGAATTGGTTTGCATTGCATTTGAGCTTCAAATCTACCCCTTCAATCGTGTAAATAATGATGCAATTGATTATATTAATGTTAAAGGGGTTATGGAGTTTATTTGCATTTTTTGGCTCCAATACCATGTAATTTGGGAGAATTTGATGGAGAAACAGTCGAAGGCCATCCTGCCTGCAACTAGAAGTGACCCTTTTGATCATCCTGCCTGCAACTAGAAGTGACCCTTTTGATCATTCAATTGGACCCTCATGGGAGTAACCCTGATATATATATATATATATATATATAATAAAGAGAGAGAGAGAGAGAGAGAGAGAGATATGACACGCCAGGGACGAGTACTACTACAAGTACGTACGACACTAGACTACGAGTATTACGTCGGTAGGTACTATAGTACGTAACGTAACTTAC
>NW_006498507.1:1220640-1256744 GCF_000471905.2 Amborella trichopoda | reverse complement strand
TACGTTACTACTACGTACCGTACGTACGTACGTAACGTAACGTACGTTACGTTACGTTACGTACTACTACTACGTACGTACGTACCGTACGTACGTACGTACGTACGTACTATATATATATATATATATATAATAAAAGTAAAGAGAGAGAGAGAGAGAGAGAGAGAGGATTATGTCAGCCCATGGGCAGACTACTACAATGTCAGCCAATGACTCAGATTCAATCTGGGCTAATATGACAGTTACAATCTCATTTCGTATTTGAATTTTTCATTTTTTTAAAAAAATACAAATCACTTGAAATTTTAGATGTTCACCCTTCTCATCAAAGCTCACATAATAAAAATATAAAAAACTAATTTGTAAAATATAAATAGAACAAAATACCCTCAAAATATTTTGGGGGTATTTTGGTTAATTTATATTTTACGAATTATTGGTTTTATATTTTTATTAAATTCTTCTATTTTTGAATAATATATGCTCCAAATTTCAAATGATTTGGATTTATAGAAAAAAAAAAATTCAAATAAAAAATGAGGTCGTAACCGTCATATCGGCCCAGATTCAATCTGGGCCATTGGCTAACACTGTAGCTATCAGCCCGTGGGCTGACATGATCTTTTTATATATATATATATATATATATATATATATATATGGATATGAGTGTGAAAAAATCCCTAAATCCCTCAAAATTTCATCTCATTTCACTATGAGGTTTGGGAGATATGATCAAAAGAGTGCCGAAAGGTTATTATCTTTGGGAACCCACCGTCAATATAATTTTCAATAGTTCATTCGAAAATGGTATCATCATCATCATTATCAAACCTTTTTCAAACTATTTGGGTGGCTATACAAATCCTGGTCTACCATTCTGTTTTGTCATTATCTAGAAGTTGCTTTATAATTGAGCCAGTTTTTAAGTTCCCAACTATGAATAGTGCCTTGTCAATGGCTTTGGATTTTGAAACCCTATATCTCAAGCATCTGATATCAGAATGCCTTGATTTTATGAGGGTGTCTTGGGGGCATCTTAGGTTAAACTTCAATCAGCTTTGGTGGTATTTTGAGCTTATTTCATTGAG
This sequence comes from Amborella trichopoda, assembly GCF_000471905.2. The sequence goes on along the minus strand of NW_006498507.1, from coordinate 1,255,653 downwards.
GTTTTGTCATCTCCCTTATCCACCATCCGTGTGACAGTTCAGCGTCCCGACAATGTTTGGAACCCAATATTTTTGGCTTAGAAGCCCCATTTCATATCTTATGAGGAAGGCCATTATTTGATTATGATAAAAACCATTTTTCAAGTTCTCAACAGGTTCTAACCGTTCTGGTGTATATGATACAGTTTGCCTGTTTGAATGGCTAACCTTATGCTTTCTATAGTTAGTGGCTTACCATTATGAAGATTCCCTTATATTCCCCACCTTTCAAGGATTTGGAGTCCTAATGTCCATCCCTAGGTTTTGATCCCAGGTTGCCAGGATAGGATGGTCACAATCTAGTCCAATCTTGTACTCCATATTTGACCAGACTAGTTTTGACGCCATGTTGGATGTCTGGATACAAAATTCACCCAAACAATATCAAAATAAAAATGAGAGCATACCACTACTACTGCATATCTATATACCGTGCACATAAATCCACCAGTGGAGTACTATTCCATCATAGAACCATAGATTATCATTATCATCGTCAAAGCTTTTTTTTCAACTTGTTGGGGTCAGCGACACGAATCTTAATCCACCATTCTACTATATTAAGGGCCATAGAGTATGAAAATATATTTTCTTAATCCAATTCATAGTCCAAATATAGAATTTTCCAAGAAGTGTTCTTATCACACACAACAAAAAAAGCCATGGAGAGAGAGAGTATAAAAAATTATACATTCAATGTAAACAGTTAGAGAAATAAGTTGACCAAGAAGCACTAGAACAGACAACCTCAAATTCCCACCACAAGGTGCTGAAAGGATGTGAAGATCTGGTTTCAACAGTGCAACGTTGGTGCTCAGTCTACCCCTCCTTTAAAGAAAAAGTGAGGCATAGCAACCACACAAACTTCATCTCTCTCAAACCAAACCAAGACTATGCAAATTCTCAGTCAATGCTTTACATGAGTGCTCTAACACTCACAACTATATAATATGCGCATACATATGAGAGAAAGATCAAATTTGAATCTTCAAGTATCTCTACAGAGGCAGAGAGAGATTTGCATTGAAAATGTTTCCCATTAGATGGTTATCATCATTATTAGTGATTGGGGTTCAGTTTTTGTTTATCCAAAATGCTTGGTCAAAGCCCTATGAGATGCCTACCAACTGCAAGAGACTAGAATGCCCTTCTTATGTGGTTCTTCACCACTTCAATGAATTTGAGATCAGGAGCTACCAGGGCCACACTATCTGGATGTCCACAAAAGAGATTAGCAGCAACTCGTATAAAGAGGCTGCCAATGAAGGCTTTGAAACGTATGTATACTCATCCGCCTTGTTCCCAAATTTCAAACATAAATTGCCGTCAGTATTTGTGGTTTTAGTACTTGAAAATTTGAACCTGGGGGGTCGTTTACTTCGTCCTAAAGTTCTTCAAGAGTAAGAACTTTTTTTCATATTTGACTTTTTTTCATATTTGTTTTATGAAAAGGTAGTATGCCCTATTGCTCTTCATCAATGCTATTTTGTAGGAAAGCTCATTTATATCTCAAAGGGGAAAATTACAAGAACCCATATTGACTCAACTTCTTTTACGGCCTCTCCTAACCGATTTTTTTAGGGAAATATGTAGACTTTATTTTTATGTTTCATTTTTCTATAGACCCAAGCTTTCAAAATATATATTGCTCTATAAATATTCTATCTATTATATCTTCTAATCCCTAAAACAACTTTACTCATTTTAAATCAATTTTTTTATCCTAAATAAATTTAAAACATACATCATTTCTAAACCCCATCTTTCTATTTTTCTTTCTTTGTCCCGGTAAATCTCCGAAACCCCTCTCTCTCTCCAAAATTTCCCTCAACTCTCCCTCCGCATGTCTATTACAAATTTTGAGATAGAGGTTTGGAAAATTCATGAGGAGAGAGAAACACATCAAGAGAGAGGGGTTTAGAAATAATGTCTTTTTAAAATTTGTTTGGGCTAAAAGTATATAATAAAAATAGGTAAAATTGGTTTAGGGGTTAAAAGATATAAAAAAAAATTACAATAAAACCCCTAAAATGATCCTTTCTAGACAACCTACCCCAATAAAGTTTTTATAAGCAACTTTTACTCCAAATTGAACTTTTCTAGCAAATACCTTCCCAAATAGAAAAAAAGTCCTATTTTTTAACAAAAATGTCCGTATTGCTGGACCGCCCTCATTTTGTGCTGGACCGCATGCCTAAAGTACCGCACCGCGCCTATTTTGTATCAGACCGCATGCTCTCCACAAGCCAAAGTCCCAGACAACTCCCATTTTGTGTTGGACCGCATGCCCAAAGTATCGGACCGCCCCCATTTTGTATCGAACCGCATGCTTTCCATAAGCAAATTGTCAAACCACCCCATTTTGCGCTGGACCGCATGCATTTCAAATGACAGTTTGGCTTTCATTTTACCTTTTTATGATTTGGGGATATTTGCTAGGAAAGTTAAAATTAGGGTAAAAAATGAGAAAAAAAGTTTGGTTAGGGGTAAGTTGCATAGGAAATCTATTCTTGGGGGTTATTTATAATTTTCCCAAGATATAATAGAAAGATTATTTTCTGGAGATAAGGTTTTGAAACATTGGGTTTATGGAGAAATAAAACCTAAAAATTGCATCTATGAAGATATTTTCTCGTTTCTTTAACGCAACTTTTATCCCAAAATTAACTTTTATAGCAAAAACCCCCCAGTGAAAAAAGCCATAGTTTGAAGGATGAAAATACCCTTACCCTACGTGAAGGCGCTACATTCCCGTAGATGCTCAATCACCAAAGACGATCCAATACATATTACTGTCAGACCTGAACCCATACTACATTAACTGTCGGACAACGATATGTCAGACTGCATACAACTTATGCCAGGCCAAGGCATCATAGTGTCGGATCGACAAAATATACTCTCTGACCGCTTTAGAATTGTCAGACCATAGGCCTTGCAAGCAACACTGCCGGACCATATGGAACATAATAACAGACCGTATGTCAAATATGCCGACCTTTGGCCCACGTTGCCAGATGGTTTTTACAAATGCCGGGCCGACGGCATTGGCATTTTGGTCCAAAGAATTATGATTATGGCAAATAATGCCCTAATTTGTTATAAAAGTTTGTTTCGGGATAAAAGTTACAATAAAAAAAATGGTTAGGAAGAAGTTGTCTAGAAAGTTTAATTTAAAAGATATTTGTAATTTTTCCTAAAAACTATGTACTAATTTTCCATTGGCGGACCATGTAATGTGTGAGAGCTCTCTCAGGGAGAGAACTTCCACATGAACCAAATGACCACAATGTTTAGAGAATGGTAAGATCCATATGTGTATAAGAAATTTATGCTCATGAGTATCCAATGCCTTCTAATTGATGGATGGACCGTGTGATGGAGAGAGTGAAACCCATGACATGTATTATACTGGTGGATCCCCTCTCTCCAAACTGGCCAAAGGAGTTGGATAGTGATGAGGGAGAGCAGGGTGTACACTGCACAAATGTACTTGTAGCAGGGCTCATTATCCTTCAATCACCATCCAACCTACTAATGCGATGGTGCTAATCATTATGAATAAAAATTTAAAATGTTGAAAAGCAAAATAAATAAATAAGTTATATAAAAATGACATTTTCTCATTTTTGGCTTTTTTCTTCTTTGATTGTTTGATCTTCTTCCTAACATATAGTGTGCTTATTTCTCCTAATAAATTGAAGACGATTAATAAAATACCGGTGATTTCTTAATTCTAAATTTTAAATAATTTAGGTCCCAGTTTTCTCTAACAAATATCATTTTAAAAAGGATGGATAGTTGGTCCAACTTCGATATCAGCTTTGAGAAGTATATTTTATTTTGGAAAAAGTTATTATAAAGTTGCAACCTTAAAAAGTAGAATTAAGGTACATGTCAAAAATCCATCGAAAAAAGATGTTTGAATGTTGAAAAACCTCTAATTGATCATCTCACCATCTAAATATGAAAAAAAAAAAGATTTCCATCTGCCTAATTCCCACCTCATTTTCGCCAGACTCTTTGACTATATACAAGGCAAGAACAATGTCCACATGAAAATTGAAATGACGGCACCGGTCCTTGTCGATATTGTCCCATCATCAAGCCCTCTCTGCAACTCCACTTTCGCCGTAAAATTTTATGTGCCCAAAAAACACCAGAAGAAGCCACCAGTTTCCAGTCAAGTCGAGCCGGAACAGTGGCCAGGAAATCAATATGTAGCAGCTAGAAGATTCGGAGGTTTCATGAATGACTCAAATGTAGCAATGGAAGCATTGGCTTTGAAGGAGAGCTTGGAGAAAAGCCCATGGGCTTCTAGAACTTCTTTAAAACGAAGGAAGGGCAGTTCTGAGTTCACAGTTGCTGGGTATGATTCCCCATATGAGTATGACAATAGGGTCAATGAGGTTATGATATTTTTAAATGATTATTGATGGGTGTACAAGAACTTTATTAAGGGAAAATAATATGAAAAGTCTCTCTCCCTCTCTCCTCTTTTTTCTCACTTGCACAAACAAGAGGAGACTGTTGCATAACTGCCATTAAGAAATCATGTCTTATCTCTCCTCTCTCTCTTTACTCTTTTCTCATCCCTTGCTTTGCACCTTGAGAATGAAGATATAATATTGAGAAGGTTTTGGTTGGAAGCTCGGGATATTTGTGGTAATAAGGTAGTGGCTTTCAATCATGTCTTTAGGAAAGCGAATGAGAAGGCAAACTCGTTTGTTAAGGATGGAGTGTTAGCCCCGTCTTTGGTGCTCAATTCTTTATCCTTTTAATTGTTGTGCTCTTCATCTCTTCAGTGTAATCTTTGGATTGATTGAGAAGTAAAGTCATTGTGACCTTGTCAAAAAAAACAAAATACAATTAACTATAAAACATTTCAAAAGTTTAATCAGTGAAAAATGCATAATTCTGGCCTCAGAAGAGAATGTAATACCTAAAAAGAGCCAAAAATGCCTTCTCTACTCTATTTTTTTGTAGGGTTGCAAGCAGAAGGATCCCACTAAAAGAAAACATATAATGAGCATGTCACAAAGAACACTCGTTTTTGCATTGACAACAAGACGGCAGATGTGCCGTTTTGAATTGAGAAGAAGAAAGGTACACGAGCCTTTGTGAATTGAGAACAAGAAAGGTATATTTAGCTTCCCAATTATGCTCATCCAAATATTTGATTGAGCCCACCTAAAAAGAGACTTCCTCTAAAACCTTTGAGTTTGGGTCTATATCTAATTTTTACTTGACAAAAAGAGGATACTAAACCAAATCAGACTAGACCATTGGTTTTATTGCTTTATCTCTTCTTATGATGTAGCTTTCACTTCTTTCCTGAGTATTTCTTAATGTACCTAATGTAATATCTTTTATTTCTAATGAAATCAGAGAGGGGACTAATTTCTCAGTTGACTTGCCCAAAAACAATTTAAGAAAGCACTCCTTCGCAAAAGCATGTTGGGTGGATTTTATAAATCCAAATTTTGCCACACACTTTCTTCATCTCAACAATCAATCTCAAGTGAATTCCCACCTTATAAAATCTCAGAATGAGTATGCACCAATAATGAACCTCCATCGTTCATTTGGTTGATTACAACTACAAACTCCCTTTTTACAAGGGGAGGAACGTGATCATTTATTTTACTTTAGGGGGGCTAATTTAGCGGGGGTTTTGGCCCAACCAAAAGTGCATTAATATAAAGATGAATTTACAATAATTTACAGAACTGAAGTCCCTAATTTTTATTTTTATTTTTCCATCTGGTAACTAACATTAAACTGAAATCCTAGTTTGGAGGAAAAACATAAATGGGTACACACCCTTCCACAATTTCGTTTTACGGGTAAGAAGCTCGCTCCACAAATTACAGAATCCCTATAGATCCATCTGGAAAAGGTCTACAAGGATAATGCATTAAATTTAACCGTGTAACATGCCTCAAGGAAAAGACTCTTCACCATATTTTCGAGCAAGCTAGGGTAGTCCCCCTCTTGCAGGGATAAGGTCGGCCATTTCACTGTTCATTAATTCTATAAATATTGAAAAATGGGGGATGTAAGAGGTAGAACTTAACTGGCTAAACAATTTAAACTTTTCAGTATAGAAGCAAACAACAATTGAATGCATGAGATTGATTCAATTGGCAAGGCATCAACGCTCAAACACCTGAGATTGATTCAATCAGCAAGGAATTAGGCCATTTGCCTGCTCATAACACGGAAATTTTCCTTCTGGCCATTTTGTTGTGGGATGTAAGGACAATGCAGAAAATGATGATGTTAGCAGTGAAAAAAAATTTGCATCTCACAAGATCTGCATTAATCCCAGGAAATAGTTCAATTTGGGTTTGGTTTAAAGCATTGCTGTGAAGGTTTGGATAGTCACCTTCCACGCATCCACAGATCAGAACTTGGTTGTCCTACTAGGTCAGATCATAGAATTCAAGAAATACACATTGAGAATTCAAATACAATAAAATATTTCCCTTACGATAGCTCCAAGCCCTCCTCAATGGGGCAATGGCAGACATACAGATAGAGCTAAAACACTCTTGTAACATCTATAAATTACACCTGTTCCCTATGGTGATACAAGTATACAAATCAATTACAGTAAAGGGGGGACACTTCTAGTCAGTCCTCAAAATGAGAAGAAGCATGGAAAGGATCGAGCAATCCTAAAACCACACCAGAGGAAAAACCGTCAACTCTCCGACTTTCGAAATCCCACCCCAAATTAAGATTCTCGCCAAAAAATCCTACACATCTCTGACTAAAGTTTCAAGAGACAAGATCAGCTTCATCCATACCTGGAGAAACCAAAATCCAACCTCATCATGCCCCTAAATTCAATTCCTCTGGAACTGGTGCCCCAGCTTGAACACAGAGCTCAACAATGGCTGGTGCCTTACCATAAAACCTCTTTAACTCGTTGCTTAGTGGAGAACCATTGGGATCTGCAGTGTGCCACACATATTTGGGGAAAATCAAATCCTCCATTGTAGCCTCTTGCCAAGCATGTTGGCCATTGCGTTGCTGGTGCTTGAAAACCTCACACATTCTCACCTTGGGCCCAACCTGAACCTCAAAACCATAACCACAAGTCTTCACTGAATACTTCTTCATGAGCTTCTTTGCTCCTTCCCTCATCTTAAACCATGAGTTCATGGTCTTAGTGCTCAATTCTCTCACATCTTCTTCTCCACTTTCAAAAGAAAGAATGCTCAATTCTCTTACATCTTGTACATTTTCAGAAGCAAATACTCGAGACTCTAACTGAAAACCATGAGCTGAACTTGGCTTCAATCTCTCATTTTCAGAGAATTCTCTCAAAGTCTCTTTTCTGAAGTCAGGAGGAAGGTGATTACGTACGAATGAATCATGGATCTCTGAATTACCTCCCAGATAGGATTTGGATCCTTTTAATGAACTGGAATTTTCTTCACGTTCAGGAGTAAGCCTAGTGTGACAAAGCAATTCATTGGTCGGCGAGTTATTGGCCGGATCATTGCATTGTAAGCTCTCACCTGAGCATAATTGGGGCCTTTTCTCCGAGTTCAATTTCCTTGAATTCTCTGCTCTCACCTTAAAATCAATTGGCAAGTAAATGAAATCATAAGTTCGTCAGTGGCATCCATCAATGGCATCCAGTAACATCTTTGATGTGTATATATGGATGAACCCCAAATAAAGAATCAGATAATCCAATATCAAACATAAAAATACCATATACATGCATGCAACCCGAAAACAACATAAAAAGAGGTCACATCTAGACGAGAGTAACAATAATTAATTTTGATAAAAATCATAGTAACAATAATTAACTTAGTAATATCTGTGCCTTGTTCACCTTTTATTTGTTTAGAATGTTTAACAAATTTTTAGTTTTGGACAGAATCATGGTCGTACTGAAACAAAAAATGACAATGAAAAGATAGCCAAACTTATATCTTTTGATATTTTGTGAATGCAGAGATACCAACTTTCTAAACAATAAATTATTTCAAGGAACCTTTAACAAATCTTATATTGGAGTTTTTTTACAAAGGACTATAAACTGAATAACGTACAGTCTCAGTTGCAGTTCCCATGGAGTCCAGACAATCCTGGAAATAGGATTTTTTCCACTAACTTATTACAGTATTTACAGGGTCAAAGATGAGTTTCAGCTAAATTTTTAAAAGAAAGCATATTATAACTCAGTATACTAAGAAAAAACCATTGTCCACTTGATCATAACAGGCCATCACTCAAATCAATGGCGATGGAGAGAGAGTAGGACACACCAAAACAAGGCAGGGTCCCAATGGAAGATTGAAACAATCTCCATCTCCATTCATCACTGGACAGGGATGACTAAATCAACAGTGGTTTTTCCGTAGCCCATTAACAAGTAGTACACTTTCCCAGCTTTTAGTTTAAGGATGTCATAAAGGTATATAGCAGGACCATCTACTTGTTAGGAATGTTCTTGATCATAAACGTGGTTCGTATGTCTTCTCCCCGCAAGATTCGATCAATGTCAAGCTCATACTGCTTCTTATTGTCAGTTTGATTAGAACTTGCCTCGTTCCTACGACTCCTAGCCCGCTCTGTGGGATTGTCAAACGGAGCAAGCATACCCATCATTGGGCATCTTGGAGGGTACATGTGGTGATGTTAAGGAGAAGGCAAACCTAGATTTGGAGAGGACAATGAAGGATTCATATTGTTTGCACCATGCTGCCCAAGCAAGTTATGAGCAGCGAGTTCTACGAGATGCAAACCAGAGCTCCCAGCAAAGCCCACACTTCCAAGAGAACCTGGGTGAAATCCAGAAGCATCGGCTGATTCATTTGTATAACTATGTCTTCTGTCCCAAAGGGAGGGATTCATAACAGGTGCTGAACCCACATGGTGGTGATGAAGAGAAAGAACAGGGTTTATGACGTGGCCATCAGCACGAGGAAATCCATGCAATTGAGGGGGTCGACTGTGAACACCATTAACAAACGATGGGGAGCTTGACCACATCATGGGTCCTGGAGCATGAGGATGGTGATATGCATTAGGGTTTCCCCAAACAAATTGGGTCCATGTAAAGGGCAGCTTTCATTTCCTGAAACACCGACTAAGAGATAGTATAAGATCTTTATATTTAATCAAAAAATTCCCCTAAGGCAAGAAATAGATTAAGCAATATTTAAACAAAAATTCGTTCTTACAGAATATGTGATTAAAAATAAAAAATAAAAAATAGCACGAAAGTCTGAGCAAATTCCATTCTTAATCAGGCTTAAAACACACTTAGTAGCCCCTCACACATTGAATAGAAGAAATCACTAACAAGTTATAAGTACAAATACAAATCTCCAAAACATAACGCAACCAGTTCATTAGTGTCTACTTCAACTGAGACATGACTGTTCCAGGCATTGACTGCCAAAACTAACTCTAAAAATGCAGACATCATTCTCTTTGTTTCTCATGAATTCCACTAAAGAAATGCAAGCAGGCATTCCGCATCATAAGCTCCAGATAAAAGCAATTCAGTCTTGTAAGGAACGTAAAGAGCAGAGTAAGGTTTCTTCTACGGTTTTCATTCATCTCATAAGAATGATTGTTGAAGCCATTAGAACCCCTTGCATGGATTGCCCTGCCATCAACTCCTTCAGCTGGTCCGGAATTTATATTTACAGCTAGGCCAGATATGGCACCCGGAGAATTATAGGGAACACTATTGCTGAGACCATTGTCATACTCTAGAAGCGAGTGAGGATGGAAAGCTGGCATGCCTTGAAAACCGAAGTTCATATTGTGGCCCACAGAATGGCTTTGCTCACTGAGACTACTGTCATGGTTGGCAGCTGAAGCAACCCCAACCGGTGAGGATAACGCATGGGGAACACTTGAGGAGATCCCATGATATGGGGCATCCATGTACGGACTTAAAGGTGCTTGGATGGTGGAATGCTGACCTTGGATAGCCCCGTTATCTAGAGAGCCAGGTGTAAAAGTTCCATGTGGGAACAAGCCTGCAGGTTGGGCAACGACTTTGGTAGAGCTAATGATGTATTTAATGAATTAAAGAAGGGAAAGTTTTTGAAAGATATGGAAAATTTAACACTTTACAGATATCTTTTGGTTTAATTTCGAAATACCCATGAAAGAAAGTTGGAATAGTTGCAAATGGGTAAATATTAAATAGTTCATCACTTATGAGTATTTTAGTAAATTTTCCATTAAAGAATTTAAAATGAGTGAAGCATACTATATTCAAGGGACTATGGATGGTCACCACTCTCTAAAATGATCGATGTTGATAGAGAGTGTGGGGACTACCATTGAGGTAATCTCCTGTTTTGGTGGTCCTGTCCTCCATCAGCAGTCCGCAATTCATGGGTGATGACCCCAATGAATTATAGCTTCCCTTAGTCCATTATATTATCAAAATACTTATTCAAAACTAATGGACAAGTAAAAGTGGCTAGGGTTATACCATAGCATCCAGAAGGTGAGTTATCAGGAGGGCGGCATGCCCTAAACAATTTAAACTTTTGAGTGTAGAATTCTGCAAACAACACTTGAATGCATGAGATTGATTCAATTGGCAAGGAACACTCAAACACCTGAGATTGATTCAAGCAGCAAGGCATTAGGCCATTAGCCTGCCCATAACACGGAAATTTTCCTTCTTGCCATGTTGTTGTGGGATGTAAGGACAATGCCGAAAATGATGATGTTAGCAGTGAAAAACAAATTTGCATCTCACAAGATCTACATTATTCCCATGAAATAGTTCAATTTGGGTTTGGTTTAAAGCATTGCTGCGAAGGTGTGGATAGTCACCTTCCATGCATCCTCAGATCAGAACTTGGTTGTCCTACTAGGTCAGATCATAGAATTCAAGAAATACACATTGAGAATTCACATAAAATAAAATATTTCCCTTATGATAGCTCCAAGCCCTCCTCAATGGGGCAATGGCAGACATACAGATAGAGCTAAAACACTCTTGTAACATCTATAAATTACACCTGTTCCCTATGGTGATACAAGTATACAAAACAATTACAGTAAAGGGGGGATACTTCTAGTCAGTCCTCAAAATGGAAAGAAGCATGGAAAGGATCGAGCAATCCTAAAACCACACCAGAGGAAAAACCGTCAACTCTCCAACTTTCGAAATCCCACCTCAAATTAAGATTCTCACCAAAAAATCCTACACATCTCTGACTACAGTTTCAAGAGACAAGATCAGCTTCATCCATGCCTGGAGAAACCACATCCAACCTCATCATGCCCCTAAATTCCTCTGGAACTGGAGCCCCAGCTTGAACACAGAGCTCAACAATGGCTGGTGCCTTACCATAAAACCTCTTTAACACGTTGCTTAGTGGAGGACCATTGGGATCTGCAACGTGCCACACATATTTGGGGAAAATCAAATCCTCCATTGTTGCCTCTTGCCAAGCGTGTTGACCATTGCGTTGCTGGTGCTTGAAAGCCTTACACATTCTCACCTTGTGCCCCTTGGGCCCGACCTGAACCTCTAAACAATAACCACAAGTCTTCACTGAATACTTCTTCATGAGCTTCTTTGCTCCTTCCCTCATCTTAAACCATGAGTTCATGGTCTTAGTGCTCAATTCTCTCACATCCTCTTCTCCACTTTCACAAGAAAGAATGTTCAATTCTCTTACATCTTGTACATTTTCAGAAGCAAATACTCGAGACTCTAACTGAAAACCATGAGCTGAACTTGGCTTCAATCTCTCATTTTCAGAGAATTCTCTCAAAGTCTCTTTTCTGAAATCAGGAGGAAGGTGATTACGTACGAATGAATCATGGATCTCTGAATTATCTCCCAGATATGATTTGGATCCTTTTAATGAACTGGAATTTTCTTCAAGTTCAGGAGTAAGGCTAGTGTGACAAAGCAATTCATTGGTCGGCGAGTTATTGGTCGGATCATTGCATTGTAAGCTCTCACCTGAAGGTAATTGGAGCCTTTTCTCCCAGTTCAATTTCCTTGAATTCTCTGCTCCGTGTTCATGAGGAGGCCTGGAATAAGAAAGTGAATCATGGGTCTGCAAGTTATTGTCTTGAAATGGCTCAAAATCTAGAACCCTTCCGTCGGCAATATAAACAGGCCTGGTTCTTCTTCTGGTTGGGTAATCTTCAAGGTCTAGACCAGCCTGAATACAGAGCTCCACAATGGCAGGAAGCCTCTGAACTTTGAATCTTTCATCATGAACAACTCTTGGTCTTCCTGCTCTATCATAGAGATGGAAACAATGGGGAAAACCCACCACATCTTCGATTCTTCCCTTCCTCCATACATGCGTATGGCTCCTGAAACCACTTTTGGGGCCTGTGCATGTCCTTATTTCATAGCCAATGGAACCGATATGGACCTCATGGCAGAACCTGAAAGGAATTCCAGAAGCTCAGAGAGAATACAGAGAGAGAGAAAGAGAGAGAGAGAGAGAGAGAGCATACCTGCATCTTTTAACAGGAACCACACCATAAACAAGCTTCGAGAGACCATCGAGAAGTTTAAGTCTAGCCCCGTAAACTTCGTATGCGATGGGAACGAGCTCTGGCACTAGAAGACCATTATCAGGGGGTGGAAGAACCCTAAAATGATTGGCCTTTCTCTCTTCTTTTTCCTGCTTTGCTCTTTGTATGAGGACTTTCATAGGTGTTGGATATGGCTTCCTCTGAGCTTTGGGCAATGGCAAGGGCAAATCAACATTTTGCAAGTCTTCATTTGATTTACAGGAATACAGGGATGAATTGAACCCTGGTTTCCTCAGTCTTATAGATTGGAAATAAGAAATCCTAGAAACCCACCTAAGCATCCCATCAAAGGAAAGAATGATTACTTCCAGTTGCAGATATCAGGAAACGCTTGAAGACGAAGCTCACATTTTCAGATGAAGATAGCCATTTTTTAACTTTGTCCATAGAAGAGAGACAGAGACAGAGTATCCCTAAAATCAGAGCATCTCTCAAAATATGTATGAACCAAAGTAAAAACGCATGATCTTTATAAACCCAATCTCTCTAAAAACCAATTCTCACTTTATAGAAACCCATCTCTCTCGAACACATTTTTTCTTACCAGAAACCCAACGTCTCTTTCTCATAAAACAGTGTTTTAAAAATCGGCCACACGCAACCATCTCGTCCGAGTCGAGAATAGGCGACCCACGTCCATTTAATATAAGTTCAAACGGGAAAAGCGCATCTCAAAATTCTTTATCAAAACAGATGAAGTGATAATGTAATACTCATATTTTTTATTGAATTTTTAAAAAAATAATATTTATAATAATTTTTAATAATTTTTTCAAATTTTTTTTTAAAACTTAATTGGATTGATTCGTCCGATTCTCGATCTGAATCACCGATACGAATGGGTTTTTGAAGAGACCGATCCGAAACACCGATCCATTTTTTAAACCATTGCTATAAAATATAAACCCAATATCTCATTCTCTATCTCTCGAACACATTTTCTCTTACTAAAAACCCAATATCTCATTCTCTTTCTATAAACCCAATATCTCTTTCTCTTTCTAAAACCTAATCTATCTTTCTCTCTCTAACTATTATCTCTTTCTCGAAATTCATTCTCCTTTTAAAAATGATCCTCTCGTTCTAAAAATCCAATCTCTCTTTTTTTCTCTAAAAATCCTCTCTTTCTCTCTAAAAACACAAACTTTTTTCCTATTTTAAATCCGATTATCTCTCTCTAAATATTTATTTCTCTTAAATTCCAATCTATCTCTCTCTAAAGACATACTCTCTCTTTTAAAAACCTTATATATATTTCTCTATCTAGCAATCCATTTTATGTAGAAACCAATATCTCTCTAAAAACCCATTTGCTCTCTAGACACCCAATCTCTCTTGCTCTCTCTAAAACATATTCTCTTTCTAAAATCCAATCTCTCTCTCTATAAAACCCATTCTCTCTTTAAAAACTCAATCTCCCTTTCTCTATCTAAAAACCCTCTTTCTAGAAACCCAATCTCACTTATCTCTCTAAAATTCCAAGCTCTCTTTCTTTCTCTAGGAATCCAAGTTCTTTTTCTCTCTCTATAAATTAATTTCTTTCTCTTTGAAAACCCAATCTCTCTATCGCTCTCTAAAATCAATATCTTTCTCTCTCTAAAAACACAATCTCTCCTCTCTCTAAAAACTCATTATCTATCTAGAAACCAATACATCTTTTTCTATCTAAAATCTCAATCTCTCTGTCTCTAAAAACCCAATCTCTGTTTCTCCCTCTAGAAACCCAATATTTTTAAAAAAAATTTAAAAACTATTTTTGACTTATACCAACAATAATAGTTTGAAGAGTGAAATAAAAACAAGGTGCAGTCTGCATAGGGATGCATTCGTAGGTGTAGAGGTAAAGTGCACCTTCAAAATTTATCATGGTGTATAATTTTGATGTAAAATGTTTTTAGGATTATCTCAAAATCTATTTTTGTATCTAATTATAAAATTTTAAGTTTCAAAATTGTCAAAATCAAGTAGATTGATAAACATATGAAAATCTTGAAAATGGACGGTGTGGATAATATGTTGTAAAATGCACTATTTCTGATACTTAAAATCTTTTTATTTTCCATAGTCATACATCTCGATGTCGAGATAAACAGTCAAAGCGTTTTTCAACATTAAAACTACCTTTTTCGATGAATTTTTTAGGGGCATCCGTAGTTGCACATTATAAGGTAGCATCCTTGTATACACTTTTTCCATAAAAAAATAAAAAAACGGGGGACTTCTTAATGGGCTGAACCAGGCCCAGGCCTAATATATTCTTTTTAGGTTGGTTTGGGCTGGACCAGGCTTTGATAGTACATAGTATGTAGGTCCAGGCTGGGCCGGGTTTTGATTGTACATAGGATGTAGGTACGATTCTTGAAAGATAGTACAAGGATGTAGGCTGGGCCGGGCTTTGATAGTACCTACGTAGGATGTAAGCTGGGCCGGGCTTTGATAGTACCTACATACGATGTAGGTACGATTCCAATTTCTTAGATTTTAAACACTTTTTATGGAAATTAATTTCATAGGTAAAAAGATTTCTTACTCTTGTGAATATAGTTATTTTCTAAGAAAATTTTCATACGAACCAAGCGTGTCCTTATTTTTCATTGATTTTCTATGAAATCAGAGGTATTTTACTCTATTTTTCTACCATGTATCTGATCATTGCGAAAACTTTCATCTAAACCACGAAGGGAAGAATACAAACTACTCAAACAGGAACCACACTCTCCTCATCGAAGCATTTTCGGCAATTTCATCAAATTATCTACAATGGATATCATTTTTTTTAATGCAAAATGCAATAATCTCATTTTAAATAAAAAAAAAAAATAGCTGGCTTTTTATTTTGTTCAAGCTCCGAACAATTCTCTTTTTAACCCTCTCGTTGACTCAACCGAGTTGCATCAAAATCACCAGTCCGATTTGACCAAGAAACTCCGATCCGGCATGATCAAGCAGGAACCACACTCTCCGCATCGAAGCATTTTCGGCAATTTCATCAAATTATCTACAATGGATATCATTTTTTTTAATGCAAAATGCAATAATCTCATTTTAAATAAAAAAAAAAAATAGCTGGCTTTTTATTTTGTTCAAGCTCCGAACAATTCTCTTTTTAACCCTCTCGTTGACTCAACCGAGTTGCATCAAAATCACCAGTCCGATTTGACCAAGAAACTCCGATCCGGCATGATCAAGCAGGCAACTGAGTCCGGGGCCCGATCCAATTTTTTAGACCCCCGGATTTACAAAAGAAGCTATCTATCCGTAGCTACAGAAGAATTGAAATTCAAGGATCCATAGTACAATCTCTGCGATTCATTATGAATGGAATGGTTGATCCCCCACGGTCCACAATTGAAAAATTGGCAATGGAGATCAAGTGGACACCAATAAAGATTGTTAATATTCGTCAAAAAAAAAACCAAAAAAACCATACCACATATAATTTACAGCATACTACATGTGAATATGGTATATAATGTCCAAGAGAGCCCACAATCAATCTATTAAAATGCAACATACCATCCTATAGTCCATATGCACAAATTCTGCCAACTCGAGAAGCGATATTTTTAATGTGGGATAGAGTTTTTAAACTCTCTATGCACTATGTTTCTCACTCATACATCTATCTCTCTAGTCAAGAGATTTCATGCCCCAAAGAAAGCAGACTGAAGACTTACTCTCTGGAATAAATCTCACAGTATTTTCAATACTCCAAAATTTAAGGATGTATCATGTTCAATCTAGCCATTAACTTAAGATTGGGATTCTTGAGCTTGAAAAAAGATGTCCTAAAATTAAACAGACTGCCCCATTTTTGGACAACCAGACCCTGTTAAAAAACTCGAAACCATTTTTTTTCTTGAAAATAATAGTCTAGTAATGCTTAAATGGATTCCAGAATTTCAAACCAAAAAATCCCCTTACGATAAAACTTCAACACTTCACCGACTCCCGGCTCAAACTTGCGGCTCAAACTTGCCCAAGTCACTTTGACCCAGGACCTTGCCAGGTCCCAATTACAACAAAATTTGGGCGAGTCTAATGAAGCCAGAGATTTCGTGTGCATCTCTCATTAAGGGTCGGCTGAATTTCTGTAAAAGAAATATAGAAGAATATCTGCTACGTTGGTGTCTAACCGGGGGCTGATCGTAGCAAGCCCAGACCTGAGCCTGGGTTTTTGATCAACGGATACAATGGTACAAAAATTAAAAGGCGGCAAGGATCAGAAAATATGAACAAGTGGTTCTGAGTAAGAAAAACAGATAAAATGAGCGACAATCAGATCTTTTGTGACCGCCCATCACCAACTCTTTATTCAGCATGGATGAAACATTAAAGATGTGACATGGCCTCAATCCACATAGGGCAAGCACCAAAGGGAGAGAGAAAGAGACCTGAACCATAGAGACCTGAACCATAAATATATAACTACATATAGACCCAACCCTTCAGATGCACGTCAACCATAAATATATAACTACATATAGACCCAACCCTTCAGATGCACGTCAAAAATTCATAAAAATACACCGACCCTTCCATATTACATTCATTCTTTCCACTCCAAAACAGAACCACAAAGGCTCTAATCTCACACAAGAAAAATAAAACAGGAGGACATGGAGAGAGAAGCCCTCAATAACAGCACAAAAAGAAGAGAGAGAAACTGAAATAACAAAGACCGACCACTGAAACTCCTCCTGTACATACTTTCACGCCAAGCTCTTGTACACCCGTCTTCTGCCTCGTCAGCCTCTTGATATCAAAAATATTTCAAAACTTCGGCTCACCCACAAAAAATTGTGTCAGCCCAAAACCCGTAATTACTCAAATTCTGAGGAAAAAAAAGAGAAAAAAGGAAGAAAAAAGAAAACCGGTCCAAAGATACCGGTTTTCTGGTTCCCACTTTGCTGTGTAGTTAGTGATATTGATTATGAGAGGCTCTTGCAAGGGGTCATTCTCCATCCTTTGAGGAGTCGTTACCATTAGAAGAGTCATCCCCTGTACCAGAGGTCGGAGGGCTCCCTTGAGAGATCTCCTCATTGCTGCTTGATCTCGATTTGCCTGGCCTTGTTCGGACATTTACACCCATTGGAAATGGCTCCTGTGAAATTAAAAGTGACAATCATTACAATCTGCCAATCAATCAACCGATCTATCAATCTAGCTAGCTATCTCTGTGTATGTATGTGTGTACTAAAAAGAGAACCATTTTGTTTTAAATTTTTTAATGGATGAGAAAGAGATGAAATAAAAGAAATAATACAAGACAAAAGCTATGCAGACATTATGATTGATCTTATTTCACCGTACATTACTAACTTTGTACAGGGTTCATTGCATGTTTGCAATTATCTGCATACAGGACTGTGCACACATGCATGTGAGGAAGTGTCCTGAACATGCATGCACATTGTGTATACTGTTACGAGGACTTTCGAATCATAAATTACGAAGTTTGCAAGCAGCCATCTGTGTGTACATGTCCAAGATTCTAGTGGTGTTAGCTGTATAAAGCCGAACCAAAAAAAGGTGATGTCAAACATGGGTGAGCAAGTTATAGAGATGCATATCTAAGTCTTGTTAATGATACATCTAGGAGACCCTTGCATCCGCTTGAGAAATTGGAATGCATGTCCCATCTTCATTTCATCTATAGAGGCCATTAGGGAAGCCTCATTGACAAAGGATACTTGAAAACATATTGTTTGCATCTCCGCCATAATTTGGGAAAAGTGCACAGATGACTTAGTGTATGTACCTTTCAGATTCAAATAACTCAGTGATATGGATGTGTAGCCACCAAATGTGTCCACTTATGATCATGCTTCCCTCCAAAGAAGAGGGAATTCCACAAAAAATTGTTCCAGTGACAAATACGAGAAGATTTCTTTATTTGAGAGTTTATGCCATCAATAATGATTGGGAAGAGGATGTGGAATACTACTTTCCATCTAAGTTGATTGTTTGGACATGAAAAGGCTTAAATTCACATCTTCAACAAAATCCAGAAGTTCAAAGCAGTGCTCGAAAATCACTGATCCAAACAAAATCCATGAGTTTAAAGCAGTTTTGAAAAATCACCAATCCGAATCTGGCTTGATTCAAATCCAGATCAGGAGGTGGGCAATTCTGGTTTAAGGAACCCTAGAACCACCCCAATATCCCAGTTTGTTTTCCTTAGTTTATTTGTATTATATAGCCCAACCCGACTCAGGAATCGCCGGAGTAGGACAGGCATATCAGAGTTGGACACTGGACGATTCAGGGCCTGATTCAAATTTCTAAAATACTGGTTTAAAGGCTAGATTCTTGTAATTTTTTTTATGGTTTGAATACTTGGTTAGTTTTATATATGGGGAATCAACAAGAAATATCCAATGGATAGAAGCATTTGATGTACCCAACATTTTTTATCAGCATGAACATCACTTTGTCCCCACAAACTTCAGGTATAATTTCATGAAAGCTGACCACCACTGTCTATTATCCTGATGCCCCCACCTAGGCCTCGCCACCCACTATCATCTCTCATCCTTTCCTACCGTATGTGTCATACTTTACAACTCCATCATACTCAGGCCTAGCAGTTACTAAATTATCCAGGCTCTACACATCATCCTTCTCCCTACTCTGCCTAGTCACTCAACACCCATTCAAGTTACTTGTATTTACCACATGTTCGTGACTCTAAATCACAGACATAGGATCCATCCATGCTAGATGTTCTAGCTTCCTGTTCAAACTACATACTTTAAAAATCTTCCTCACCATTATTCAGAAAGCTTGCAACTTGAGGACCTTCACCTAGATGGCACATCAAGCAATAGGTGGTTGTTCCCATCGTCTCAACATCCAATGGAAATGTCCTTTTCTTTTGACATTCCAATAGTGTTATCCTCAATGGAAAACACATGTTCATTATACTCAACAAGCTGACATGAATTACCAAGAGACCCCATTCCAACTGGCAGCAAAAATCCCAGGATAATGGAATAGAGCAGCAGCAACACTCCATGATAGGGATTCAAAATTTCAAACATTTTCACTATGAAGTAAACATTTTTGTAACAAAATTTATCTATCAACTCTTTAGAAATCATTACTCAACTGAAGGCTTAAAATGAACTCCAATATGGAAACCAGCTAAGTGGACAAGCTGATGATTGAACAGGATCAGCAACCACATCATGTTAAAAAACCGGTCCTTTCAAGGAGAATTCAGCTAAAAAAAAGACTAGATATAGAGGAAAAAATCAATCACAACAACAAATATTTTCAAGCAATCAGTACTAACTCTAAACAATAAGGCCTCCTACTTTTTATGCTTTAATTTATTTTCTGTTTTCCTTTCCTTTCTTTTCCACCACTAACCAATTGAACCATACCCGAGTGAATCTCGGTCTAAACATATGTATGCATGATCCCATCTCCAAAGCTAAACAACTAACATAATTCATGAAAAAGATTGCCATTCTTTCTTATAGATATTCAAGTTTGGAAAAAGAAACTCCAAACCTGAAGATTGAGCAAGAGAGAGAGAGAGGTCTGCTCATTTGTGAAACCAAAAATCCTCAGGACCAGAAACAAAGAAAAAAACAAAAAGAACTATGCTGCATATGAATCACAAATTGGCCTATTCATTTTAACTCCTTAAACATCACGAACCACAGCGTCAGACTATATCTGGAGAAGGGCAAAAAGGGAATCCAGTAACGGCAGAACAAAGCATGTTACCTGGTCACCAGCATTTGGACCATCTGAATGGAAAAGAATAGGCCGGCATCGTTTATCTTCATTCATCAAACTTGAATTCTGGAAGTGAGCAATGAGAGCAGCTTTCCCCTGTATCCGCGCATAGGCAAGTGATGCCACTTTTTCACTATTAAACTTCTCCCATTTCTTACCATCAAATGCCTGTAAAAATGATAAACAAATCATTTACGCACAAGCACTTGCACAAGAAGACATTACTGAAACAAAGTGAAACTGCCGAAAAGACATACCTCAAAGAATGGAACGATCTGCATAGGATCAGTCATGTTGATGAATGCATAGCCAACATTGCATTTATTCTTGAGGAAGGAGATTAATATAGTGTATCAGTTGCATGGCCACCCATTTATTAAAGATGAACAAAACTACTCCATGAGCAAAGCCTGGAGAACCAGTAAATACAACAAAATCCTCACCTTAAAATCAATTGGCAAGTAAATGAAATCATAAGTTCCTCGGTGGCGTTCATCAATGGCAGCCAGTAACATCTTTGATGTGTATCTATGGATGAACCCCAAATAAAGAATCAAATAATCCAATATCAAACATAAAAATACCATATACATGCCTGCAACCCGAAAACAACATAAAAAGAGGTAACATCTAGATGAGAGTAACAATAATTAATTTTGATAAAAATCATAGTAACAATAATCAACTTAGTAATTTCTGTTACTCGTTCACCTTTGATTTGCATAGAATGTCTAACAAATTTTTAGTTTTGGACAGAATCATGGTCGATCAGTTACTGATACAAAAAATGACAATGAAAAGACAGCCAAACTTATTTCTTTTGATATTTTGTGAATGCAGAGATACCAATTTTCTAAACAATAAAATATTTCAAGGAACCTTTGACATATCTTATATTCGACTTTTTTACAAAGGACTATAAACTGAATAATGTACAGTCTCAGTTGCAGTTCCCATGGAGTCCAGACAATGCTGGAAATAGGATTTTTGCCACCAACTTATTACAGTATTTACAGGGACAAAGATGAGTTTCAGCTAAATTTTTAAAAGAAAGCATATTATAATTCAATATACTACGAAAAAACCATTGTCCACTTGATCATAACTGGCCATAACTCAAATCGATGGCGATGGAGAGAGAGTAGGACACACCAAAACAAGGCATGGTCCCAATGAAAGATTGAGACAATCTCCACCTCCATTCATCACTGGACAGGGATGACTAAATTAACAGTGGTTTTTCCGTAGCCCATTAACAAGTAGTATACTTTCCCAGCTTTTAGTTTAAGGATGTCATAAAGGTATATAGCAGGACCATCCTACATACTTGTTAGGAATGTTCTTGATCATAAGCGTGGTTCGTATGTCTTCTCCCCGCAAGATTCGATCAATGTCAAGCTCATACTGCTTCTTATTGTCAGCTTGATTAGAACTTGCCTCGTTCCTACGACTCCTAGCCCGCTCTGTGGGATTGTCAAATGGAGCAGGCATACCCATCATTGGGCTTCTTGGGGGGTACATGTGGCGATGTTGAGGAGAAGGCAAACCTAGATTTGGAGAGGACAATGAAGGATTCATATTGTTTGCACCATGATGCCCAAGCAAGTTATGAGCAGCGAGATCTATGGGATGCAAACCAGAGCTCCCAGCAAAGCCCACACTTCCAAGAGAACCTGGGTGAAATCCAGAAGCATCGGCTGATTCATTTGTATAACCATGTCTTCTGTCCCAAAGGGAGGGATTCATAACAGGTGCTGAACCCACATGGTGATGATGAAGAGAAAGAACAGGGTTTACGAGGTGGCCATCAGCACGAGGAAATCCATGCAATTGAGGGGGTCGACTGTGAACACCATTAACAAACGATGGGGAGCTTGACCACATCATGGGTCCTGGAGCATGAGGATGGTGATATGCATTAGGGTTTCCCCAAACAAATTGGGGTCCATGTAAAGGGCAGCTTCCATTTCCTGAAACACCAAGAACTGCCAGAGGGTCCGGGTCAATCTCATGACTAAGAGATAGTATAAGATCTTTATATTTAATCAAAACACTCCCAAGGCTAGAAATAGATTGAGCAATATTTAAACAAAAATTCATTCTTACAGAATATGTGATTAAAAATAAAAAATAAAAAAAAGCACAAAAGTCAGAGCAAATTCCAATCTTAATCATGCTTAAAACACACTTAGTAGCCCCTCACACATTGAATAGAAGAAATCACTAACAAGTTATAAGTACAAATATAAATCTCCAAAACATAACTCAACCAGTTCATTAGTGTCTACTTCAACCGAGACATGATTGTTCCAGGTATTGACTGCCAAAACTAACTCAAAAAATGCAGACATCATTCTCTTTGTTTCTCATGAATTCCACTAAAGAAATGCAAGCAGGCATTCTGCATCATAAGCTCCAGATAAAAGCAATTCAGTCTTGTAAGGAACGTAAAGAGTAGAGTAAGGTGTCTTTTACCGTTTTCATTCATCTCATAAGAATGATTGTTGAAGCCATTAGAACCCCTTGCATGGATTGCCCTGCCATCAACTCCTTCAGCCGGTCTGGAATTTATATTTCCAGCTAGGCCAGATATGGCACCCGGAGAATTATAGGGAACACCATTGCTGAGACCATTGTGATACTCTGGAAGCGAGTGAGGATGGAAAGCTGGCATGCCTTGAAAACCGAAGTTCATATTGTGGCCCACAGAATGGCTTTGCTCGCTGAGACTATTGTCATGGTTGGCAGCTGAAGCAACACTAACTGGTGAGGATAACGCATGGGGAACACTTGAGGAGATCCCATGATATGGGGCATCCATGTACGGACTTAAAGGTGCTTGGATGGTGGAATGCAGACCTTGGATAGCCCCGTTATCTAAGGAGCCAGGTGTAATAGTTCCATGTGGGAACGAACCTACAGGTTGGACAAGGACGTTGGTAGAGCTAATGATGTATTTGATGAATTAAAGAAGGGAAATTTTTTGAAAGACCAGGAGATATGGAAAATTTAACACTCTACAAATATCTTTTGGTTTAATTTCAAAATACCCATGAAAGAACACATGGCCTTCAGTTGGAATAGTTGCAAATGAGTAAATGTTAAATAGTTCATCACTAAAGAGTATTTTGGTAAATTTTCCATTAAAGAATTTAAAATGGTTGAAGTATACTATATTCAAGGGACTATGGATGGTCACCACTCTCTAAAATGATCAATGGTGATAGAGAGGGTGAGGACTACCAATGAGGTAATCTCCTGTTTTGGTGGTCCTGTCCTCCATCAGCAGTCCGCAATTCATGGATCATTCATTGGTGATGACCCCCAATGAATTATAGCTTCCCTTAGTCCATTAGATTATCAAAATACTTCTTCAAAACTAATGGACAAGTAAAAGTGGCTAGGGTTATACCATAGCATCCAGAAGGTGAGTTATCAGGAGGGCTTCCACTTGGTCGACACAGACCCGCCTCGTCATGCTCCAATTCTTGACATAATTGTTGCATCAAGCTGTTCAAAAAGAAAAAACTGAGAACACATGCAGATATTTAAGCATGCAAGACACAATGTTACAATGGCAAGCTGGAGAACAATAGAAGTTAAGATAGGACAAGCAAGAGACTTATAATATTGGGATGAATGGTCTCCAAAATGATTCCTTCAAGCCACAATTAGAAATAAATAAGACCAAGCTCATCTAATAACTTCCAATTATTGGAAGAAGTTCGAATAAACCATGTGATGTACTATTAGCACGGGCACACGCACAATATGACAAGTCACATGATTTGATGACTGCTCTTATGAAAAAATCTCAATTAAATTATTGTAAAATCACATAGAGAATAATCATCCAGAACATAAGGGAAAGCAATGGTTCGGCAGTACCACCGTCTTGCACCACCAGGACGACTTGGCTCAAGCTTAATCCGCTTCCCAGCAATATCACTCCTATTTAAAGCACGGAGAGCAGCTTCGGCTGCCCTAACATCATAAAATTCAATGAACTTGTGGTGACGCTTGTGAGGAGTCTCACGAATCTGTTGTGGCAAAGACAATAGTCATAAACATCACCAGTAGATTAGTACTGAACAAAATATATTAGAGCCGAGATGATGAGAAAATAAGGACTCACCTCTTTGATTTCACCATAAACACCAAATATTTGGCGAAGATCATCATTTGAGACAGAAGAATCTAGGTTAAAAACCACTAGTGTGCCTTGATTAATATCCTTTTCTGACGGGTTATCCTGACAATAGACAATGTTGAACTAAAAAGTTAACCTCATAGATGCTGTTCATATACATTAAAACAATTAATTCAATTAAAACAACAGGGATTATGTTTAAATCTCTGAAGAACAAAATACAAAACAGCCAAAATGATGAACAGAAAGTGCATTCTCAAAGTCAAACACAAAAATTCCCTATAACTCGCATAGAGAAGTGACAATCAAGGTAAGAAAGCGATAAAGGACGGGAAATTGGGACATTAGTGAGAATCAACTAACCATGGGCGAGGTAAGTAATGTCAAAGCTGAAAATGTTTTCAAATTTAATAACATGTTTGAAATATAAATGGCCATACTTCCACAACTCAGAAAAAAAAAAAACAGATTGACCATACGCAATGTCACAAGAAGATATGGAAGCACTGGAGGTTGTGATCCATAATCAAATAGTTCAATAATATTTTGTCGATCATATGTTTCCTGGAATGAGATGGCTGACTGTATTAAGAAAGTGGCAAAAGAAGTTTTAGGATAATCTAAAGGGAAAAGAAATTCCGATAAGGAAATTTGGTGGCGGATTGATGAGGTTCAGAAAGCCATTAGCAAAAAACAATCATATTATTAAACTTGGCAGTGTAATAGAAATGATTAAAACTTAGAGAAACATAAAAATACTAAGAAAACATTAAATGAATTGTAAGTAAGTTAAACTTAAGGCATATGATAATATATATAATAAACTGGGAACAAGAAAATGTGGAAAAAGATATATTCAAATTAGCAAAAATGATATAAAAAAGGTGTAGGGATTCAGACCATATTAAATGCATTAAGAGTGATGATCGAAGGGTCTTGGCTAAAGATGAAGAGGTCAACAAAAGGTGAAAAGTTTATTTTCAAAAATTATTGAATGATGAACACAATGGGAACATAGCGGTAGAAGGAACCGTTGGCATAAACGAGGGTGGAGGTCATAGATATATAAATAGGATTAGGATATTGGAAGTGAAAGAAGCTTTAAAAAGGAAGAGGATAAGTAAGGCTTTAGGACCAGATAGTATCCCGAAAGAGGTTTGAAAGTGTACGGAGGAGATTGGCATTGACTGGCTGACCAAGTTGTTCAACAAGGTATTAAGAACCACGAAAATGCCAAACAAATAGAGAAAAAATATACCGACGTACAAAAATAAAGGAGACAAACAAAATTGTGCAAGCTATCAAGGGATTAAACTTATGAGCCATACTATGAAGCAAGTATATTACAAAACCATTTTAGTTTTATGCCAGGGAGGTCAACAACTGAGGCTATTCTCCTACCTAGGTAACTGATTGAGAAGTTAAGGGCGAAGGTAAAAGACTTCCACATGAGCTTTATTGACCTAGAGAAAGCTTATAATAGGGTACCTTGAGATTTGATTTGGTGGGTGTTGGAAATGAAATGAGTCTTCATATACCACACATACTTGGTGAGAGATATATACGATGGGGAGCTAACTAGTGTACGAACAACTAGTGGAGAGACGAGTGAGTTTCAGTGATAATATGTCTACATCAGGGGTCAACATTGAGGCCATACCTCTTTGTCTTAGTTATGAATGACTTAACTAGGCACCTACAGGATGAGATACCATGGTGCATGTTGCTAGCAGATGACATAGTTTTAATTGATGACACCCGAAACGGTGTCAACACAAAGTATGAACTTTGGAGGGATGCTTTAGAATCTAAAGGTTTTAAAATTAGCTGGTCAAAGACATAGTATATGGAACGCAAGTTTAACAATAATAGGAGTATATGGAATGCAAGTTTAACAATAATAGAAGTAAAAACAAGGAAGTAGTTAAGATTGACGGCCAGGAAATGCCAAAAAGAGCGCTCTTTTGATATCTTAGATTGACAATCCATGAAAATGGATAGATTGGGGAAGATGTTGCACATAGAATTAGAGCTGGGTGTGCAAAGTGGAGATGTGCAACTGGAATTTTATGCAATCGCCGCATTAACAATGAAGTTGAGGGGCAAATTCTACAGGACAGTTGTGAGACCCGCTTTGCTCTATGGACCGGAATGTCGGGTGATCAAAAAACAATATACTCATAGAATGAGTGTAGCAAAGATGAGGATGTTGAGATGAATGAGTGGCAAGACAAGAGGCATAGAATTTGAAAAAAAGACATTCGGGAAAATTTAGGTGTGGTAGAGAGAGTAGACTTAAGTGGGCTAGTCATGTGTGCCGCAAATCCAATACATCTA
This sequence comes from Amborella trichopoda, assembly GCF_000471905.2. The sequence continues at coordinate 1,228,811 of NW_006498507.1, read as the reverse complement.
TTAGGAGGTGGGAGTTAGTTCAAGTGGAAGGTTCAACAAGGGCAAGGGTAGACCCATGGAGAAGGCTTTGACAATGATGATGATGATGTTTCCAATTGTATATCTTTTGATGCCCATCCTCACAACAAAAATATACACAAGAAAGGGCACCACTGAAGCCCCACATCAATCAAAGCCCCAACAAGGGGATATGGAAAAAAAGGATGCAATCCAAATTTTTCCTTTTATTGAAACGAGACATCCAGAAAACTTTATAGTTGCATAGCGAAGAAACAAAAGAAAATTGGAAGGTAACAATAATGTAACACAACAAAGCATACCTTTGGAATTGAAAAGTGTATGTCAAGTTTTCGACGCCTCAATGGCTTGTTCTGAAGAGCTCTCATTGCATTGCGTGCTGCCCTTATGTCATAGTAAGAAATCATTACAAAACCACGATGCTTACATGCAGTGTAGAGTGTACGGATATCACCATATTGCTGAGAACATATAGAGAACAATTGTCAAGAAAGCCAAGACTTAGTGACCTCTTGATAGGCAGAAAGACTAAAGAAATCATGCCATGTTACTAGGAAGGCACCTCAGCAAGAAGTAGATATGACAGGATCTAAGCTATGCTGCTATTCACAAAATAGCACTACAACCAACTAAAGCCGGTACATATCATTAAAACGGAAAAGGATCCAAACCTCAAAAAGATCCCTTAGTTCTGCATCTTCAACACTGCTGTTGATGTTTCTCACAAAGAGAGTTCTTGAAGGATGTTCACCATAAGGATGTTCTCCAGCAAAAGAGCTACTATTTGATCCACCCTGCTGACCATTGGGAATTCCACCAACAATATCTGAGTTCTTGCCCCCTCCATAGCAGTCATCACCTTCTAGTTCCATTCCACCTCCACTGCTAAACAAATCAAACTCCTCCATATCCTCTCCATTGCAGGGTGGGGCACTGAAATCAATCTCATCAAGAACTCCAGAAAGCAGATCATCATCGTCAGGAAGAAGGTCACCAATTGCCTGGGCCTCCATTTCTTCTAGAGATTCGAAAGGCATATCGTCCTCGAGGTGGGGGCCAACTGCATCAATAGACTGACCAACTAGGGCATCTCGTGACGTTAAACTAACTGCCAGAACATCATGTGCAGGTGCTTAGTACCACAAAAGCATTCCAAAAAAAACCACATCTCTTTGAATCATCTAGAAGTTAAATAGAATGAGAAATGTGCACATTAGAAACACTAAATGGTACTTATACAAGTTTAAGTTCGATTTGTCATTCAAATCAAGGGTCCAAAATAAGTTTTGGTACGTATATCTCCAAAATGTTCTTCAATATTACATTCAAAGGGGTCAAAAACAGAAAGGGCTAGAAGTAAACTCCGTTAGAAAAAGCTAAGGGCCAGTTATCAAGATAAGAGAAAAGAAATAACTTAATGCCTTAAAGTGAGATGACTTGCCAAACAAAGAAAATAAAATAGCACTCACGTTTTTTCTCAAATATCTCTGAAAAGGAGCTTGAGAAGAGACCATTCTCAAAGTGGGCTTTTTGTGCATCTAGCTTCTCTGAATTTCCTCCCACAAAAGAAGCAGCAGGTCGTACAAGAAAGTCTGACCACAATCCCAACTCCTGTTCCATAGATTTCCAAGAATTCGTGGACAGAGTTGCTGTCCTCTCTGCCCCAACCAGGCGTCCTTCAACAGCAAGCTTGGGTTTCTGACCTTTAAAAGCATAAGGCCGAGCAAGCTCTGAAAAATCCACAGAGTGGGCTCCTATTATACCAAATTTCTGTAGAGGGGAGGAGCCAACTGCTTTGCTGCCTGACATTACTGACATTTCTTCTGACCTTACACCTGAAGTAAAATCAAGAAACCCTCTGAATCAGTAGAAATTGCAACTCTATATGCTAATGCAATCATAGTCAAACAAATATATTATCATAAACTGCTGAGGGAATGAGCTAGAAGCAAGTGAAAAGGAAAGCTACCACTCAAAAATGAATTGACAACATATAACTTTTGATCATCTTAAATAAATAAATAAGTACATAAAGTAAAATTAAATAGGTAGAGAAAAAAAAAAACTAAAGAGTTCGAATCTTCAAGTTGAAAATGCACGGGATTCAGCAATTACAATCCGAATTGGAGCATATGCATCTAAAGTGTTGGCCAAACATCCCATAAGAAATATGTAAGTTAAATCAGAGAATACAGATGATGATAATGATGAGGACATCAGAGAATACAGATCCTTGGACTGCACAGCATATATATAAAATTTACGACAAGGATCCAATTAACACAATCTACCACAAGCCAGGTAAATTTCATGTAACGCGAACAAATCTAATTTCTTAAATAGCTTGGCATTATAACTACAAAGAAGAGTGTTAAAAGAGAACATCTTTAACTAGACCAGATACCTACAAAGAATAATATCAAAAGAGGATCACTGGTGATCGTGCATTAGAGAGGATGTGGAATGGAACAATAACGGCAAACCAAAGCTGGCAATTTTTTCTAGTAAAGGGTTTAGAACGTTGAAAATTACCAACTCCCATTGAGCACAAGAGGAAGGCAAAGTTCCATGGGAAGCAATCGGTATGGATAGGGTTGTATGTATATCATATTTGTCATTTTCTTGCTTACTCTCTAAAACAAGTTCCAGTGAGTTGTATACCTTGTCAACAAAAGGTCAAGGGCAATTCAACTTTCTGACGCTTAAATTATTTAAATTCATATAATAAGTGCTATGCAACGTTATTGATCTTATATTGGAAAAGAAATATGGTACAACAGCAAATTTTAGTCTTTATTTTGCTTTTTGTTTGGTGGTTCGAGCACATTAACTAGCTATTTGCTTTCTGGAGACTTTATGTAAAAAGAAAGCATCATACTTCCTAAAAAGAAAGAAAAAGAAAGTATGGCTCCTTTCTTAGTGGTGTGATATTCTGGGAAGAAGGGAAAAGCACACTTCCTCTTTCTTCAGCTAGACCAGACCTTCACAGTATTGAAGGCTTGAATGATGATAGCTCAACATTTGTTCACCACAATAATCATATAATCATTTGTTTCCATGGAGTTTTATATTCATGCACGCAAAGGAACTCATTTTCATTGTTTAACTAGAAAATTCTATATGAGATTCCAGGTGAAATGTCAACTCTGGTATCCATATTAAAAAAGAAAAAAATAAAAATTCATGTTTCAGTTTTACTTGGATAAGCACCCAGAGCATCTGAATGTTAAGGAAAAGATTTCCAAGTGAAATGTCTAAATATAGATAGGAGCTACACACTGCTCACCATGTTGATCTGACATTGATTCATGCTTCCAAAATCCCACTTGTCTCTGCAAAACAAGGTGTAACAGAGAAAGTCAAACAAGGAAGACAGTCTTCCATGTTCCCCTCAAAATGTGGCAACAGCAGAAGGCAATATCTAGGATGTCATGAGGCCAGAGATAATATAGAGTGAGAAGAGACAGCCAAAATAAAGGTACATTACAAAATGGTAGAAGAAGAGGGTACACTTGTTATATTTATAGAGACAATTGAAACTTTCTGCTAAAAAATAACTATCCAATAAGGTAAATGAACAATTTATAGACAAAAAAGGAATATTCAATGAAACAAAATAGCATGGATTTCTTCATTTGGTTTCTGAATCATAACGTTAAAATTGAAGGTAAATTGCAACAAAAAAAAAAAAATCACCTTTGATTTTACAAAATCTCCTTAAGATCAGAGTATAAAATAGAGAGAAGTATACAGTTATACACAAACATGCAATGGAAAGTAACCTATTTTAGCAATTTAATGGCTAATATAAGGGGTTTCTGGCAATTCAAACCTCTGCAGGGAAACTCTTGTCCTCAGAGAAGAAGGATGAAGCCACTGAAGGAGAGTAGAGAGAAGGCAGCTTCCTCTGGTCTGTCATCTTTTTCAAATCTGAACATCTGATGAAGACATTACATGCATCCACTTCAAATGGCATCATGCATTTTCAAAATCATGAACTATGGAAAATGAGTGAGACCCTGAGACCAAGATATGGTCCATGTACAGTAGAAAGACTTTTCAGGCGGACGAGTTTCTCAAATGAAGAACTCGCAATAGAACCCTGTTTCAAATCAACAATGAAAATGGAATCAGATTTATAATTCCAAAATTCTAGCCAATAATGCGATAAATTCATCTGCCCCTTCTCTAGCTCACCAGAATTTTCTATTAAAAGATAAAACAATAGAAACAAACAGCAAAAGGAACAAAACGATTAAGAAAAATCAATCAGAATTATGATAAATTCATTATAATTTTATGGCAAAGACAAGGAAATACTAGTTGTCTTGATCACTCGTCAACCAACAGAATAATAACAATAATGATAAGCATTGCAATGCATCCAATCCTTAGAACCGAATATCTGAGCTGGAAAGTGGACAAAGAGAAAAGGAAATTTGCAAAAAACAAAAATACATAAATCATTTGTCTCTGAATAATTCCAGCAATTGGAAATTTAGAATTAATATATAATCCAATGCATCTAATGTGTTGCAAGGAATTGTCTGACAGCTTCCAAATGAAAATAAATAGAATTCCACATATCTAGGGCAGAGATTCAACGGGACATTATTGTGAAGATCCAATTCCAAGAAATTTTCTGATTAATTAGAGAAATTATAAAAATCAGAAGTGTTGAAGCAGAAATGCTTCACTTAACCAATGAAGCAGCCATGGAGATCGTTGGGAATAGAATGCAGAAACAACAGATGGAATTCAATCAAGGATAACAGTGAGACAGCTAGAAAAGAATCAAACATGTTCTCAAAAAACCAAGTCTTGTAATAAAATAATCCATTAAGTCTGAAAACTGCAAGTCTGGTAGACAGATGATCAAAAGTGATAATGAAAAGTGCAAAATATAGAGTCTTGAAATAAAATTCAAGCAAATGTAAAGATATTCGACATCAGGATTACTTGGAAAAAATCAATTGCGGGCACAATGTTTCCATTGATGTGAGACATTTTGCAGATTTGGAAAAACCTGGAGAATTGCACTTCTTGTATCTGATAAACCTAGTTTCAGGTAAGAAATTCTAAAGCACGATCCCAGAAAAACCACCTCAGGCAATTCTTTTCTATAGACAAGAAAAAAATGTTTGCACCAAATTAAAAAGATCAAAAACATAAAAATTTATTATGATCCATAAAGGGTGTAAATACTTTCTAGCGAGGCCGTGAGGCCCATATGGAAACAGCAAATGATGTGATAGAAAAATTGGTGTACACCATAAAAATAATTCCTTTTTGTTTTCACAAAAGAGAGATATTCAACCCAAGATTGCTCAATTCTGATCTTTGGACACAACGCAATTCTGATAATGGAAATATCATGAATCAATGTAACGAATTTACAAATTAGAGTGTCCCATAAATGATCAGCCACACAGAAACAGAAGGCTTAGCAGGGAAAGATCACAAAAATTCAGAATTACAAAGAGTAGAAAAGGAGAGAGGAAATAAGAAGACCTCAAATGAACCACAAACAAGCACATCAATTGCAGCATCATTCACATATATTGGTAAATGGGGGGACATAGTGCAAGGAATCATAATGCAAATAAAGCGACAGCAATAAAATAAAAAAAATCAATTGGAATTTAATATCATGATACTGGATTGTTTCCAAAAACTAGTTTGAAGCATCAATAATCCCAATAGATCTCAGAGATCAAATACATGGAGAGGCGAAACCATAGGGGGAGAAATCGAGCAACCAGAGCCAGCCGAGAGACCAAACCTCATTAGAAAAAGCAAAATTCAGAAACAGGATTGGCCAGAAAGCCAAAATCAGGTTAAAAAAAACAATGAAAACTTCATTCATGAGGTGCACAATCTACTAGAAAATAATCTGTAAAATCAACAAACTGATCACAAATCAAAAACATTTACAAAACAAAATAAAAAAATAAAAATGTGCAGAGAGGAAAACTGTGTCAGAAATTCCTAATTTGGCACCATGAACAACCGGAACATTAAATTCAGATCATTCAGCCACGATAGGACCCGCACTCAGATGATCAAATTTAAAACCTGAAAAGATAAGTTCAAAAACAGAACAAAAAACGCACTCAGATAAAATCAAACAAAGGATCGCAACTTCACAGAGATCAGAATCTAAAACTCGCTCAGAAATTCAAAATTCTGAGCCAAACCTCGCGTGAGAACCAGAAAGCAAACACAAAAACCACTCCACAAAAATCAACCAAAATAATCCTTTCCAAAGCCACGGTGATCAAGCGTTGCAACACTCACCAGATCAGTATCTCGCCATCAATTTTCGGTCTAAAATTACAAGCCTAGAATTTTTCTTCCAAAAACTCCACGCCGACCTTAGTTTCCGGCCAAATCCCCGTTTTTTAAACTTTTCCAGTTAACTTTCCGGCCAGGTATGCAGTCTCTCAGTGTAACGAACAAAGCCTAAGCCATTTATTTAAACGGGAAGACAAGAAGAAGAAGAGGAAGGAAAAAAAAACACGAAGCATGGAATGGATTACGGCATAAGGCAAGGGGATCTTGGCATCTGTGCCGTGAAGGGGCCTCCAAAGCACAAGCCTTTTCCCTGCATTGCAAGGAACTTCAAGCTTCACGTCAAGGATTCGTTCATGGAGGTTTTCAGGCGGAATTAGGGTCTCTCGACCGGATACCCGCGAAAATGTAGCTTTTTCCGGCCGTTTCCGGCGAAATTCGGATTGGTTGTGAGGAGGCCCCGGGCTGCGAACCCTTGATCACAGGGGCCTCTCTCTCTCTCCAAATCTTCTCTCTTCTTTCTCTCTCTATTTTCTCTCGCGCTCTCTCTCTCTCTCTATTTCTCTCGCGCTCTCTCTCTCTCTCTATTTCTCTCGCGCTCTCTCTCTCTCTCTCTTCCCTTAGAGGGTGAGCTTTGTGTGGATAAACGTACGAGCAAGGCGGGCGCAAGAGACCGGTGGTAATTGTTGCCAAGCGGTTGCCCATGGTGTATGGAGTAGGGTGGACTGTACGGACATCCGGTGACATCGGGTAGACGCGCGTCTCGCGTTTGTTGAGAGGGGTTAGATATGGCATGGGTCTAACCGGCGTTGAGCCAGTTTTCACGTGGCATATTCTGATTGACGGGGATTGGGCTTTTGTTTTTCATCGATGACCGGTGGATCCTCGGTATTTTAGATTTTCAAAATTGGAGGGAGGGGTTTATTGAGGAGGGGTGGGATGACGGAAAGCGGACATTGTATTCCAACAAATGACTAAATGGTCCTCTTACACTTCTTGAGTTACCCTTACCAATGAGCGGTTGATGAAAGCTACGTTTGCATTTTGTGAAAATGACAAAAGGGTCCTTGTTTGTATTTTGATTTTTTGTTGCCCAGGTTTAAAAACACGATTTGGTGGTCCGGACTTCTCCTCTGAAGTTTTTAGTCAAGTTCAACATATCCGCAACCGGGATTCCCAAACTAGATACTAAAAAAAATTAAATTAAAAAAAAAAAAAAATAAGGGCCGATTTGGTCAAGTTCTCTAACAAAACTGGCCGTTCAGATAACCAACTAGAAACGTGTCATGAGGGAATCGGTTGGTCTGCATATAGCCTGCATTTATGGGAACACATTTTACATTTATGGCACATTTGATTCGTATAAAAATATTCTCACACTTAATCAAATGAGATAATTTTTTCATGTGAAAATATTTTTTAGAAAATAATTTCATGTGAACCAAGCATGCCATTACTCACTCATCCTAAAGTCCAACCTAGAATTTTGAAATTTTGCAACTCACTTTGTAATTATTGGATTTTGAGTTTCTAAGTACTTTAATACCACTCTTTGAAAAAACTTACCATTCCCTTTTTAATATGAAGGTGCTCACGTTATAAAGCATTTTATAATTGTACTCAATAAATTTTAGACATTTGTTTTGTAATATAATATTTTTTTAGTATGGGTATTTTTGGTCATTACGAAATGTGTGATATCATCTACATAAAGTGTAACATTATCCACACATATCACATTAGGGGCATTTAATACTCCATATGAGTGATGTCACAATCGTGTTGATAATGTCACACCCCTCTTAATAACAAAAAATATATTGTAAAAAAAATATTGTATTACAAAACAATGATACATATAT